>CM040175.1:20688000-21258000 GCA_022606695.1 Vaccinium macrocarpon
AGAAGACGGCGGAGTCAAAGGTATACAAGAAGGACTTCACAACGGGAAAGAAGGATTACACCCAGCAGAGCAAGGACAAAGCAGAACCAGACCCCAAATCATACTCCAACATTATGGCGACTTTCAACATCCCCATATATAAGATGTTATACAGGATCAAGAATGAACAGTGGTTCAGGAGGCCCCAAAGATGACTGAGAACCCAAAATAAAAGAAGGGCCACTAATCAGCACTACAGCTACCACAGGGATTCGGGGCACATGATTGAGGATTGTGTGGAATACAAGAAGTTCCTGGACGAGAAGGTGGCGGAGGGCCATCTAAAGGAATTCTTGACAGATAGCAAGAATGATGCCGAGCTGGTAGAAGAGATGGACGACGAGAAAGGTCCAAAGGGGATGATCCATATGATACATGGATTGGTTGCTCCATAAACAAACAACGAAATAAGGCACATCCAAAGGGTCAATGGGCAGGCAAAGCAAGTCATGAAGCTCGCCATGAAGAGGCCGAGGGTAGGGGAGGTCTTGGAGACCCCAATCACCTTCACCGACGATGACCTGGAGGGGGTAACAGTACTCCATAATGATGCATTAGTTATCACCCTACGAATAGGGGAGTAGACGTGGAAAAAATCCTAGTGGACCAGGGGGCCAGCACCGAAATCATGTACTACGACACCTTCAAGAAGATGGAACTCCCAACAAGCTCACTACAAAAGTGCCTTCTCCCCCTGGTTGGCTTTAGCGCGTAGACAATATGGCCTATGGGAAAGGTCACACTACTTGTCCGAGCAGGATCAGTAGTACTGAAGACTGACTTCCTTGTGGTAGACATTCCTTCCTCCTATAACGTGATTATAGGGAGGACATGGATACACAAAATGAGGGCGGTCTCTTCAACTTACCACCAGAAAATCAAGTACCCCGGAGCAGATGGAATAGAATGCATCAAAGGTAACCAGAAGGTGACCGATCAATGCTTCACCATGGTCCTGAGAAAATCCCCAAAGGCCGAGCTGGTGCAGACGGTTGAAGTTCCAGACCAACCAACTTTAGAGGACATCGGAGGCGATCCCACCAAGAAGATGGTGGAAGGACTGAAGAAAATACAAATTCAAGAGGACGATGCAGAGAGGTATTTCCTGATCGGCGAGACCTTCTCCGAGCTACAGGAAGGAAATCTAGTCACCTTCCTAAAGGACCATCTCGATGTGTTTGCTTGGATTCCCCAGGAGATGCTTGGAATAGACCTAGAAGTTATCTGCCACCACTTAAATGTGGATCCTCAGCACAAGCCAGTTGTGCAAAAAGCTAGGAGGTTGGCACCACAGCACGCAGACGCTGTGATTGAGGAGGTAGAACGGCTATTAGAAGCGGATGCCATATGAGAGGTGAGCTATCCGGACTGGCTGGCCAACACGGTTGTCGTCAAGAAGAAGAACGGTAAGTGGAGGGTTTGTGTGGATTTTACCAGCCTTAACAAAGCATGCCCCAAGGATAGCTTCCCACTGCCCAAAATTGATCAGCTTCTGGACGCCAGGTCAGGCTATGAGAGGATGAGTTTCCTTGACGCATATCGAGGATACCATAGATAGCAATGTATAAACCCGATCAGGAGAAGACGTCCTTCATCTCCCCGAGAGGGCTCTACTGCTACAAAGTTATGCCATTTGGGCTACAGAATGCTGGAGCAACCTATCAGAGGCTAGTTACTAAGATGTTCAAGGATCAGCTTATCAAGACTATGGAAGTCTACATCGACGACATGGTAGTCAAAAGCAAGTTGAAGCCTGATCACCTCGCTGACTTGAAGGTAACTTTCAACATTTTGAGAAAGTACAAGCTAAAGTTAAACGCCTCAAAGTGCGCCTTTGGAGTCGGCTCGGGGAAGTTTCTTGGGCACTTAGTGACTAAAAGGGGGATTGAAGCCAACCTGGATCAAATTACAGCTCTGCAAGGCCTTAAAGCCCAAAGACCACGAAGGAGGTCCAAAGACTGACAGGAATGGCAGCAGCTCTTAATCGCTTCATCAGCAAGTCCTCAGACCGCTGCAGACCTTTTTTCCAACTTCTGAAGAAGAAAGAAGGCTATGAGTGGGGAGCCAAGCAGGAACGAGCTTTCCAGGAGTTAAAAAGCTACCTATCATCACCACCATTACTCTCTACTCCAGAAGTTGGGAGCGGTTGATATTATACTTAGTAGCATCCGACCATGCGGTCAGCTCGGTCCTACGAATAAAGGGGACGGAGCAGGCTCCAATTTATTTTGTGAGCAAAACATTGTTGGATGCTGAGACACGTTACCTACCACTGGAGAAATTGGTATATGCTCTTGTTGTGGCATCAAGAAAGTTGCCTCATTACTTCTTACAACATCCCATCACCATATTCACTGAATATCCACTAAGGGCCTTGCTCAGGAAGGCAGACTTCTCTGGAAGAATCTCCAAATGGTCAATAGAACTGAGTCAGTTTGACCTCGATTATCAGCCTAGGACAGCAATCAAAGGGCAGATTTTAGCAGATTTCGTAGCTGAGTTTACTCCAACGGTGGCACCACCACCACCAATTCTCCACGAGAAAGAGCAAGTTGGTAATCCCAAGTAGCCAACGAAGGTGGCTGATCTAGAACCAGATGAATGGAGACTTTACGTGGATGGGTCAGCCTGCAACAAAGGATCTGGAGCAGGCGTTGTGCTTTTCTCTCCAGAAGGATTGGTCCTGGAGCAAGCACTACGGCTAGGGTTTAGCGCTACCAACAATGTGGCAGAATACAAAGCCCTGATAGCTGTATTTAAGAGTGCCCTAGAACTCAAGGTATACAAATTAAGAATATTTTGTGACTCACAGTTAGTTGTTAACCAGCTTTCAGGGGAATATGCCACGAAGAGCGAGAAGATGGCCGCATATTCATGCAAGAGGATGCGAAGACCTTTGTCAAAACTTGTGAAAAGTGTCAGAAGTTTTTCCCTCTGATCCAAGCACCAGCCGAGGATTTGCTACCTTTAACTAGTCCGTGGCCATTCGCCCAGTGGGGATTGGACATCATGGGTCCTCTCCCTATGGCAACAGGGAAACGAAAATTCCTACTTATTGGCACTGACTACTTCACAAAATGGATAGAGGGGGAAGCTCTTGCCAAAATCACAGAAGCAATGGTGGAAAGATTTGTGTGGAACAAGATAATCATAAGGTTTGGAGTACCCTACTCCATCATCTCAGATAATGAATCCCAGTTCGGCAAGAAGTTCAAGGCCTTCTGTGCCTAGTATGGCATCAGGAATTACTACTCAACCCCTGCGTAACCGCAAAGTAACGGACAGGCAGAGGCCTCAAATAAAACGATCTTGAAGAGTCTTAAGAAGAGATTGGAGAAGAAGAAGGGAAGGTGGCCTGACGAGCTCCCAGCCGTGCTTTGGGCATACAGGACCACCCCACGGCGATCTACGGGAGAGACGCCGTACTCCCTTGCTTATGAGATAGAAGCAGTGATTCCTTTGGAAGTTGGTTTGCCAACCATTCGCACTACCCTCATGGAATCAGGAGGCAACGATGAAGCCCTCGCCGAGCAGCTCGATCTTGCTGAGGTAACGAGGGAGCATGCACTCATCACCTTAGCAGCTTATCAGGAACAGCTACGAAGGAGCTACAACAAGAAGGTGCAGCCAAGGGAATTCAAAGTGGGGGATCTAGTCCTAAGGAAAGTCTTGGCCAACACCAAAGTAGTCACTGATGGGAATCTTGGACCAAACTGGGAAGGCCCATACAAGATCGTGGGAATTGCTGGCATTGGGGCTTACCGTTTGGCCGACCTGGATGGAGACCCAGTTCCACGGCCATGGAATATCCAAAACCTTAGAAGGTTCTTCCAGTAACATGTGTGCGTGATTACAAATACAATCACACCTCTCTTTGGTGAATACGAATAAATTCACACTTGTTTTTAGTACCTAGTTGGAATTACGAATAAAATCACCAACGTTAGTTATTCAGATTTCTTTTGATATTTAATGAAATTTTACTTTTTCTTAGCATGATTATATGAACCAAAATTTCTACTTCGCAATTTGGATTCCTATTGGGGAGCAGAGAATATGTGTATGCGAAAAAATTCTAAGTATGAAGAAACTTAGAATTGCAACGAGTATTGCAAAACAAAATTCTAAGTATGAAGAAACTTAGATTTGCAACGAGTATTACAAAATATTCTAAGTATGAAGAAACTTAGATTTGCAACGAGTATTGCAAAAAAAATCCCTAAGTATTTGCAACGAGAAACTTAGATTTGCAACGAGCATTGCAAAAAATCCCTAAGTATGAAGAAACTTAGATTCGCAACGAGTATTGCAAGAAATCCTGAGTATGAAAACACTTCGGTTATAAAAGGCTCAAGTAAGAAAATATTTTAGCATCAAGAATGAAGGCTCGACAAAGAATACGAAAACACTTGCAAAATGTGGACACCCCGCGGAGCGCGTTATGTCCACGAAAAAGGGTCGATTTCGAAAAATGATTTGATTGGTTAAATTGAGTCGCCACCCGGATTTGAGGACTTTACCCGAGAAACCATTTGAAAAATGACTCTTTTGCCCTTAAAATGGATAATGCTTTACCAGTCTTTAAAATGAGATTTCTCGAGTCTGGAAGCTAGGTTACGTGAGAGGAAGGAATTCAAAGCACCCCACACGCCCGACATATTTACCGTTCTCTACTAAATATTTAAAAGATCTTGAAAATGTTACTTAGATGGACTTTTGATGCAAATTCATGTGAGAGCATATTGAATACAACAAAAATTTTAATGAAATATGAGTACATAACCATGCAAAGTGCTGTGAATGAGTGATTTATGTGCTGAAAAGTCTGGATTTACAATAAAACCCCACAAAAATGCTTTAAACTACCTCAGAAATTGATCATAGAATGAACACCAGAATGGATTCCAGGCGCCTGGAGAGGATGAATCTAGGCGCCTGGATTGAGTCTAGGCGCCTAGAAGGAGTCCATCCAGGCGCCTGGATCACTATCCAGACAGAGATCTTGAAAACACATTTCTAGCAGAATCCAACAAATTCAGTGTTCTAATCAGCTCTCATGCATTCTAAATATGTTGTGGTAACACAATAACAAGATTAAAACTCAAATGCAACTCATCATCCAATGAAATAATGCTCAAAATGCATTAATAATCAACTTAATGATGCTCATTTTAGGCTATCATGAGAGATTATTCTGAAGTTTCATATGAAAACTCACATCAAAACCTTAGATCTGCTGAACAGAACTCAAGAATAATGCTTAGGTCTATTTTAAATGACTCTTTTTTTTAAAGAAATCCCCCCATTTAAAGTAAGAATGCAAACTTAAAAAAAAAAGGGTTAAATGAACATTTAAATGATGATTCAAACATAAGATTCAAAGAAATGTGAATCCAGAAATGCATGTGATGTAACAAAGATGATCAGAATGTAAGAGAAAGCAGAATGCATGACAAAGGAAACTGAGATCCAGGCGCCTGCATGGAGGGGTCCAGGAGCCTGGACCTGATGCAGGCGCCTGGAAGGCTATGATCCAGGCGCCTGGACCAGATCCTGATATCCAAAATGCCTTCTTGTTTTGATGATTTTCAGACCTCTCTCAAGCTCTCTACTGGTATAGATGACCAGAAAGAGCCTGAATGAGTCCCCCTCAGGGCCTACTTGGACCACTTGGTAGAATAACTACCTTTTTAGCTTGATCAAAGGCTTGAAATGTATCTTCGGAATGGGTTTTGAGAATGTGGCTTGTAGTTCTGAAATATATGGAACTAAATGGATGGTTTATGGATAAATTAGTGGAGTTCAGTTGAAGGAAGTAGGTATGAGTTGGATTTTTGAAGCAAAGGAGTGATTTTTGGAGTTGAAATGGGTTGTGTTTGAAGGGTAAAGGATGAATTGGATTTTCTGGAGGAATTTGAGCAGAGTAACAGTAGAGTAATGTGTGATTTTTTAGCCTCTTGCAAATGTGAGTGAAGGGCTCTATTTATAGGCCAACAAGGGTCCAAAAAGGGCCACTTGAGCCTTTCAAAAGGGTAAGGGTTCACCTAGGGGGAAATAATAGGTGCAATGATCTCCCCCATGTTCTCTCTAACTGATTTCTGCAGCAAAATCCCTCAAGATTTCGTTCCCGCCCACTAGCAAACTTAAAACACACTCAACTTGGACTGATATCCAGGCGCTTGGATTGTGCATCTCCAGGTGCCTGAACTGAATCCAGGCGCCTGAACCAAGTGATCCAGGTGCCTGGACTTGACCAATCCAGGTGCCTAAATGGCCAATCCAGGTGCATGTATTTCAAAGTTTTAGGACATTTCGGAGCTCTAAGGGATATTTTGGTGATTTGATGTGAGGTTAATGGAGAGGTTTTTCAAGTTTTTGACCAAACATTGGGCGTCCTCATCAGGCATTTTCATCATCGGGGAAGCTCTGGAATCCTGAGGGTCCGGATTGGGGTGTCTACACAACATTCAAAGTATGGGACACTAGTGTATCCAACATCATAAAGGGCCACAGTCGGCCAGAGATGACCACGCAGGGTCAGAAGAAAGAATTACAGTAGACAGGCATTAAGCCTCTTCACCGAGCTGATCAGCATCGGTGGCAAGATTGAGGTTAGCACCACTTCCTCCAGCAGGGCACTCAGTGTTTTCTCCTTCTGCAGTAGTGACGTCAGAAAGGGGATCTTGATGCAGGGCTGCTCGAGGAGGGGAACCGCGGTCGTCCGGTTGGCACGAGTATCAAGGTGGGCGTCGGCGGCCATCTCGCTCGGCGGCTCCATGTTAATCAATGTGGGGAAGACTTCGTCTCGCCCGGAAACCTGTAAAAGCGGCGCCACCAAGCCACACCCCGGGCGGCATCACCCACGGTGGCATTTTGTACCTTGTAGTTCTCCCGAAGTGACCTCGGGGATGGCTCGTGCGTTACTCCTCTTACGCCTTGGCCTCTGCGGCAGTCGGTTGATTTCTCGAGGCGGGCTCGACCTCTTCCCGATCTCTTTTTTACGGTCAGCGTTCTCCCCCACGAGCCTCCGCCCAGCTCGGGCTTCCTTGATGGACTGGGAGTACTGGGCATTCTCCTTCTCAGCCCTCTCCACCCTTTTCTGCTCCTTCTTCAACTCTTTCTCAGCCTCTTTTGCCCTCTCAAAGCCTACAGAGGCCTTCTGCATGATCTGAAGGTGAAAGACAAGGCAAGGCATAAGTTCGAAAAAAAATTCATGATACAAGGAAGCAGGAGGGATTAACTTACCTTGGCACTGGACTGGAAGATAGACTTCATCAGAACAAAATAGGAGTTGCTCTTCTCCCTCTCCATGTCGTTGGGAAGGAGGGCAGCTCTAGAGATGCCGAAGGCCACGTCGGTAGACGAAATCTTGTCAATTGCATTGACAAGAGTACCATCAGGGCGAGCAAGTGCTGGGGCCCAAGGCTGAACCAGCGGTGGAGAATCAGTCCTTGGTAGACTGATGTCTCCAGTCCTTCTCCTCTGAGGAAGGGGTTGGATCTGCTGGGGACTCCCCGCTTGCCTCTTCTCCCTTTGATTATCAATAAGGGAGGGGGACGTTGGTTGGGGAGCTTGGACCGTTTGGACGGCAGGGGGAGCACGAGAAGCTCCGCCGAGATTCAGTTGGTCCAGGAGGTTGATCGGTTGAAGAGGCATCTCCGGATGGTCTGGGGAAGGGAAGTAACCTGGTGAGTCGTCAGAATCTGCTAGTTGGGTAGATTGCTCGGCAATCTCACGGGTAAGGGCACGATAGTCGAATGCCCCTGGTCCTTCTTCTTCCTCTTCCTATGCTTCTTCCTCGATTACTCTGACGGATGTGCTCGGCTTTGCGTCAATACGAACAAGGATTGGGATGGCAGTAGGGATCTCTGGGATATGGGCAAAGGTGATTTGCTGCCAAAGGTCTGGTGAAGCTCGGCAGAGTCTTGTACCTACCCTAGATCGGCCTCTTTTGGCTCGGCTGGTCCTTGGTTCTCCGGGAGGGCGAGTGGCGATCAAGGATGCTGGGGGCGGCCAGGTATGCCTGGATCTGGGCTCGCCTATTTTCCTGATGTTACCCTAGTACAACGGAGTGTATCCCAGGAGTATGTGAGTAGCACGGCCGAGTCCTACTGCTTGCGACCTTGGATTGCGTCGTAGAGTGTGTCACCCCAAGCATAGGGCTAGGTCGGCGGTAGCATAATAAACGGTAAGACCGGGTGGAATCCACAGGGACCGAACGCACCCGGAGTGAGAGTTGACTTGCGAATGAAGGTTTAGCCTTTAAGCGGCAAACTTGGCTTTGGTGATTTGTGGGTGGTGGCATTCACTTAACTTCGTGAACGACTCGGAAGATTAAAAATAGAAAATTAAACTAAGGCGTAGTCTAGGGGATTTTAACAACCATAACTTAGGCTAATTCGTTCCTCTCTTGTTGAGATTAGAATTCTTGTAACCATTTGGCAAACATCTAGGTTGACATCGCTCCAAGCATCACACGTGAAAAGGAGAATCAACCCTTAACTATGAGAGATCAAAAAGATTAACAAACCTAGACTTCGATACATAAAATCGATCCTAGCTCTTTGAACTATAAATGATGTTCGATAAAGTTTAGGATTCTTGTGTCATTTAGACAAACATTTTGATTGACATAGCCCTAAGCATCACACGTGCCAAGTGGTCAAGCCCTTGGCGACGTGTGATCAAAGGGGTTAACAAACCCGAATTTTGATACATAAAGATGAACCCGTGACTTTATTAAACAAGAAGTGTTTGCAATTTAGCGAGAAGAACGAATTAAACCTAAGTCATGGAGTGCTAATCACCCCATGACCGAGCCTATTAAGACTACTCAAACATAGGAATGAAAGACATAACTTGAAATGTAAAAGAAATGAAGAACATGAGTTTTACGGAAATAAACTTGATATATATGAAGAACTAAGTAGTAGCTACAACATTAAAACACAAGAAATTAAACGAAACATGAAACTTACGTGAATTTTCTAGAGAGATAAAGCTTCAAAATCCTCTCCCATGGAGGTGAGAAGAAGGAGCAACTAAAACTAAAATGAAAGAGTATGAAGTGTCCTAGGAGAGAGGAGGGAGAGGGGTATTTAACTAAAAACCCTTTACATTGGCTAATTATCCCAAAAACATACTATAAGTGGAAAGTTTCCATAAAAGGAAGATATTAAAGCAACAAAAATTTGTCAAAAATCACCAAGAATGAGTCTGGATCGATCCACTATGGGAGTGGATCGATCCAGAATGCTCTGGTGAACTTCTAGACTAGAGTGGATCGATCCACTATAAGACTGGATCGATCCACTATCTCTTATGCATTGTTGGCCTTGAGTGGATCAATCCACTCTTTGCAATGGATCAATCCAAAAGGGACTGATGATGTTTTTGACTTGAGTGGATCGATCCACTCCAAGAGACTGGATCGATCCACTATAGGTTTGATGATGCCTTGACTTCACTTGGTCACTCCCTTGGCCTTGCGTGCTTTGGGACTTGCTCCAAAACACGTAAATACGTGGTGCGACCCTCGAGGGAGGTGTTCCTTGGTCAATTGAGTGCTTATTCACTCCCGGACTTCACCGGGAGTTTTGTGTGAGCGTGAAGCGCGGCTTCAAAGCCTCCGGCTACTTGGGACGTTTCAGCTTGCCGGGCCTTAGCCAAATCATCGTTTCTTAGCTCTCAAGGCCCGGTGTTGGCGTGCCATGGGGCACGTGGCCCTCGGTAAACGTGGCACGGTTCTTAATGCCCTCAAAATGTGCTTAATCCGCGCGTTAAACCTGAAACTTTACAAAAACACAACTACGTGCATATCAAACATATAAAGCACGAAATCGCTCACGTGTGTAAACAAAATGAGCTAGATAAGCCCCGGATATCTACAACATTTGGGGCTTATCACCTACTGGTGTGGGCACAGAACCGTCGAAGTGTAGCGCCCAAGCTATTTCCTCACGGTGGAGGTTCCCGTGAATCAGACGACCACCGTGGTTAAGGTTACCCACTATAAAAACAACAATGGTGAAGCAATAGTTAGTAATAATTCTTTTAAAGAAACAGTGGGGAAAAGGAACAAAGGGAGAAAATGAAATATACTAACGTAATTTGCCAGGTTTGGTGGGGCAGGCAAACCCGATTGTCCTCCCCTCGGCATCTCTGGGCTCCCAGTTGCCAGTGACTACGAGGTAGTCATCTGCCTCTCCCCTGGAGGAATTAGGCAGGTCGGTGACAAGCTTCTAATTGGGATCCCTGGCTTTGAAGTAGAAGTTGTTGTCAACCGTGGGGACTACGCTATATAAATAGCGCAAGTCCCACAAATCAAGATGGAGGCCGAGCAGCTTATTGAGGGCTATTGTGCCCATGACAACCCTAAGAAAATTAGGGCAGAGCTGCATTGGGTTTAGGTTGCATCTAGAGCACACCTCACGGAATAAAGGGTGTAGAGGGAACCTAAGGCCACCCTCAACAATAAAAATCAGGGGGATATGAATGGTGTTTTCATCTTGGCCCTCTTCCTCTAGGTCTTTAAGTCGATTTAGCCGGAATTGAACATCGGCGGGGATCTCATACTTCCTACGAAACGCTATCACTTTGTTTGGGGAATCTAGAAGAGCCTTATGTTTACCCATTCTTTCACTAAGAAAATTAGGGTTTCACAGTTAACCCAGAAGACGGAAGATGAACAGGCACAGGTGAAACAGCGAAGAAGATGAAAATACGGAATGTAAATGGAAATCTGAGAGGGCCACTTACGTGAGAAGGATGGACCTAATGAGATGTATTCTGACGCGAATGGAGGAAGATTTCTCGACGTAAAAATGGCAGATGAGGGTGATTTCTCTCTCTTCTTCGCTTCAGACGGGTGTGGATTAAAGAAAAAAAAGAGAAGTTTTGGGGTTTAGAAGGTTTTTAGGAGAATAATCACTATCCCACCCAAAACCCCATAAAGTAGGGTGTGAAGTACGAGTATCGTCACCCCAAATTGTCCTTTGGGCTTATTCGAGCCACCAACGGGTCATTTTGCATTGAATGCGATAACGACGTCGCCACCCACGTGGAGGGGAGGCGTGCGAGAGATGCATCTAGAACCGTGGAAGCTCTGCGCACTGCTGATGAGTGACATCAATAGCAGAGCTGGGGAGCAATTGGAGTGGGTAAAATTTGATTACCCAACTATTAGGCATAGCACGTGTCTAATATAACTGCCACGAAAAGGCGATTAGCTCGGCACCACATAGGGAGTTCGTCAGTCCCTGTACCGAGTTGGATTGACCATGAATGGGGTCAAAAATCAAATTAAATTAATACATTAGAATGCACTAGCTCGGCGCAAGGCATAAAGGGATGCCCCCGATATACCGAGCTAGGAAGGCTACGAATATAGTTCAAACGGCATTCTGAAATACATAAATCAGCTCGACGTGATGAGCTGAGTTATGTACGGGTTATTCCGAGCTATGTAGAAGCTTGGCACAACCATGAGAAGGGCGGTGAGACATTCCAGAATATTCTACAAGCAGTTCCTTACGAGATAAGGAGCAATCCCGTTGTGTGAGGGATTAATATGAACATTCCTAATGTGAATGGGAATAGACCCCATATAGGAATGAGTCCTATATGGAAAGAAACACTACTGCTAGACGAGATCTAGCAATATATGGAAGTTGTCCTTCAAAGGAAAGTCCTATTGAGAGAAGGACTCCTAAAGAGAATAGGAAACAGTGGCATGAGATGCCTAATGTGAAGGACATCTACACCTATAAATACAAGGCAATAACCATGACAAAAGGTACGCTGTGAAACCTATTTTCATACACATTGTGATTTGAGCTTTCAAGTACGTTATACTAACTTAGGCATCGGAGTACCTTTGCCAACGAGAGGCAAAGGTGCTCCAACCCTTTTTCTGTCTTGCAGATCTAGGGTTGATTCAAGGAAGCACGTGATCCAGGGTTACGTGGATTTATCCCCGTACAGAGGTCATCAACATATACCTCCACTGAGTGGTGAATCATGTCGTGGAAAATTGCTGTCATTGCCCTCTGATACGTCGCACCGGCATTTTTAAGACCAAATGGCATCACAGTATAGTAGAAGTTTCCCAAAGGGGTCCGAAAAGCAGTTTTTTCTGCGTCCTCAGGAGCCATTTTGATTTGATTGTACCCACTGAATCCATCCATGAATGAAAACATTTAATGGCCAGCAGTGATGTCAACTAAGGTATCAATGTGAGGTAATGGCATTTCATCCTTTGGACAGGCTTTGTTGAGGTCGCGGAAGTCCTGGTAGACCCTGATTTGACCATTATTTTTCTTCACAGGAACGACGTTACACAACCATGTGGGATACTGACTTGGATGGATGAAACTTGCACTTCTAAGCTTCTCCACCTCTTCTTTAATCTTTTCTTCCAAGTCTGGATGATACTTTCTCTATGGCTGCTTCACTGGTTTGGAATTCGGGAATACGTCGAGGTGGTGAGTCACCAGCTCTGGATCTAAACCAGGCATCTCATCGTAGTGCCAAGCAAACACATCACTGTATTTGTAAAGCAAAGCAACCAGATCAGCTCGAGCCCTTGGCTCCAAAGACTTACTAACAAACACAGGCCTCGGGGCGCCTATTCCATCTCTTAAGTTCACTTCCTTGAGTTGCTCCAACTGGGGTTTTGGCTCGTCTTGCATATACTCAGGGGCTGGGTCAAGCTTGTCAATTATTTCGACCTCCTCGCCATCCCCTTCTACGTCGCGGGGTCGGTTTTAACAAACGCCACGACCCCGAGACCGCCATAAGTGGTAAATGCCTTCCCCTTCGCTAGTCTTAATAATCTTGCGAGGGGTTAGTCTGTCAAACACCGTAGTACGCTTCGTGGGGCTTGGCTCTAATGGTTCACCTTTGATGTCCTCCCATTTTGGAATTTTCACCCCAACGGGTCTCGCGGTTCTGGCTTCGCAGGCCTCCTCCACTTCAAAGAAATGCACAGCATCTGAAAGGTGAGCTTCACAGGCCTCGAAGGGTCTCTCAGTGGCAGGTACAGTTACCTTCTTTCCAGCCCAGATGCCCTTGAGGCACTGGTGATAGCTTGATGGGACCACCGCGTACTTATGCATCCATGTCTGTCCCAAAATTACATGATAATTGGTTGGCCCTTCAATGATGTGGAACTTTGTTGGTGAGCGAATGGGTCCAACCGCGAGGTCAAGCACGATATACCCCAATTTCTTAATGAGCGAATGGGTCCACCAGCGACTTAATGATTCGCGGCTCTAGGATTTCCAATTTCTTTAGCGTCTTTGAGGGCATAATGTTGATTGATGCCCCACCATCCAAAAATGCTCTTTTGAATTCTACACCATTGATGTAAGCAGTGACAAATAAAGGTCTGTTGTGAGAAAATGGTACCCTTTTGTCTGCATCTGAGAAGGATATGGTGTTAGAGTCCTCGCAGATGGTCCTTGCAATAGAGCCTCCTTCAACCACACATGCTTCTTGGCTTTGATTAGCTATTTCCAATATTGCCTTGGTCATCTCCACTCTCGAGCTGGGGAAAAAGCCTAACCCATCAAAGAACGTCTTGAACTTGTGGCTGCGAGACAAGATCTTGTGCCTTTCTTCTTCAGTCACTTCCAGAGTAGGTTGATCATAGCTCGCGATCTCTTCAATGTGATCGTATAAGGAGGTCATGTACACCTCTTCATCTTCATCCTCCATCTCATACATAAAATCATAATATCCTCCGTTGTGGCATTCTGCCATCGCGACACCCTCCCCATGCTGAGGATAAGGCCTATCGTGTACATCTCTATTGACACCAATCCTCAACTCGTTATTGTCTTGCTTCTTCTTGAAAATTTCTTTTAGCGTCCAACAGTCACTCGTTGGATGTTGGACTCTTCTGTGAAAGATACAGTATCTTGGGTTCACGCGGTCGTGTGGGGTGGGTTGAACTTCAACTTCTAGCAGTTTCAAACATCCATCCGCGACCCACGCATTAATAAGATCCACAACCTCTTCCATGCTGCAAGGATATGGAGGTGCATCCCTCGCTCGCTCCTTGTAGTCTTTGAATGGCTTGCCATTCCTCCTCTTAGGGTTGCCATCACCCCCCTATGGCTTCCGCGAGGCTTGCGCGGAGGCCGCAATGGCTATCCCTCCACTTTTCTTCCACATCGGCTTTGGGATCTCGACATCAACAGTACCATGGATATTAAATGCTGCTTCCATTAGGGTTGAGAACGTTTGATATTTCCCGTTGATCAAGTGCTTCTTATACTCTTTAATCATGCCTAGGAGGCAGATTTCCACCAAGCGTTTCTTGGGAACCGGCTCGTGGCACTGGACAGCTTTGTCTTGGAATCGTTTGATGAAATCAACAATATCCTCAGTCAACTTTTGCTTCTCATTCACCAGGTTTAATGAGGTTATTTTCTCTGTCACTTGGGAAGAATTTGGTGTAAAACAAATTCACCATTTCTTCCCAAGTGTTTACAGAGTGTGGTTCGAGATTAACGTACCAAGTGTAAGCACGAGCTGTGAGGGACTTAGAAAATTCCCTCAAATGGAGACTGGCATCTTGGGAATGGACTCCCAGAGTTTCAATGAAACGATGAACATGTTCCTGAGCACTTCCGTCCTTGCCGTTGAACTTGATGAACTTAGGTGGCACGTACCTTCTGGGTATGGCATAGTCATGATCGCGGCAGGGTACGGAGGCTGTATCTCAGGACTAGGAAGCGTTAGGAGTGTAGCTCTAGCCTTTTCCTGTTGCAGTAAAGCTTGAACATCAGCCAAAGTAAGGTATGCTTGAGGCTGTGGTTGCTGGACCACACCCCCTGCTGCTGGCGTTCCTGGCACAAACACTGGGTGTACCACTTGGTTAGGATGGTTTCCATCTTGTGGCAGAGCTGGTGGCGCGACAGGTGGATTTACCACTTGTGGGAGCTGACCCGCCAGGTTTCCATCCGCAACATTTGGCGGAGGCACTAGTGGAGTAGCTTGTGCAGTCGCGGCCAACACAGCCTGAGTGAGTTGGGTTATAGCCAGGAGCAGCTGCGTTTGGCCTTGCTGCATCTGCTGCTGACCATCTCTGATGGCCTGCAGCGTTTCAGCGTTAGCATTCAGCAGCTAGGTTGTATTAGCTTCGTGGATTTCTTCCATCAGGGGTTGTCGGTTGTCCATCGCTCTTTTGTGAAGGGTTTCGATTGCACTTAAAAGATTGTGTGATGAAGAACTTTGTATTTGTTGACCACTTCTGTGTGTATTCAAACGACTTCTCGTATCAACCATCAGCTATGAAAGCCTCCCCAGCGGAGTCGCCTTATGTAGGGTAGGTTCTTGGTTTAAGTTAAAATCAAATTAACTTGGAGAGGCAAACAATAACTAACGGTTGAATTAAGAACAAGTGAATCAAACGGGAATGAGAGAGTCGAGTAAGGGGTGAAGGATTAGGCTAAATATGCAGAAAGAGAAGGCAGCAGTGTTCCATCCATTCCCCTTAAGATCATCATCGTCCTCGAAATCACAGTTCTAGATGGAATGTGGGCTCACGAGCACTAGCAAGGGCAATGCTCTTGTTTCCAGGGCTCAGAGTCACTTTCTCTCTAGAATTTCCGTGGTCCCAAAGATAAATCAGAAGATCTCTCTCCAAAAAATCTCTTTTTAATTCGTGAAGGAATGTCCCATATTTATAGGGATCTGTACCCAATCATGGGCGGCAGACATTTCCCCAATAATATGGTGACACGTGCTCTTTCCACATACCTAGGCGACGTGGGTGATGTCACTGGCCGTTAGGAAGATTCCATTACGTCATTCCAGTGCATCGTTTTCCCTCGCGGAAACCCCTAATCCCTCAAAGCCACCAAACCACTTGTATCTCCCCTGTTCCCGCTGTGTTGGTCATGGTCGCGAGACCTTTGGCTCGCGCCAAGGCCCCTTTCGAGCTCGTATCGACTTCCCTTTCCTTGTCTTTAGGTCAAGCGTCGTCGCGAGCCAAGTTCGCGCTTTCGCGAGAGCGTTCTTTGTTCCCCATCGTGTTAATCTCCTTCGCTGAGGGTCTCGCAAGGGATGAACGTCTTTCTAAGGTAATGTTTCCTTTATTGAGGGCATCCCTTCCTGAAAATGATCGAAGTTTGGACATGTAATACCGCGAATGCTGTCTCTCGCGATATCCATTTGCCCGTTGCTAGATTCGAATGCAAGCTGACGTGTCTCTTGCAATTTTACTCGAGCCACGTGGTTATCCATTACGGGCTAGTCAAATGCCACGTCACCAGACGCGCTGACCTTCCCTAAAGTACTAATCGTTGGAATATGAATTTTTTGATTATTTTATACCTTGATTGCTTTGAATTTTATTGAAAATATAGTAATATATATTCCTCTGTTCCCATAACAAAGTCCCACCGTTTCAATCCAATTTGTTTTTATTGAAATGGTGAGACTTTTATCCAAGCATTTCTAACTGTCCGATTGAGCTGAAATTATGTGGGGCCTCTCAAAAAAATGTTCTAAGAATAATTAACGGTTCGGATCACTCGTGTGAAACCCAAAAGTGGGTCCCGGAGAGCGCTCTTTACATTTTTTTTAGATGCACTTTTTTATTTTTATCCAATAATTGCATGTCTTTTCTAACTCAATTAGATCTCCAATTCGGTGTAAAATACTAAAAAAACATTTACACGGATTGTTTGTACCAGAAAATGGGACATCTGTTCATAGGAGAAACTTATAAAAAGAGTAGAAGTATTACACCATTATCAAAACAATACAAATATTAAAATTACCCTCCTCTAATATGTATTGGTAATTTATTCTTAATTAAGTAATATGTATTGGTAATTTATTCTCAATTAAGTAATGCAGAGTGTCATGTACCAGTTGGTGTGCATATCGAATAATCCTTACAACTCCTTCATAACCTTTTTTCACATTTATGCCTTCTTGGGCTATAAATGGAGTATTTGTCGGTCTTAAAAGGGACAATATTAGTCTCATGGCTTCTTGTCATTTGGGCTTCAGAATTATCCCACTCTTGGCCCACTAATTAATCGTCCACCTAAAGATTCCACCATAGAGAGGCTTCAGCCCTCAAGGAAATTGTCCTTCCTTATAACAACATCGAAATAGTTAGGGGCTTGCATCTGAGCCGACTCTGGCAACTGCAAAGGTCTCCTTACATTTTCCATAACGCGACCATGCACCTATACCATTCTCCCCAAATTTCCGTTTATTAAATTTGGGCCTGGACCCTTCTCCATAAATTAAGGTGCCCATAGTTGAAGAAAACAATGGAAAGCAAACACCTGGCCATTCTTTGTCCCCAACTCAACTATTTACTTCCCACGTGTCAAAACACGTGTTGCTACAAACACCACCCACGTAAATTCCCTTGCCAACTCGAAACTTCTCCCCACTAAAAAACTAATTACCCAACACCTATAAATTCTCTATTCTCCCAAGTCAAATCCAACGAAACCCAAAAAAGAAAAATAGAGTAACAAAATAGTCAAATACTTACTCTAGGTTTCAAGCTCAACAGAAATAATGGCCAACACGACTGAAGAATTCAGATTGATTTCTCCTACCATAGACCACAACGGGAGGCTACCAAGAAAATACACCGGGGACGGACAAGGTGCCAAAAAGAACTTATCGCCCCCGTTTGAGTGGTACAACATTCCAGAGGGGACGAAGAGTTTAGCTTTGGTGGTCCAAGACATTGATGCGTCCGACCCAGATGGACCCATCGTGCCGTGGACCAACTGGGTGGTGGTGAACATACCCCCGTCGTTGAAGGGCTTGCCGGAGGGGTTTTCTGGCAAGGAGGAGGAGGTGGGTGGAGAATATGGTGGGATAAAAGAAGGGAATAATGACTGGAAGGTTCCAGGGTGGCGTGGGCCTAAGATGCCGACTACGGGGCATCACCCGCCGGGGCATCGGTTGGAGTTCAAGTTGTTTGCCTTAGATGAGGAGCTGCATCTTGGGAGCAAGGTACTGTAGTATTTATTATTGTGATCGAAAAAATTACTTATTGTACTAAACTATATATATAGGAACCCATCCTATCTAAACCACTATTTACGGACCTACCATCCGGACTTCACTTTCCGGACCAAATTTCGACGATCCGAACCGTTAGATGTGTTTAAAATGTGTTTTTAAGGTCCAATGCGAAGATTTGGAAAAACAAAATACTCGGAAGGGCTTGATTGGAGCAATTTTTCATAAAAACGCTATATTAGCATTTTTATGAAAATTGCTCCGATCAAGACCTTCCGGGTATTTTTTTTTGCCAAATCTTCACGTTGGACCTTAAAAACACGTTTTAAACACATCCAACGGTTCGGATTTTCAAAAACAAGTTGGGAAGGTGGAGGTCCGGATTTTTTAAAATCCAGGAGTTTGGATAGGAAGTTTTTCGTATATATATATATATATATATATATATATATATATATATATATATATATATATATATGTATGTATGTATGTATATATATAAATGATTTTTTACTGTGACCTAATTTCTAATTTCCGTGAATTCGGACAATGTCTTACTAAATAAATTTTTTATGAGTTGTGAAACCGTCCTTCATAGCACAAATTTGTTGGAACAATAAAAAAAGGAAAATTCTCTGAAATTTCAATCAAATTGTATAAAAATTCAAATTTTAATTTATTTAAAGTAAATATCCGATTTTAGCTGTCGTTTTAAATTTGGCTCTAGGTGTCCATTTCCGTCCAATTGATAATAGCACTTGCACACTTGGCGTATTTACACGGCTAAATTCACATAGCATATTTGAGTGAAAGTTCAGGGCTATTCTTCATGCTGAGAAATCATCCTTGTTAACACACACCTGTTCCATCGGAAAATTAAGTGAAGAACGAAAATAATGGTATAGAAATTTTATGTGGTTTTCTAGTGGAGTAAATGAATACATTTCCGGCTATACCATTTTTACTATGATGTATCGAGCAAAAATAGTGTACAAATTACGTTAGTTGCGTATAGCACAACATGTACTTAAATCGTTAGGTCACCAATTACGGTGACTACATGAATGTTTTGTTGGAAAAACTTGGTTTTATCTGGTTTTAATTAATTATTAAATTGGGTCCCACACGTCCACGTGGCCGGACCCACATACCGTTGTGTTCACCTTAGTTAGGAGATTAAGATTGAACCCTTGATTGGATAAAAACAAGTTAAGGTGAATGAAAAATTGACCTTGAAAGTACCTTCATGAACATTGGTAGAAGGGGGAAAATGAGTTGTCCCACATTGATGAGGCACAACTATTTCATTGGGTATATGTATCCCAAGTTGGACACTAAGGGTTGGTCCTTTGGGTCATTACAACTTTTGTTGGAAGAGAAGGCATGGACTTGTGGCCTTTGGTCCATATAACACGCGCGCGCCGCAGTCCGAACCGGGTTGGGTTGAGTCATTAGATAAGATGGGCTTAGGCCCAAACCGGTTCTTATCTTTTTACTGAAATTTTATACGGACTGGGCCGGGTCGAACCGGTCAATTTCAATTAAATTATTTCCTTCTCCAAAACAGTGTGTTCCAGCCGAAATTTCTTTTCCCTTTCTTGTGCGTCTGTTCATGAACAGTCATCGGACATGACAGTTCACTCCGGCGGTTTGTGTCCCATTCCGAACAGCCGTGTTTCTCCGTCTTGTACCTTTCCGTTCGGGTGCCTATTTATCTATAAATAGGCACCTCTTCCTCTCATGCATTTTTACGTTTTCACTTGCATACATTCGGCACTTCCTGCATAAAAACTTCTGAGAGTTCTGCGTAGTTTCTTGGTTCGCCTACCGATCAGATTGCAGTGCTGCTTCCGGCCGGTGAAAGTCGGGTATTCCTGGGAGGCAAACGCCCAAGTTACTCCATCAGCACCGTAGTGGAGGGCGAATTTGCCTTAAGGACATGGTATTCTATTACTCGCCTCGACTCGAAACGTCTCTCGTCAATTTTCGGTGTACTGAAATTGGCCCGGTACGATTTATAATATTCTTAATTTCTGTTTTTATTGTGTATTTCCAGATTATTTGAAACCTAGTTTCCAACAATCTTAAGGCAAATTCTTTTAGTTTATTTGTTTTTAACTTGGTTTATAATTTGCAAATTTCCGTGACCTCTGTTTTGGAAAATTTTCGATCTGTTATTTTCGGGAACATTTTAATTTATTGCATTCTGGAAAAACAAAAATTTAGTTCGTGTTTTTCATTTCTATGGATAGGAAAAACGTGTAATGTTTTTTGACTTTTCAGTGTTCAAACTAACCAGTGGGCTATTCATATTCTTTATCAAACAGTGGGTTTTAGTTGTGGTCATATAGATATTTGGTGGTTAAAAAACTTGTTTTCCATAAAAATACAGTGACGTTTCATTCTTTCCACAAAGGATATTTGTATGTGTAATAAAATATTTCATTGTCTAACCATAGAATGATTTCATGGTAATTGAGTTGTGAGCGTGGATTTCTCTAGTGACGTATTATTCTGATAGTTTGGCTTTGTATGCTTGTGGAAAAATTAAACGCCTTTTATAATTTTATCATTACCGTTAGCATCGTTAGCATCGTTAGCATCGGCTTTTGTTGATTTCAAACTTTTTCCACACACCAGTGGACTTTAAAATTTTGGTTTCACCTATTCTTATTTTATTCTTTCTCTGTTAACAATTGACTTTTGTTTCTTTAAAAATTTGTGGGGAACTTGGTTACCACAAGCAAACAGTGTATATTTACCTTTTTGATTTGTTTACATCCTGGATATATTTGGACAGTAAGTATACTTGTGGTTTTAAGGAATTTAATTTTTTACACATTAGTAATCTGTTGTTTATTGTTTTTTTTTAATAATAATAAAATAGTGTTATTTTTGGTTTTTCGGTAAAAGTTAAATTTGGTATTTATCTTTGTGTCTATCTTCTATTTGTGCAATAGAAATAACTACCGAAAAAGTTGGTGATGTTCCACCTACTCCTCCACCCGTTATTCCTACTGCAGTTGTTGCTCCGGTTCCGACTCCGGCCGTGGTGCCATTGAGTCATGCTGAAAAACCGGAAAAGTTCATTGGAGTGGACTTCAAAAGGTGGCAAATGAAGATGTTCTTCTACCTTACGACTCTCCACTTGGCAAAGTTCTTATCTGAAGATGCCTCCATTGTCACGGAGAATGAGACGGATATTCAGGTTCGGATTGCTTTCGATGAATGGAAGAACTCTGACTTTCTCTGCCGAAACTACATACTCAACGGTTTGAGCAATGCGCTGTACAACGTGTGTTGCACGGCTAAAACCGCCAAGGAACTCTGGCTTACCTTGGAGAAAAAGTATGTGGTTGAAGACGTTGGTTTGAAGAAATTTGTTGTGGGAAGGTTCTTGGATTTCAAGATGGTCGACTCGAAGTCTGTTTTGGATCAGGTCCAAGAACTCCAAGTTTTGCTTGCTTCATGAGATTCATACCGAAGGGATGATTTTGAGTGAATCATTCCAAGTGGCTGCCATCATTTGGAAATTGCCACCCATTTACAAGGATTTCAAGAAGCAAATGAAGCATAAGCGCAAAGAAATGACTTTGGAAGATCTGATTACGCGTCTGAGAATGGAAGAGAACACTCTGAATTTGGAGAAAAAGACTATGAGTCAGGTTGCGGCTAGGGCCAACATGGTTGAGCAAGAGGGCAAGGCTAGCAAATGGAAAAACAGCAACAAAAGGAAGAAACCGGGCAAAGGCTTTAACCTCGGTCCGCGAGGTGGTGTGGGTAAAAAGGCTAAGTTCGAGGGAAAGCACAAATTGAATGGAAAGTGTTTTGTTTGTGACAAATAGGGCCATAAGGCTTCTGAATGTCGCAGCAAGAAACAAGCACAAGCCAATATGACTGAAATGGAAGCTCTTTCCGATGGAGTGGAAGAACTAGATCTCTCGACTATGGTTTCCAAAGTCAACTTGGTGGGTTCTAACCCCAAGGAGTGGTATGTGGACACTGGCACAACTCGCCATGTGTGCTCAGACAAGAAGATGTTCACCACTTATAAAACAGTGGGTTCTGGCAAACAACTCTTCATGGGAAACTCTTCTACTTCCAAGGTTGAAGGAGTTGGAAATGTGATTCTGAAAATGACTTCCGGAAAATATCTGACTCTCAAGGATGTGATGCATGTGCCAGAGATTCGCAAGAATCTAATTTCGGGCTCACTCTTGGTCAAAAATGGTTTTGGGGTGAACTTCCAAGCTGATAAGGTTGTGCTGAAAAAACATGGTGTGTATGTAGGGAGGGGATACATGGTTAACGGACTGTTTAAGATGAATGTACTAACTAAGGTTCCGGCATCTCCGGGTGTGTCAAAGGTTCCGGCCTCTCCGGGTATCAATGAAATGAACACAACTTCTGCTTATATGACTGAGTTCTCTAATTTGTGGCATGACAGATTAGGACATGTTAATTACGATACTTTGAAACGTCTAATTGACTTAGAAAGTATTCCAAAATTTATTATAAACTCTGATCATAAATGTGAAGTGTGTGTAGAAGCGAAAATGACAAGGGAATCTTTTCAAAGAATTGAAAGAAGTACTGAACCACTCGGTTTAATTTATACAGATTTGTGTGACTTAAAGTTTGTTGAAACTAGCGGTGGGAATAAGTACTTTATTACTTTCATTGACGATTGCACAAGATATTGTTATGTTTATTTGCTAAAGGCTAAGAGTGAGGCCATTAACACATTTATCCACTACAAAGCAGAAGTGGAAAATCAACTCGGCAAAAAGATCAAAATGATTAGAAGTGATCGAGGTGGTGAATATGAGGCACCATTTGGTGAATTTTGTGCCCAACATGGAATCATTCACCAAACGACTGCTCCTTATACACCACAACAAAACGGAGTTGCTGAACGAAAGAACAGAACTCTAAAAGAGATGATGAATGCCATGTTGATTATTTCAGGATTACCACAGTATTTGTGGGGGGACGCTGTTCTCTCCGCTAACTATATTCTGAACAAGATCCCACACAAGAAAACTAAGGTTACTCCTTATGAATTATGGAAATGTATCAAGCCTTTCTATAAATACTTGAAAATGTGGGGGTGTTTGGCCAAAGTAGCTGTTCCCGGTCCTAAGAAGGTTAAGATAGGACCTAAAATCGTTGATTGTGTCTTCATCGGTTATGCTTATAATAGCAGTGCATATCGGTTTCTTGTGTATGAATCAGAAATTCCTGATGTCCATCCTAATACATTTATGGAATCCAGGAATGCAAAATTCTTTGAAGATGTGTTTCCTTTTAGGGATAATAAAGTCCCTAGGCCAGTTCTAGAAACTGAGCCAATTCAGGAATCTGATAATATGGACATTGATTTTGATTCAGTTCCTGAAGAAGATCATGATGACATTGATGGGCCTCGTCGTAGTAAAAGGGTTAGAACTTCGACATCTTTTGGTCCAGACTTTCTAACATATGTGCTAGAAGCTGAACCTCAAACTTATCTAGAGGCGATGTCATCATCGGAGGCTCCGTTATGGAAAGAAGCCATAAATAGTGAAATTGAATCCATCCTGCAAAATCACACTTGGGAACTTATGGATCTTCCTCAAGGCTGCAAACCTCTAGGATACAAGTGGATATTCAATAGACAAGTACAAGGCGAGACTTGTAGTCAAAGGTTATAGACAAACGAAGGGTCTAGACTATTTTGACACCTATTCTCCTGTTACAAGGATAACATCTATAAGAATGTTAATTGCCTTTGCGGCTTTAAACAATCTTGAGATTCATCAAATGGATGTAAAAACCGCCTTCCTAAATGGTGATCTTGATGAGGAGATTTATATGGAACAACCTGAAGGGTTTAAGGTTCCAGGACAAGAGGGGAAAGTGTGCAAACTTATTAAATCATTATATGGTTTAAAACAGGCTCCAAAACAGTGGCATGAGAAATTTGACAAAGTCATGATCTCTAGTGGTTTTCAAATCAATGAATCTGACAAATGCGTGTATGTCAAATATAGCGGTACTAACTATGTCATTGTTTGCCTGTATGTAGATGATATGCTCATTCTTGGAAGCAATAATGAGATCATAAAATCTACAAAAAAACATGTTGAATTCCAAATTTGACATGAAGGATATGGGCTTGGCTGACGTCATCCTAGGAGTCAAGATTATTAGAAGTCCCGAGGGATATATCTTGTCTCAAAAACACTATGTTGAGAAGATTCTAGAGAAGTTTAATAGGGAAGATGTCAATACAGCCAAAACACCGTAGACTTAACTTTGCATCTATACAAGTATACTGGTCATAGTGTTAACCAATTGGGATATGCACGGATTATAGGCAGTCTGATGTACTTGATGAATTGTACAAGGCCGGACATAGCCTACTCTATTAGCAAACTGAGTAGGTATACGAGCAATCCTGGGAAGGATCACTGGACAGCAATAATCAGGGTGCTTAGATATCTAAGGCACACCATTGATTATGGACTGCACTATACTCGGTATCCAGCTGTACTTGAAGGATACAGTGATGTGAACTGTGTCTTAGAAATCCACAAGTGGATATGTATTTACATTGGCCGGTGGAGCTGTGTCTTAGAAATCCACCAAGCAAATGTGCATTGCACGGTCCACAATGGAATCTGAGTTTATAGCATTGGATAAAGCTGGTGAGGAAGCTGAATGGCTTCGTCACTTCTTGGAGGATATTCCAACTTGGTCTAAACCTGCGCCGCCAATCTGCATACACTGTGATAGTCAGTCAGCGATTGGTAGAGCTCAAAATAGTATGTATAACGGAAAGTCTTGACACATACGTCGACGACATAACACCGTTAGACAACTACTCTCAAATGGAATTATCGTAATTGATTATGTAAAATCAAAAGATAATATCGCGGATCCGCTAACCAAAGGGTTATCAAATGATTTAGTTGTTAAATCATCGAGGGGAATGGGGCTGAAGCCTATAACTTAAAAGCCTCTATAACGGCAACCCAACCTAGCTGATTAGAGATCCCAAGATCTAGATTCAACGGGACAACAGAGTTATATGAGACTTTGGAGAATCACTGTGGAGACTATGTCTCTACCAATTCCTATGATGCAACAGTGATGCCTGCAGCGTAAAGGTTAGGCAGTGCCTTTAATGATTCTTAAACCTTGGTAATCCAAGTGGGGTATAGCAGGATACTCTTATTGAGAATCACCTATGTGGATGTAGAATGGGCCAATTCTATGAGAATGTCACAGGCGGAATTCTCTACAAAACATTCATGAAGACCAAGTGTGTCTCAGGGCCGTAATGAGCACAACCGTAAGAACCAAACTGCGTCTGGAATGATTCTGTGTGTTGACTATTGTCTTGGCTTACACAAACGACTGAACAGTTCAAGACATCGCGTTCACTGGTTAGCTAGTAAGTCCGATAGTTATTCACAAGGTGAGGTTCAAAGCCAAAAGCTACCTAACCCCATGCAGGAGGTTTCCTACTGTAACTCTCAGAAATTTGCATCAGCATAGCACTGTCTATCCTGCAAATTTCATTCATGTGGGGGATTGTTGGAAAAACTTGGTTTTATCTGGTTTTAATTAATTATTAAATTGGGTTCCAAATCCACGTGACCGGACCCACATACCGTTGTGTTCACCTTAGTTAGGAGATTAAGATTGAACCCTTGATTGGATAAAAACAAGTTAAGGTGAATGAAAAATTGACCTTGAAAGTACCTACATGAACATTGGTAGAAGGGGGAAAATGAGTTGTCCCACATTGGTGAGGTACAACTATTTCATTGGGTATATGTCCCAAGTTGGACACTAAGGGTTGGCCCTTTGGGTCATTACAACTTTTGTTGTGGGAGAAGGCATGGACTTGTGGCCTTTGGTCCATATAACACGCGCGCGCCGCCGCCGCCGTCCGGCCGGGTTGGGTTGGGTCATTAGATAAGATGGGCTTAGGCCCAAACCGGTTCTTATCTTTTTACTGAAATTTTATACGGACTGGGCCGGGTCGAACCGGTCAGTTTCAATTAAATTATTTCCTTCTTCGAAACAGTGTGTTCCAGCCGGAATTTCTTTTCCCTTTCTTGTGCGTCTGTTCATGAACAGTCATCGGACATGACTGTTCACTCCGGCGGGTTGTGTCCCGTTCTGAACAGCCGTGTCTCTCCGTCTTGTTCCTTTCCGTTCGGGTGCCTATTTATCTATAAATAGGCACCTCTTGCTCTCATGCATTTTTACGTTTTCACTTGCATACATTCGGCACTTCCTGCATAAAAACTTCTGAGAGTTCTGCGTAGTTTCCTGGTTCGCCTACCACTCAGATTGCAGTGCTGCTTCCGGCCGGTGAAAGTCGGGTATTCCTGGGAGGCAAACGCCCCAAGTTACTCCATCAGCACCGTAGTGGAGGGCGAATTTGCCTTAAGGACAGGGTATTCTATTACTTGTCTCGACTCGAAACGTCTCTCGCCAATTTCTGGTGTACTGAAATTGGCCCGGTACGATTTCTAATATTCTTAATTTCTGTTTTTATTGTGTATTTCCAGATTATTTGAAACCTAGTTTCCAACATGTTTAGATGGGTTACTATATAGCACCACACATACTCAAATCTCTAGGTCAACAATTACTGTGACCACGTTAATGTTTCGATTTCGTGAGTTCTGCCTGTGAGCCTCTACTGTGTTGATGCAACATAAGAATGATAACAACCACAAACTGTTTACAACTTAATCGAGATTAAACAATTTGCAACATGCTGTGGGCGTTGTTCCTGAACTTCCGCGACCAAATCCAAGTGGAAACTCATTAGAGTCAAGGAAATGGGAAATGGGAAATGGCTACAGAACCACCACTTTATACTCGACACAAATGGTCAACATCGATGCACAAGTTTTTCCTATAATTTCATCTCAAAATCACGCAGGATAGTGAATTCTAATACTCTTATTTATGGAACGTGATGAGTCTTAAATGGACATATGGTGCATTTTTTGTGAATGCACGGGAGGGTAAGAGGTGAAAATGTTATTGAAATGAGTTCAGTTATAGTATGTTATATTATTTAATGTTCTCTCTTCTCTTTCTTTTCCCGAATAGATAGACGTACAGAATTTTGAATCCTAACCAGATGTGGGGTGTAAATATTTAGTGTTGTGAGCTTGGATTTGGTCAGTCTAAATATTTCTTGTATAAAATTGGGGTTTGGGCATGTTTTCTTTGCATCAATTTGTTTTTCGGATAATTCAGGATACATTTTTGTCGTTTGCAATACGTAGCAATTTGGTTTTGGGATAATCAAGACACGGTCTTTTCCTTTGCTAATAGATAGAGAAACTAAATTGGAAAGATAAAATAGTGAGAATGACATTGTTGCCTGTGTTGACATTAATCCATAGGTGACGAAGGAGAAGCTGTTGGATGCAATTGAGGGGCATATGCTTGGGGAGGCGGTTTTGATGGCATATTTCTGATAATTGATCGATCAGTGCCTTGGATATATGGTGGTATCATTGCTGCTTGTATTTTCTATGCCCTGAATCAAGTAGTGATAGTTATCAGTTTGATAATCAGTTTTTCTTTCTTTGTTTTCGAGTGTGTCGTTTCGATGTTTGGAGATTATTGAGTGGAAGCCTAAAACAGTAGCGTATGTGTTTTTAGATTATTCTCTGCAATGTATCTTTAACGGTTTGAAATCAAATGTCAATTAAATGACCATCTGATTCCATATATAGGATGTAGCTAGGAGTATTGTTTTAGAAATCGCAGCAACATTTTTGTACATGTACCAGGGATAAAAGCAGCATGCATAAGCGGCTATACTGGTGTGGTGTAAGGATAATTATTTTGGAGACATTATGTCCCTTTAGTATATAATCAGGTGTCAAATGGGTTGTGTCATGTCAGTCTAGGACGTTTAGTTCCGTGATGAACATACTTCATATCGTGTCTAGCCTGATCCATTTATTAGTCATGCTGCGCTAGCCCATTTTAAAATACTAGCAAATAGTGTGTGTGCAATGCACGCTGTTTGTGCCCAGTACAAGCATGCATTAGGTCCAAGGAGTGTCATATATTTTAATGCTAGTTGATTGTAATGTAGTGAAGGGAGATGATAATGAAAATCGTTTCATCGAAATGAAACTTGAGTGGAGGAACGTAAAATTGTTAATCAAGGAAAATCATACTCAATATTATCATTGAAAAATGTCAAGTTGTTTTTAAAATAAGAATTGAGAACCATAATGGTATTGCGAATATTGGTTTATGGTAAACCCTAAAATAGTTACGCCTTTTTTGTTATTAATAAAGATTTTTTGGGGTAACTAAACTTTCAGGGGTGTATAGCTAGCATAAGCTTCTTCATTAAATTCATAAATTTCTTTTTGATCCACAATAAATTCATAAATTAAAGAAAACAAAAGATCCCAATTACCTGATTATTCAACCTAATAATAACTCAGGAATTAAATAGGGTTGGAAACCAAACCTTTTAAATGATGCTTCTAGCAATGATTTATTCTCTTCTCTTTTTTTTGGGTGCTTTGGAATCATTTATTCACAATGCACACTATTGAGACATCTATAACTCATCTTAGTAAACACCTACCTGAAGGAAATCGAAATAAGCGATTTCCAATTGAAAAAACCACGTAAAAGCAATTAATTTTAGTTTTGAAATAGGTATTTTATTTTTTAAACATCGAAATATGTTTTTCTTTTTGTTAACTGAATTTTTTAAGAGACATTCAAAAAAATATTTTTAAATTTATTAAACAGTTCAAATGATTCGTGTGAGACCCAAAAGTTGGCTCCGCAAATTGTTAGCCCATTTTCGGTATCTTTTTCTTTGGTATGTACCCATAGTTGGGTTCGAAAAAAAATACTGTGACTAAACCGTAAATGTTTTTAAAAAAAGGCAGAAAAATGTTACAAATTTTTTTGAAAGGAAAGAAAAAATGTAACACATTACACAGTTGAAAAAAAAAATTAAAAATTGGAGTATTGTTTAAAGTCCCAAATTTTATATTCATCAATTCAAAAACAATGGTACTAAAATCAGCTTATATGTACGGATGGTCCCCAAAGTATTCGCGAAATGTCACTTTGGTCTCCAAAATATAAATCGTGTCTATTGTATCCCTAACGTTTACCATGCGCATTTAAATGGTCCCTAGAACTAACTCTGTTTGTGTGCAACGTTACCCTTTCCCTTAGTCCTTGTGTACAAGAAACTCCTTGACCGAAAAGCCATCCAGCCTCTCAAGAACTACCCAAAGAACTTCCCCCCAATCACAATCCAAATACCTACTGCACCTACCACCAGATGCCCGGCCATCACACTAATAACTACGTTCGTCTCAAACATAAAATCCAAGATCTTGTGAACGACGGAACCATCCCACTTCCCAATCAAAATCCCAACACCATTTCCAACCCTTTACCAAATCACAAGCAAAACGTCCAAGTCGGTCAAGTTTCCCTTATCTCTACTCCAAATGACCTTACCTCCACTAAATTTGACCCAAGCCTTTATATCATGCCACTTACCAAGCCTAAGCCTATTGTTGCTATGCCAAAGAGTCTCAGGGTCCATTTCCTTTCATGTGTTGGTACATCGCCAAAGCCGAGGTGGAGTGATACCACAGAAATCGAGGAATGGTCCATGAGCGACAGGAATTGGGAAGAGTACCAACATGCATTGTTCGGTTCTTTGCTAATTTCTTGGGACCCAAGCCAATTCATCATCTTAGAATACTGTGATCGCCTGATTGCTCATGTGCCCGAAAACCTTGTTGTCAATGACGTTAAAGAAATAGTTCACACCGATCCCTTGTATACAATTTCACTCCAAGTCCTATTTGAAGAGCCTGAAGAAGCAATGAATCTGGGCACTCATTCTCTGGATAGTGTTTTGTCACCTTCACTTTTCCAAAATAAAGACCAACCTTCCATAGAAACTGTTTGTGGAGACCAAAATTGAATCCCATAAGCTTACATTGTGGAAACATCTTTGCCACAACCATTGGTGCTATTCCCCCCGTCATCCAATGTGTCAGTTCTAATTATTAACTCAATGACTTCCATTTGGGACGAAGAAGAGGTATTCGACATCCAGGTTGGCCATGATGAGGTTTGGACCATCAACAAAGCTATGTTAGATCAGTCTTTCTGGCAAGAACGAGAAGTAGAGAATCTCCGGGCACAAATGGAAACAACCGGGATTAAGGAGCAAGGGAATGAGAAAGATCCAATAGATTTCTGGGCCAAGGAACAAGAAGAGACACAACAGAAAGCGATAGATTTCTGGGCTAAAGATCAAGAAGGAATACAGAAAGGGAAACCATCAAGGTTGGCAAGCGAAAGGTTCATGAGGCACTCACAGATTTCTGGGGTGAGAATCAACAACTATGGGAAGAAACTGTCAACAAAATCACCAAAAATGGCCGTGTGTATAAACCAGCCCATCTCCAAGATAAAAATTCTTTTAATCATGTCCCAGTGGAAGATTTCACTTGGGATGAGCTTATCTAGCAAAATCCAATTCCTAACCCTCTAGAGGTCATCATTCAGTAGAATTCAATCCCAAATCCTCCACAGAATGTCACTTGACCACTTCCAAGGTATCCCCCTCCAATTGATGATCCAATTCAAAAACAACTTGAAAGAACCCCTGCCTCAGTGTCCATCTAGGGACTGCTTTCCTCGTCTCGAGAGCATTGCCAAAAAACTGATCAAGGCCCTGTCAAACATGGAGGTACCATTGGACACTCCTCCTGAGACCATGGTAGCCTTACTCACACCAAGCTGCCGAGCATGTAGTAAACTTTACTGAAAAAGATCTCCCGCTAGAGGGAGCAGATCACAATAAGCTATTACACATTACCCTGAAATGCATGGGGAAATGAGTCCCGGTTGTACTCTTAGACAATGGATCCACCCTAAATGTCTACCCTCTACGCACAGCCTACTGCTTGGGCCTAAAGAACAAGGACTTTCAGCCATCAAACCTTACAGTACGCGCTTATGATAATACGCACTGAGATGTGATTGGAGTAGTTGAGATTGATGTAACGGTTGAGAACTTTGAGAACAACGTCGGGTTTCATATACTTGACATTCCTTCATCGTTCAACTTATTATTGGGTAGACCGTGGCTCCATCGATCGGATATCATGGCCATGTCTTCATCTTTGCACCAAAAAATTCAACTCAGACTTGCAACTGGTACTTTGACCATTCATGGAGACTTTAGAATCCATCTGCATGTCCCTGACAATGCACCTTTGCTCGAAATCACCCATGGGGAGGAAGACATCACCCTTGGAGGATTTTCTTTTGACACTTCCAATGGAGTACTCACCATCGATATGGACGAGGACTTCATGATAAGTTCAACTGCTCTCGACATGATGCTAAGAATGGAATATCTTCCTAGTCTAAGGCTTGGACTCAATAATCAGGGGATAGCTGAATTCCCTAAATTTCTGACAAACAATCATCGTTTCGGTCTGGGGTACGAATCAGCTAATGAGGCAGGTCAAGGATGGAAAATAAGGGCCCATGTTGAAAAAAGGCCCATTCATTTAGTAAAAGCTCCAGAAGATGTTTATCATGGCAAGCCAGAACCATTCTGGGACATGGATACAAAAGCTAAACTGCCTGGGTTTGAGATCTTTGCCAATGACATTTGGGATAGTGATGACAAGGCCGAGAAACGGGAAAAGCTAGTCCAAAACTCTATGTCGACTGGATTGAAGGTCTTGACTCAGAGAACTTGTTATCGCTGTTCGGGGAAGAAAGCCTATTAGGGATGGGAGGAGGCTAGCTTGCTACAAAATTGAGGGATTCTGAACCTGCCAAAGACGTGAAGCTGATGATGTTAGGTTAGAAAGCTCTAGAGGATGTCATTGCACTCATCATTGATGCCTATGGAACTTATAAAAATTGCACATTTGTACCTAAGATCATTTACATTGGCACTTATTCTGAGTTTGAGTCTGAGTCTAGCATTGAGTCGGAACATGAGTCTGTCATCACTCCAAATCATTGCTTCTCTTCTGATTTTTAGTCCACACTCATGTATCATGCCCCTGGGGGCCCCTTTCTTGGCAATAATTGAAATCGACTTTGCTTACCTTGATGTATCTAAAATAAATTTTGTTGACCCTGATGATGAGGGGATTGAGTTTGAGGAAGAAATTCCGAAAGAGCTCCGATCCTTAATCGAAAGGAAAAACAAAAGGCATGCTCAGCCTATAAAATAAGAAATAATTTCTATAAACTTGAAAGATGAGAATAATCCACACATGGTTCAAATTGGCTCCGGACTGTCTCTAGAAGAATTTAAGGCCCACTCAGATCTTCTTAAGGAATTCGAGGATGTTTTCGCGTGGTCACACACGAATATGCCTGGTATTGATCTTGAAATTGTGGAACATCGAATCCTGTTGTATCTTGACGCAAAGCCTATCAAGCAAAAGGTGAGGAAGATAAGGCCAAATTGGGTGTTGGAAATCAAGAAAGATATTCAGCGGCAGATAGATGCGGGTTTTCTTATGGTAACAGAATACCCCCAGTGGGTTGCAAACATCGTTCCCATCCCTAAAAAGAACGGGAAGATTAGAGTTTGCGTGGATTTCAGGGACTTGTACAAGACCAATCCAAAAGATGACTTCCTCTGCCACACATTGACGTTTTGGTGGATAACACCACGAGGCATGCACTACTGTCCTTCATGGATGGGTTTTCAGGTTACAATATGATTCTCATGGCTCTAGAAGATCGTGAGAAAACTACCTTCACCACAGAAAGGGACACTTACTGCTATAAGGTCATGCTGTTTGGTTTAAAAAATGCGGGGTTTACCTATCAAAGAGCAGCCACAACATTATCACATGACATGATTCACAAGGAAGTAGAAGTATATGTAGATGACATGATTGTCAAAGCCAAGGAGAGGGTTGAGCATCTACCTAACCTCTAAAAGTTTTTTGAAAGAATCTGCAAGTACAAACTACGTCTCAATCCCAAGAAGTGTACATTCGGAGTTACCGTTGGAAAAATGCTTGGGTTCATGATCACCACACGAGGAATCGAGATAGACCTGTCAAAAATTAAAGCCATTCTGGAAATGGACCCACCTCGAACAGAGAACGAGATACGAAGCTTCCTAGGAAAAATTCAGTTTACCAACAGATTCATTGCCAAGTTGACCTCAACTTGCGAACCGATGTTTCGTCTATTAAAGAAGGATGCACCATTCAAATGGGATGATAAGTGCCAGAAAGCTTTCAATGCCATCAGGAAGTACCTTCAAAACCCTCCTCCACTATTGATGCCACCCATTCTGGGCCAGCCTCTCATTCTATACTTGTCTGTCACTTCATCAGCCTTAGGATATATGCTGGCACAAGAAGGAAAAGAGGGAAGTGAGAAGGCCGTGTATTACATCAACAAGAAAATGATGGGGTGTGAGGAGTTTGATGGGCACTAGTTTAGGCTTCCAAAAAGCTTTGACACTACATGCTAGCTTATTCTGTAAATCTGATCTCCTGGATGGATCCACTTAAATACCTGTTCGAGAAATCGGCATTGACTGGCAAACTGGCACGGTGGTTACTCATGTTAGCTGAATTCAACATTAAGTATGTCACCCAGAAGTCGGTAAAAGGAAGAGCTGTGGAAGAATTTCTAGCAAATCGTCTTGTGGAAGGTCCTGAAGATGTAGAATTCGAATTCCAAGATGAAAATGTAATGTCAATAGCCAATGGTGTTTGAATGTTGTATTTTGATGGAGCCGCCAATCAGAAAAGGTTTGAAATTGGAGTACTGTTGATTTCACAGGAAAGGTCACATATCCCACTTGCATTCAAGCTGAACTTTGAAGTCACTAACAATCAGGCAGAATACAAAGCATACATCATCGGGGAGAAAGCTGCCCTAGAAATTGGGGTCAAAAGACTAGAGGTATTCGGTGATTCTAATTTGGTTGTCTCAAGCCAATGGGGATTGGAAGGTAAAAGAAGACAAGCTCAAACCTTATCATAAAGACCTCGAGGATCTGATTCCTCTATTTCAAACGGTAACATTCACCCATGTGCCGAGGTTGAAGAATCGGTTCACAAACACTATAGCTATTCTAGCCTCGATGGTGGAGTAAAGTTGAGGCCAATTACGATTGAGCAAAGGGACAAGCCCGTCTTCGAGTATGTCATGGCTATTGATGAACCCGATGATAGTCTACAATGGTATCATGACATTTGGAACTTTGTCGAGAAAAGGGAATATCCAGTAGAAACGGATAAAAAGGATCAAATCGCTCTTCGGAGGTTGGCCTCTTAGTATATCATCTGTGGAGAGAAGTTGTATTGGCGATCGCATTATGGAGTGCATAAACTATGTGTGCACGGTATAGAAGCCACCACAATTATGGAAGAAATTCACGAAGGTGTCTATGGTCCTCATATGAATGGTATGATGCTTGCTAAGAAGATTCTTTGGCAAGGATACTGTTGGTCCACCATGGAAACCAAGTGTGTAGAATACATGAGACGATGCCATAAATGCCAAATTCACGCCAATCTTATGCATGTACCACCTTCCGAGCTGCCCTCCATGACCTCACCTTGGCCTTTCTCCACCTGGGGGATCGATGTTGTTGGCAAAATTACACTGACTGCATCAAACGGGAACAAATTCATCTTGGTTGCTATTGACTATTTTACAAAATGGGTTGAGGCTACCTCATACACTACTCTTATAGCAATCCATGTTGCTCACTTCATCTAACAAAACATCGTTTACCGATACGATGTCCCTTAAGCTTTTGTATCAAACAACGAGGTTCATTTCAAGGGAAGAGCCACAAAAGTGCTTGAAGAGTTTGGAATTCAAGTCCATAAATCAACCGTCTACTAGCCACAGACTAACGGAGCCGTCGAAGTAGCAAACAAAACCCTCAAGATGATACTTGAGAGAACCACTCAATCTGCAAGAAACTGGCACGAACAATTGTCGTTAGCCTTGTGGGGATATCAGACATCCATTCGTACTACCACTGGGGCAACACCCTTCTCTTTGGTTTATGGCATGGAGGCCGTCCTCTTAATCGAGCTTGAGGTGCCATCTTTAAGGGTCATGGTCGAATCAGAGATCAATGAAGCAAAATGGCAAAACCCAAGGTTTGAAGAACATATGCTATTTGACGAAAGGCGGCTGACGGCTATATATCACGTTCGGGGATATCAACATCGAATTGCGTGGGCGTTCAATAAAAAGGTCAAATCCAGGAACTTACAAGAGGGGGACATGGTTTTAAAGGAGATCTAAGCTCTGATTTTCAATCCTTGAGCGAAATTCCTACCAAAATGGGCAGGGCCATATATCATCAAGAAAGTTCTATCTGGAGGCACAACTTAGCTTATCGACCTTAACGGTAATGAGTTCACAACTTTAGTCAACATGGACAAGCTTAAGAGATACTATCCATAAGAGAAGCTCGCTGGGCTAAAAACTGCAAGGACGGGCAGTGCCAGACAAAATTTAGAGCAAGCTTGCTAAGTCGAAAACCCACATTGGTGGTCTAGGCAAAAGTTAAAACAGAAACATTCAAATGAGCTCGCTAGACCGAAAACCCGAAAGGCCGGTACTAGGCAAAACTAAGAGCATAAAAGGAGAGGTTTAACACATGAGTTAACTTTAGCCAAAATTGTACTCCTGAACTACGTTACGACTTGATTCCTTTTTTTAAGGATATGTAGGCATCCTCACCTAGAAGACCGGTCACAACTTTTCAAAAATCTCTTGAGTTGGCCCAAAGCTATCACAATCATTGAGAACCAAAGAGGAAAAACTCTCATAATTCAATTTATTAACTTTTTCGATTACAAGGTTGAGCATGAAACTTTCAAAATATATATATATATATATATATATATATATATATATATATATATATATATATATATATATATATATATATATATATACACAAGCATTGACTCCTACGGGCCACAATTTATTTTGGATACATTACGGTTAAGTCAAAGTCAGTTTTGGTGCCCATTTTCTCTTTCTTCAATGTCTCTCAGCAGCCATTTTATATATTGCCTCAGAAGTAGAATAGTGGGATAGTCGTCTCTTGGGATGGTCACTCACTCCCTTCAAGTGTTTTGATAAGATCGGACAGTCGCATGATTGAAGTTTGGTATGATGAACTTTTCAAGGTTAGTCAGTGGAACTACTTGACGGACACCGAGTTGGCGGAGAATGCAGTAAGGAATGTAAAAGGTCCAACTAGTAAGACCAACCAAACCATTTCGCTAACGTCCCATATTGCTCAAAGTCTTGGTCAGATAGTCAAGCCAAGACAAATGCCAAGAAATCATCTCCTCAGTAAGACTAGAAAACACCTAAACCCTGTAAAGACTCGTGTTTTAAAATAATTTTTCGGAAATAATGTTGGGTAAATGTGAGAAAATGAAATTAGAGTGATGTGGGGTCAGTGTGATGGAAGTATGTGCATTGGGGTGCCTTTAGAACATATTAGAAACACAAGGGGTGCTAGTGTAATTGGTGGTGTGTATATAGATTTGTTGTGGCTGATTTTTGTTCATTATACACACACCTCTCTCTCTCTCTTCCTCCCCCAAATTCCAGCGTCTCTCTCTCTCTCCCTCCCTTCTCACATTCTTTTCACCCTTCTCCCAAAATACACACTAATACTTAAAACCCACCAAGATCTCCACCCAAACCCTTCACCTACACACATTATGAAGCTTGGGTTACATTGGAATCACTCCGAGAAGTCAAGTTTCAGCTGGGGTTTGCTAGGAGGAGTAAGGGTTTCGCATTTTTGGCTTGATCAAAGCTTGATCTTTGAGGTAGGGAACAATACTCTACCTTCTCTAAGTGTATGTTGAATGAATTAATGCATGATGTTCATATCTCTTCTCAAATTTCTACATAACTCTCATACCTCCATGGAAATTGGATTTGGACTTGTATAAGCTTGATTCTCCATATTTGTTAGATTGATCCTTGATTGGGAGTTTAGATATGCTAAAATGATGTTTTGTTGTGTTTTGGAACCCCAAATTTGGACTAGGAATGAAGCCCCATCCATTTGAGCCAAGTTGTAATTTTTCACCCGAACCCAGGTGGATCGATCCACTCTTAACAGTGGATCGATCCAAAACCCTCTGTTCCACTCTTGGTACGTAGTGGATCGATCCACTCTCAACAGTGGATCGATCCGGAATGGTTTGTTCTTGAATTTCACTAGAGTGGATCGATCCACTCCTTGCTTGGATCGATCCAGAATCGTCTGTTCTCTGATTTCCCTAGAGTGGATCGATCCACTCTCAACAGTGGATCGATCCAGAATGGCTTGTTCACTGATTTTTCTTGAGGGGATCGATCCACTCAAGAGTGGATCGATCCAGAATGGTCTGCTCGATGTTTTCCCTAGAGTGGATCGATCCACTCCTTGAGTGGATCGATCCAGATTCCTTTGTCCAGACAGGATTTTTTTCCAACTTCGCGGGCACGTCCCGGCTTCGTCCGAACTCCGATTGAGGTGATTCTTGAACCGTTGAAAAGCTCTACAAGTCTACTTTCAAACCCAATTGGTTTCATATTCATATCCTTTGTATTTTGAGAAAAATTCCCTTTTTACTATCAGCGTGTCGTATTTTCTCGAGGTTTAAAACTCCGTTTTCGTGTTCCACCGCTCCGGGCCCTCATTGGCCATTTCATAGCTTCTCTATTTGACCTCTAAGCTTCGGTAACCTATCATGGTGCGTTTTATGCTTTGTTTGGTTGTCTTGGTTTCTCACGCACATTGGACACGTGTTGATTTGACTATCACCGACATGTTTTGAGTTTTTGAAACAAAGATGATTGTGTGAATGTTTTGGACACTCGTAAAAGGGTATTGTGATACGAGAATTGGTTTTGGGCAGTAAATTGAACTTATGAGTTGATAAATGGTAATATAAATGTGAAATGTATGACACGGGGCCCGAAAGGGTATGCCCGGAGTGACACGGGGCCTTTATGGTATGCCCGGAGTGACACGGGGCCTATATGGCATGCCCGGAAAATGATCAAATGTTTGGAAATGAATGAGATTGATATGGATATCATGCAAATCATATGAAGAATGTTGTGTGAGTGTCAGACCCAAAACAAGTGAATGATTAAAAGGAAAAAGGATGTATTTGATAAATGTAAAGGATGCTTGGGTTATTCTAGATGTTTTGGGTATTTGTGATGTATTGTATAATGAAATGTCTGTGTAAATGACTGTGTTTTGAGGGGAACGAACGCACAACACGAAATGTAATGGTTATAAAGAAACTTATGGATATTCTAGTTTCATCGGATCTGTGGGGCATCTCCTAGACATTTTGTCATTGAGTTGAATTATCTTGGTCCATCTTAGCCAACTCATTTATGTGTATCATACCTTCATGTGCATCTTTCATTCTCTATACCCTTAGTGTTGGTAGAAATGTTTCCTACGAGCTAGTGAGCTCACCCTATCTTTCCCAGGTACACAGCATGGAGCATGATAACGGATGCGTGGAGTGTGATGCATGCCACGAGGAATTTAAGATCATAAAGTTATTTTCTCATTTTCATGCTAAGTACATTTTTGTAAGATAATTTTGTAACTTTAATTTCACCAAGCTTTTGAGTATTTCAACTTATGTAATAACGTCAAAACCTTTGTTATTTTGTATGGGTACGGGTACCCTTGACTAGAAGCTCATTGTACTTCGACTCTGACTTTCTATGGAAAATTGATTGACTTTAATCGATCCTACGTGGATTTTTATTTGTATTTTGGTTTATTAAAATTGAGGGCGTGACAAACCCAACCTTGGACATTCCCATAAAACTCTTGAAAATCCCTTTGAACAAAGCCTTATGTTTCGTGAATTCTATTTCTCAACACTTTTTCCAACAGATTCGCCTTGTCACAAATCCAAGTCTGTAAGAGAGAGAAAACAAGTCAGCAATCGTAGAAAGCCTAAACCCAGGCATTGAGGTAAAATGAGAACGAGAGATAAACCGAATAAGGAGAGTTGAGTGAGAAGCCTACCTGTATGAGCAAAGCACTTCCTTAAAAAATATTTGTCTAATTGACACGAACTCTGACTAAACCAATCAAAGTCTCAGCAAGAACCATGGGAGCCACATCCTTGCGTTCTTCAATTTGCATGGCCACCCCAACAAGTGCAGAGTTGGCCTGGCCGTCTGTTCGAACAAACAAGAATGCTAAGACATAGTGCAAAACCCTCTGGATGAAACTGGCTGATAAGACGTGGGATGTTTAGCACGCCTCTGTCCATCATTGATCGTGCAACATTATTACTCAAACCAAGTTTTTGGGACAGGATTTCAACAAAACCTATCCCATGGACAGGAACCACGTGAATTTCCAAGTCAAAACCGCCAAGGTACGCATGAAATTCTTCCACCGTTAGGCATAATTCATGAAAACCAAAGCGAAACACATGTACTTCGGGATCCCAGAATTGAACAGCCGCATGCAACAATTCTGGACATATGGTCACATCTCGAACATAACACAATGATTGAAGCCTATGGTCCTAAAAGTTTAACCACCCATGCCGTCGAGTTCGTCAAGCCATGGTCAAATTAAGGTTGAAATTCTAATTGCCATTTGAGATGTATGGAAGGAAGGAAGTGTTGAGTTTTGTGAAAGTATTGTGAAAGAAACTTGAGGTTGTACGTACAAGAAATATGCAACAAAGCCTGCCCTTTTAAAGAGAAAGGATTGCCTCGGGATGCATGCCGACATTGGATAATGCGAGGATTGCATAGGATTGATGAAAATCTCCAAAACAGGCCTTCCCTAGGCCTATCAAGACTATGGTATGATTAGAAGCAAGCAAGAAGCCAAGTAGAGGTCCAAAACTCAGAAGCCAGATGCAAGCAAGACTATGGACAATGTGATAGATGCATACATTAACTGTATGGTTCATATACACAAGCTGTGCGGCTTGTATGGACAAGCCGCACGGCTTCCCTTGAGGTTTTGAAGAACAAGTTCTAGATTAGCACTCCCCGGACTATTTTGGGCATATTTTTGGCACTTTTCGTGTTCATTCATGTCCTAATGGATGATTTACGGTTATTGGAATGATCATTTGAAATTTTTGGTCAAATTTGGGTGGTCTGGTACTCCGAAATCTCAGATACGGCAAAACCAACAAAAAGCGGCAAATGAGACACCCATTGTTTCTATTTCTAGGGCACCAATGGCTCCTACAAATCATAACACACATTTAAAACATCACAGCAAGGTCATTTGGAAAATTTGGCAGGAAGTTTCGAATTCAGGTATCCCGAAGCATGAAGTTTGCAAAAACGAGGCGTACCGGCAAGTCAAAACCCGTTTGAGTCACCTTTCTTCATTTCATTGGTTCAAGTAAGTTATGAGGTGTATTTAAGACTTGTTGGAAGTATCATTTGGTATTTATCATGTGAATTAAAAGTTTAAGCATATCGGGCCCTATATTGCTCAGTTTTCCATTTTACATAATTCAAGTCTATTGAGTTAGTTTGTATTCTCATCAATCACTCACCAATTTCAAACCAAATCAATCCACAGCTACACACCTTTGTTGCCCCAGAGGCGTTTGTCATGTTTTGTCAGTTTTGGTCACCCTCAAAGCATTTGTACATAAAGCTCAGTCTTAAAGTTTGAATCTGTTGAGTTAGTTTGTATTCTCATCGATCACTCCACAATCATGCATTCTCATTGCCCCAGAGGCATTTGTTATGTTTTGTTAGTTTTGGTCACCCTCAAAACATTCGTGCATCAAATTCAAACTTTAAACTCAAGAATTGCCAGTATAAAAGCATGTACAAGATGGCATTTGCATCATGAAAAGTGAAAGCACATCCATCCCGGGAAAATAGGTCCAATGTCTATAGCTAACTCGGCATGCAAGCCGTATCCATGAATAAAAAGCAAAAAAGATGGGAAGGGCAAACAATCGCCCGAACCAAAAACCAAACATGCATACTTGTCCTAAATAAAATCTATCTCCTAAAATATAAACTACAAGGTACTGCTACTCATCGAAAGAACTCGGGTGGTCACTCTTAGTATGATCCTTATCATGGTCATTGCTACCCTTTGAATCTCCTAGCCGCAGCGCCAACTCCCTGAGTCCTTCCACCGAAGAGCGATTACTCCGTAGAATCCTATCAAAAATCGAGACTGAAGGCTGAGCGTGCGCCGGATCACCACCAACATCCTTCATCAAAGGCCTGGTACGACGTGATGGAGAAGGGTACACATCCTGCACAAGGAGAAAATTCATTAACAAACAGTTCAAACACTCAAGTCTCAAAAGCCACAACACAAAGCATACCTGGTTTTCCTCGCTGCCATTTGAACGGCCCTGTCTTGGCCTATGGTGATGCCCGGAATGGTCTATCTCCCTACCTACAGAATGGTCACGTCACAGCCTACGGCGACTCCCAGACCTGCCTCCAGCACCATGACTACCACAGGTCCCATGGCTACCACCTCCAACTCTACCACCTTTGCACTCTCCTCTCGCTCTACCCCCCAAGCCACACCTACCTCTACGGGCATCTCCACCTCTACGTCCACCGCCAGCTTCGTCGTCTCCGCCATTGCCACCGTCATCATCACCAACATGTGTCACAATGCCAGGCTCTACTATAGGTCGCACCTCCAAAATATTTCCTATGACAAGACGATGAACCAAGGCCTCTAAGTCACGTACCATCTCAACCTGGGATGTGACCCACTCAATAGGAAACTGCAAGAAAGAAATGAAAAACATTAGCAGGTAACAGAGCAAGAAATTCAAATGTGAAATGAAAACTGACTATTGCCATTTTATCTTATCAAGTTACCTCTCTTGCTGTCAACACCACTGGGTCAGTCACTCAGGGAACGTTTATCACTCCCATAACTCCACCAGCCATCATCACCTCTATCTCTTTCCTCACCACAGGTAAAACAGTATCTCCCACCGAAACAGGCCTAGCCAACCGAGCCTTCATGCGCAAGTCATAAGCAAGTGTGTTCGTCACGTAGTGCTGTCAACACCAGCACGGTGTACATCTCTATCTCAGCCAGTGTATACTCATGCATGCGCAGAATATGCTGTGGAAGTGAAGTTGGTACTCTAAAGTGGCCCAACCCCCAAGATTGATGTGCCCCTCTGTCTCCTAAGTACCACTGCCATCCATAGGGGGACTCCAACAGTATACGCCCCCGTGTCATCGCCCGGCACCTAGTCAAGAAAGGATGATCAAGCCTATCCCACTCATCCCACTGCACCTGTAAGCAACTTTGGATTATTCTTGGGGAACCAACACTGGAATTAGAAATGAAATCTCAGAGAGTTTTGGATATTATACTGTCTCACCCATAGACCAGTCAAAGAAGAGGTGACAGAACCTCAAATCCCTGTTCTTTGCCTTCTTTCCAAGAGACCCTTTTCCCCATTTTGTCGCACGTGGAAGCACTTGGTTGACATTATAAAAAGTTCTCCAGGCCTAGTACTCCAAATACCTCATAAGCCCATAGCTGCATTTTCAAAGAAATTCATCAATAAAAGGAGTAGAAATGACGAAATATGGTGCAAGTACAAAGGGTATGAAGCAAGAATGTGTGATGTTTTACCTCCAGAATCCTCTAGTAACCAGCAATGGTGTTCGCCGCAACGCGAACCACCAAACCCAAGAAACAGTAAAGTGTGCATAGAGCAGCGCCACCCTAGTCAAACCACCCAGCCGTCTCCAACTCTCCTAGAGCAGGCAACCAACCCAAATGAATCGTGTGCTGACGGTTCGAAAACAAAGATTGTCCAAACATGTATAACAAGTAGGCTCTGGCCATCTAACGCGCCTTTGAGTCAAGCTCAGGCACATAGTCCCAAAGGGCTAGCAAGTGGTCGCACCTCACCATCGGCTCATTTCCCATCTCTCTCCCTAAGTAGTGCCGGATTGTTGCTTTGTCCAAGCACAAACACAAGTCAAAAGGGATCAGGTCTCCTCCAACTCTCAAACCCATGGTCGTTGCAAAGTCCAATGGAGTGATCGTCATCTCCCCAAACCTGAAGTGAAAACTATTGGTAGTGTCCCACCAACTCTCCACCAACACCACTTTCCTGTTCCCTAGAGTCTCTATCAAGGTCCTAATAAATAGAATAAAGCCCGAAACATCCACAAACCATCTCACTCTCTTTGGTAACAGGCTGTATTGCTCAAAGCAGTCTGAAGAGCCACAATATGAGAAAAGTCCCTTGCTCACATGTTTCAAGCACAAGCACACTCAATCAGTTCATGCAAACAGAGATTGTGATGAACAGAAAGCAAAAATTAAAGGAAATAAGTTCAAGGTAAAGTACGTACCAAAGTCCTATTCGATATGTGTGTCGTCGGGTCCCAAAGAACCTGGTCTTCAGGGTAAAAAAAAGTGACTGCTAAGGGTAAAAAAGTGATTGCTTAGGGTAAAAAAGTGACTGCAGCTCATACATTTCACATCCCAACGGTATGATAAAATGATGCCGAAACACGTAAGTCTCAGAGGTGAAAGGTGGCTTGTCCCTCAAAGCCCATTTAACCTCTTCAACAATGGTCACCTAGACTGCCTCCTCTGCATATCTCTCCTCTCTCTCAGTGTCCTGGACAATCGTCGGTGGAGTCTGACCAACCAAGACGCTCTCTGGCTTAGGGAAGTCCTGCACACTCCTAGCTAGAGTCTCGTTAGTGGCCACCTCTAAAGTATCTCCTAAGGTAGCTCTTAAGGCTTGTGACGAGTCAGCCGGTGGGTGAAACAACATGGGGTTCGTAACCCCTGCACTACCTTTAGCTCCCTGTACTTTCTCAGTACCAAAGCATGTTCCAGACCTCCAAAAACACGAGACACAAGTACAACCGAGTCTACCGGCTCAGCATGTCTCTCCTCACCAAGGATATCTCTACCCTGAGCCTCACCTCCACCAACATCCTCATCACTACTATCACCGATCTCTCCTAAATCAACCATCTCCACAACCCTATCCCCGGGCTAAACAAAAGTCACAGGAATACTAGTTGAGAGCCCGTCCCCACTAACGGGTATATCCCTCACTAAAACTACACCACTAACCTCCTGAAGGACTACCACCTCTCTTCCTACACCTCCCTCGGCGATCCTTGGGTCAACCAAACAATGTACACCACCCACGGTCATCTCAACCTAAAAAATGGAAGCATTCAAGTCTAAGTGTGTTGATATTGAACTACTTTGAACAGTAGAAACACTTACTTGAACACCACGCAAACTCTGAGCATCACCAACCCCACCATGCAGCTCGACCCGACTCACCATGGCATCATTTGGTATCTGGATATCACCACCACTGGCAATAGTGACTGAACCCTCTTAGGCAGGATTTGGATCAATGTTTAGAATCTCCACTGCCGACGCCCCATCCCCTTCGATCATACGGTAGCCTTCCTCAATATCATCAACCGCACAGTGCTCCTTGCTGCCCGTACAGTACTCGGCGGCATGCAAATGGATGGGAACTGAACCAGACACTCACAACAGAATTGATCGTCACTAGTTCTTCTTTGTGCACCGGCGATGGCATACAGTCACTTGGAGAAGGAGTTCTCACTATTGGCTCGCTGAAATTGGCCCCTATGTCGCCGGAATCAGCTATGGAAAAGATTTTAGGTCACGGTTGGGTTTGGGAAAAATTTGGAAAGATTTTTGAGATGTGTTAACACCAGAGAGTCGACTTTTCAAAGATTTGTAGCCGCCTTAGAGAATTTCGAAAGAAAAGATACGGATTGAATGAACCCGACGGTCACAAAGTCGGTCTTTGGAAGAACATAAGTCATACGGCAACAGTTCCAAACCGTGCGGTGTGTGTGTGTTCTTCCTTGAGCCATATGGAGCATAAAAGCTTTTTTGGCAAAAATTACGCTTTTTCCCCTGCACTCCGGTGTTATTTAATGTAGCTTTTCAAAAAAAAAAAAAACGTTAAGTTTCCCACAACCTTGAGACATTAAATAGTCCCCAGCAGCATTAAGCCTCATTTTTATTTTTTATTTTTAAAAAAGGGGGAATACTAGAATAGTCGTCATAGGATTTCCCAAATCATTTTCAAAATCTGTCAGACAATGGATAATTTTATTTTCAAAGCCCGTCAGGCACCGTTCAAATTTTTAAAAATTTGTCAGACAATGGATAATTTTATTTTCAAAGCTCGTCAGGCACCATTCAAATTTTCCAAATCATTTTCAAAATCCGTCAGACAATGGATAATTTTATTTTCAAAATCCGTCAAGCACCGTTCAAATTTTCAAAAGTCATTTTCAAAATCCGTCAGACAACAGATAATTTTATTTTCGAAGTCCGTCAAACACTTTTCAAATTTTCAAAAATCATTTTCAAAATCCGTCAGACAATGGATAATTTTATTTTCAAAGTCTATAAGGCGCCGTTCAAATATTCAAAAATCATTTTCAAAATCCATCAGACAACGAATAATTTTATTTTCAAAGTCTGTTAGGTGCCAATAAATTTCTAGAAAATCGTCAGGAACTGATTCTTTTTCAGAAATTATTTTGAAAAGACCACCAGGCACTGGTTATTGTCTAGTTATTTGCTCTCAGCGCCGAACTATGGCCGATTTGATCCCTGCAAACGGGGCACGTAAGAAGCTCCAGGCTCGACCACCTTTTAAATTTGTTTACTGTTTACGTGCACCAGGATATTCAAAATTGGGACGTCTATGTCTTTGACGTGACTTGCATCTCAAAATGATTACCAAGTTCCGTAAAGGAGGGGCAACTATAAACACCACAATTTTGGTGCCTATGCATCCCCGATGACGAAAGGATACTCAGAATACCTTGGAACAAGTTCAAAAAACTTGGAAAATCAACCAAATTCAAACCCACAAGTCATACGGCTCCTCCTATAGGCCGTACGGTTCCTCTTTAATTATACAAACCATACAGCTCATCCATGGAAACCGTATGGTCTCCCCTTCAAGTCCTACGGCTTCACTTGTTATCCTTTGCAAAGAATCCCAGAAAATCGGGCTTTCAGGAATCACATCATCGCCTGCCAGAGAATATCATCATCGTCAAATCTTCTGCACAGATTTTATTCTCTTCTTTCGGCTATAAATAGAGGCGTCCACCTTGTATCAAGGGCACATGATAGAGATACAGAGATTGAAAAAAAATATCAATGAGAAAGTTCTAAAATTTCTCGAAAAAGCAGTCACTGTTGTCATAATCTCCTCATTTTCATTCAAAAATCCAAACCTCCGTACCGCTCTAAATCATTTCAAAGTCTTTTGTCTCAAGTTTTGTCTCCCAAAAAATTCAATATTCCAGTTTCCGTTCGAATTCCAGAGGTATGATTTCGTTCTCAAGCCTTGGTTCTTAATCACGGCATTCCGAGGGGTCGGCCTGGTTAGGTACTGTTTCTGTAAAAAACAAGCTTTTCGGACCCGTACCGGGCGGTTTTTCTTGATAATCGCACGGTACAATCCACATGGAAATTGCATTTGTTTCATCAATCAAATTTCCAAACAAAACTAGTCGTTCAAAGTGTGTTCATTGGGAAAAATTAGATTTGAAACAAAACGGAGTTCTGGCTCAATAAAACAAAAATTTCTAAAAACATTAGAACGGGGAATGTAAATACCCAGAAAATTTAATTACTTTTTGAAAAAAATCACTTTTTAGAGAAGTTTCGATTTGGTCGATAAAAAGTGCCGGTAATTGTTCCTTGGATTTTTCTAATCAAAATGGTATAATCGAAAGTTATTTTTAGTAAGGCAAAGTCATCTTTCGCTCATTTTCTTCGGAGAAAAATGTGCCCGTTTTCGGTTTTGTATTAAAAGTGGGGGGATGAGATTTTGATGTGATTAAAATTTCAAAATTTTGTAAATGCCATTGTTTCCAAATGGGGGGTACTTCCTTATTTTCATAAATCTTTACTTAAGTTTGGTTTTTGAAAATAAGTATTGTGGTCACATATTATATACACAAGTCACATGTGGGTGTGTAGTGTAATAAGGAAATTATATTAGCAGTGTGTGGGGGAAGATTTGCAAAAAAAATAATTTCACTCTCACCTCTCTCTCCACCCGATCGGCTCTCTCTCTCTCTCTCTTCTCCTCCATTAACAACTCCTTCAAGCTCAAAACTCTCCCTCCTCACTCAACCACTTCAAGAACCAAGGCCATTTTCACATTCTACGCATCAATTGAAGTCGGGTTCACCGTGGTTCTTCATGGAGATCAAGCATTTCGGTTTGGGGGCTTCATAACCTAGGATTTTGCATTTTCTACACATTTGGAGCTTAACCCATGAGGTAGGGAAACAATTACTACCTCCTCTAGTTATATACTTGTGATTTGTTGTACATATCCTGCTCTTGGCTTCAATTTCATGAAAAATCATGTTTTCCCCTCTTTGTGTGGGTTTTCCTCACTTTGATTTTGTGATCTATGAAATTGGTCATTGATTGATGTAATTGGGAGTGGAATTGACCTCCCTCCATGTTTAATTGTTGCCTAGCATCTCTATTTTGAGCCTAAACTATCCCATTAGTGTTTTGGGTTGAAATTCCACACCTTAGAGGTGAAAATCTGCCATTTTCTGCACAAGGCAGCTGTTGTCCCTGTTTCTATGTTGCTGCCCCTGTTTTCTAGGTGGTTTTCGGCCACCCTTTGACGTCCGTTTGACCTCCAATTGTCCGGAACATATACTTGATATATAGTACCATGGTAACCCCAAAAACTATTTTGAAATCGTTAAACTACGACTTTGACACATGTTTTTATTGGACAATTCATTATACATATCGGACACAAGGCATAGTGGATTGGTCGCCCCTTTTGGCGAAAATTGTGGCATTTCAAAAGAAAAGGCACTTTGGTGAAATGAAATTTGAGAAATGGACTTGTTATGAAAGTTTTAATAAAATGTTTGTGATAATGAGGTCCTTATACCAATGCCATCATTTGGTAATTTTTTTGATAAAGGCACGCGGGGCCTATGGAACCCAACAGAGGCAGGCGGGGCCTATAAATACCCAGCAAAGGCGCGCAGGGCCTATAGAACCCGACAGAGGTAGGCGGGGCCTACAAATACCCAGCAAAGGCACACGGGGCCTACGTAACTCGCCAGAGGGATAAAATCCCTAGTACCAATGAAAATGATGTTTTTCTTCAATGAAAGAAATGATAAATGAGATTTTGGACTATTTATTGTGTTTTGTCGAAACTTGACTTGTGGAGTTCGTTTTAAACTTGTGTGAGTAACTTGGGTGATCTTGGTGAAACAAAAATGGAAAGTTGGGTGGTGTTGAGTACTTGGAAATGAAATGTTTTGAGGTACATAAGATATTTTGGCAACCTTGGATACTTGAACACAATTTTGGGTGCGTGTGATACTTGTGGGTGATTTTGGCAAACTTAATGAACTAATGGGTATTTTGGGACACCTTGAAACCTTTTTAGAAACTTTTGATGTCACTTGGACATGTGGTTACTTCTTGGACATGTCTTACTTGTCTCAGTCTCCGTTATGTTCCTTGATCATCTCTTCTCATGTTAATTCATATCATGTGCACTCATCATATTTGTATGCCTAGCAGTTGTAGTAAGGTTTCCCTACGAGCTAGTGAGCTCACCCTATCTTTTCTAGGTCTATGGCATGGAGCATGAGATCGGATGTTTATGGAGTGATGCATTATGCGAAGCTTATGCATGCATGAAGATATTGTTCCATCTCAAGTTTTGTATTTTGATAAATAACAATGTAACTTTTGGTTATTCAATCTTTTGACAATTTGGACTCATGTAATAACTTATGGGATAATATTTGATTTCACTTTTTGGGCAAGGGTGCCCAAATACTTGATTTGCCAATGGATTAATGATGTACATTTTGAATGGAAACCTCTTGGGGAGGATTCATGTAAATATTTTATCCTTTGACTTATTAATTGTAAGGAATTCCTTTATTTTTGTTTTTATAAAAATGAGGGTGTGACAGGGAAGCCGTACGGCTCGCCTTGCAAACCGTAGGGTTGTTATGAGCAAACCGTACGGTTCCCAAAAATGTTCAAAAATGCTCCCCTATTTTTCCCTGTTTCCCCCTATTTTCTGTACTCTCTGTAATTCTAATACCATAGTTTCACCAATTGGCTTTTTGTTACTACATTCATTTTAAAGTATTTTCTATCTAATTTTATTTCTGTAATGGTTTTATTAAATTCTATTCATTATTATCCTGTTATTTATTCAATTATTTGTTGAAGTTTTGCAATAAAATATTTTCCTAAAAATCCCACAATTATTCAGTAGAGACCGGGAATTTTCCTGGGTGAGCGGGTGCTTTTCAACAAAACCTTCCTCGTTCGTAACCTAGCTTCTGAACACGAAAGAATCTTTTCGCAGGCCAAATCTTTTCCAAAATGGCACGAGAGTCATCAATTATTTTAAATAATTTCTCGGGTACCTATTCTGGTCAAGAGTCCGCAAAGGATAATCCTATTCTGTCTCGGATTTTAATTAGAAATTAGAGATTAGTATAAATACTTATCTTTTAGCTTGTAGTTGGGGTTCCACATTCATAACTTAGGATTTATTGTGCTACACCGGTCAAGAGTCCTACGCTTGGGACGCGTCTTATTTTTAGTCACCTAGTCGGTCAAGCATTTTTGGTCTTGTATAGCCACCCGCTCTCTCTCTCTCTCTCTTCCAGTTAAAATTAATTCAAAAAAAAAAAAAACACAAAAACATCTTGATGGTCTTGTATAGCCACCCGCTCTTCAATTCAAGTTGGGGGATGGGGAGAAAAGTATGACACGTGAGACTGCGTGAAGGTCTAGTTGTGTTCTTTATTTGCTTTCTTTATCTGTTGTGGCCCAGCTTCCACGAGCGGGTAGTACTGATGCCATTTGTTGTCTAGTAGGTAGTTGGTTCTTAAGTCTTTTGCAGGACGAGCATGTTACCACACCAGCCTTGGTATTTGGGCCTCTCCACCGGAGTGAGTGCGGCATTCAGGAGCCTCTAACAGGGGTGCCACGAAATGTGGTGGTTGTAAGTCCTATTAAGCTTCGACGCGGCTCTGTGTGACTAGCTGTGGACCTCTTTAGGTCCGAAGGAGCGGATCCTGGAAGCAGTTCTAATGACGGAACGCAACGGTGACAGCAAATTCCCCATACATCGGCCGGGGTCATGATGGTTGGCTGTCATCCGTCGGTCCATCTCCTTCCCTTCTATTCTACTTCTCTGTTTTGTTTTCATGCTCTGGGGGCAGAGCAATTTTCAAGTTGGGGGAAGGGGTGTACTTTGTACACGTTTTGGTTGTTTGAGCGTTGCTAGTAGCTAGTAGTTTAGGGGTCATTTTTAAAATTTTTTTTTAATTTTTGGTTGATTTTTTGAGTCTGGGGATACGATTGTTATGCTTGTTTGTATAAGTTAGATGAGCATGCTAGATTCTTGTCTCGATGATTACCTGTTGAACTTGTTCACATGCATATATCTGATGTCCATGTTCGAATAGTTTCTGCAACATAAGCAAGTCTGAGTAGGTGTTTCCACTTAGTGCACAGTATGTCCTTAAAGCATCCCATGTTTCTTTATTCTTCACTTTCCGCATTCGCATAAACTAGTAGGCGTTTGTACCACGGATAATGATTTAAATGTTTCATATGCATGTGAGAGAGTTGGTGACGTGTTTAGGGGGTGAAACAAGGCCATTTTTGCATGATTAGACCACTAAATATGTTCCATTGATCCATGGTTAAACCAGTCCGTGTCAGTTCCTGTGTTAAACTTAGGAAACCGGTGTTTAGGTGGAGTTCAGTTTGGTGGTCCAACTCTGTGTTCATTTCCTTTTAAAAATCTTAGAGCATTGGTGTTCAGGAAGAATTTGTAAGTTTGCTAGAGGATGCCATGATCTCGAAAACCCTCTAACCATCAAACCTTTAAGCCCAAACCCTTATTTGAAAAAAAAAATAGAAAAAAATAGAATGAAAAGAGAAAGAAAAACGCAGTCAAGTTGAGGGGGACCATCCGATTCTCTCTCTCTCTCTCTCTCTCTCTCTCTCTACCTTATCATTCTCATTTCTCCTCTTCCTTCTTCTCCATCCAAACCTTAACCTCTAAACCTTTCCAAACCTAAATTCACCAAAGTTATGGAACCCTAAGAGGTAAACTGAGCTGGAATTGAGCTAGGATTTCGAGGATGTGATCACGAAGGAGTGTTGAGCGCGGAGTTGGACATGGGTTGGAGTGGTGGTGTTAGTATTATTTGTTATTTCATGTGTTGTTCAAGTCAGGAACTATGACATTTTATGTGTTTGTGTTATGAGGTGGTGAGACCGTAATATGTGGTCGGTGGTGTTTGAGTGAACTTTATTTGTTATGTTGTGATTAGTTGGTATTATGTGTTGATAGTGTTTGTGTTATCTGTGTTGGTGACGGCCAGTCTAGGTAGACTATCCATGCGCTTCTATAAGCCGTCACCCTTTGCATGTTTCCCGTTATTCTGTTAACGACGGTCATTATAAGCCCAATGAAGCCCTTAGTTGACCCGAAGCACGTCGTTTGACTCTCTTGCATGCATGTGTTATATTTAGATTATGAATGTGTAGTATCTTGATTTGTGAGCTTTTGTTGCATATCTTGGCATTGTTTTAACTGGCACGTGGTGATTTTGTTCAATCCACGTTGATCACCAGGCGCCTCACATGGGATGTAGAGTGTTTCAGTGAGTATGAGTGATATTTTGACACGTGGGAGTTTCTCTATCTTAAACCTTGTTGAGGAGTGGAAGTATTCGGATTTTTGCTAGGGCATGCATGTGACCGAGTTGTGGGTAATAAAGAGATGGTGCTTAAATTGCTCATTTAATTTTGTACAGGTTGCATAACCCTCGTATCCTTTATTGAGTCGTTGTATTTATTTCGTTGTTTTCATTTCGTTCGTTACTAGGGACTAGCAACGCTCAAGTTGGGGATGTGATAGGCGCGTGGAAAGCTTGCTTTTGAGCACCTAAGTAGGATAGAGTTAGCACGGTTTTCATGTTTTTAATCCTCATTTTCCATTTAATGTGTGCCCGTGGTTGGATTTTGTGTTTGTGCTTAATTCGCAGGGAAAAGGGGTGTTTTTGCGCTAATCAGAGTTGTTGGGAAGGCATGCACGTAGACCGAGAGTGAGAAAGGCTGAGCAGGCTAAGTGTTGAAGTGGACTTCGCATGAAAATGATCATAATCCGTCAGGAGCGCTACACTAATTATTTGGAGCGCTCAAGATTGACACAAAAGGTCCAGGAAGTGAACAGAAGGTCTACAAGTGCTACACCAAAATGGGTGTAGCGCTACCGAGCGGCTTAGAAGGTCAACCGGTCAATAGGGAGTCAACCAGCCAAAGGGGGAGATAAGCAAGCGGTAGCGCTACACCACTTTTGGTGTAGCGCTACAAATAGCTTATCTTGGCCAGTGAACGACAACGTTTTGGTCGTCCACAAAGGATAATCCTATTCTGTCTCGGATTTTAATTAGAAATTAGAGATTAGTATAAATACTTATCTTTTAGCTTGTAGTTGGGGTTCCACATTCATAACTTAGGTTTTATTTTCTTAACTTTTGGTGGCTTATTTCAAGGTTATTTCTGACTCAAGTTTAATTCAAGTTCTTTAGTTTTCCAGGGTTGAATTCCTGTTTTTCCCTTGGTGTTCAAATTTGTTCCTTTCTGCAAATCTGTGGTATTGTGTTTATTTATATTTTTATTTCATCTTAATTAATTGAAGCATGCTTAGATCTAGGGTTCTTAATCTTCTCGTTGCATTCTTAAGCATGTTACCACAAAAATGCTTGACCGACCAGGTGACTAAAAATAAGACGCGTCCCAAGCGTAGGACTCTTGACCGGTGTAGCACAATAAATTCGGAAGTACCGAAGTTGAACCACAGAGACGGCTAACGGTGTTTGACTCAAAAGTGTAGAGTTTTAGTTTAACTGGCTCTCAGGTAGCCACCCTTTGATCTGATGAGATTTATGTACTAACTACTAAGCTAATTTAACTGAATGCAGATTAATAAAGAGAGCACAGCTGAGGGAACCAACTTCCGCGACTAACCTAACCGATGTTTACTCGGGCCACAATTCCTCTTTTATTGATTCTAGAATAAGAGAAAGGCTTTCTACACACCTATCACTAACATTTTCCAAATAAACCCCAGGTGGCGACTCATCGTCTTTTGTATCCATTTTTTTTTTCAAAAATCAAGTCTCTGGTCGCGTGGGCTTCCACCGTCCACAATGGTCGAACGGCGTTGATGTCACCATCTTCTCCAACCGCTCTCCTCCCTCCTAAGGAGATTTCGCAAATTGTTTGAAAGTTGTGTGTAGACACCCCAATTTTTGACGACTTTTGCATCCCCAATGATGAAAAGAACACGCAAAATGTACCTTGGAACAGTTGCTTGAGTCGGATGGATCGAAATAACCAAATACCCAAACCTGCTTGAACAGTACGGCTTGAAACCCATAACCGTATGGCTTGAAATTCCCTTTGCACCCTGCGGTGTTACACTATGCACCGTATGACACACTTTTGACGTTGTACCATGTTCCTTGTCCCATCAATAGCATTCCCGGGTTCCTCCAGTAGCTCAAAACAACGATGATATTCACAAATGATGTTATTCGCTGGCGTCCAGTTATCACCAAAATGATGGGTTCTCCAAAATCCCTTCTATAGAAAGCATGAGAAGGAATGACCTGAGGACGGATTCACGAATTCTTAGAAAAATTACTCTCAAAAAGAAACACTTCTCGTCCCTTGTTACGCTGTCAAAACCATCCTCAAACTCAAATCATATAACCTAACAACCATCATTCTGAACCTCAAAACTGATCCTATTCAAATACTTTGATCATAGCCGAGCAAATCAAAGGTACAACATCCGTGTTCAAAATCGTAGTAACCTTCTGAGGGAGTCTCCACTGGGCTTAAGCAAAGCTTTGTAGCTCTTCCTCGAGTCCAAACAGAGATATTTCAACGAAAATTCAAATCCATTGTCGCGGGATGCCGTCCCTGATACGAGGTACATTCACTAAATAAAAACGTTTTTCTTAACCTATTTTCATTAACAGATAAAGAGGTTTTTATACAAAAAAAAGAGCTTGCTTTCAATCGGGTGAAATCTGGAATTTTTGAAAATTATAACTTATAGAGACACCATATGGCGTTCTTGATGCACTGTGTGGCGCGATTTTTGACACCGTACGGTGTCACTGGGAAAACATTTTGATGGTCTATTTTTTGAAACCCAACGCTCTGTTTTTGGTAAAAACTAGAGGGTTAAATTACAAATTACCCCCTTCATTTTCTATTTTGCACGTATACCCCCCTCTTAGTTAATTTTCTCGCATTTATTTATTTGACTATGCGTTATTTGATTTATCATTATTTCTGTCTCTCTTAAGTTGTTATTTTCTTATATACCATTTATATGAAATAAAGTTTTCGATAAAATCTTCCAAAGAATAATCCCAAAAATGTTCAGTAAAGACCGAAAAATTTCGGGCACGCGGGGTGCATTTTTCGAACAAAACCTTCCCCGCGAGTAACCTGGCTCCCGAACCCAAATCTCTATTTTTCGCAGATCAAACCCTTTTTCAGCGGCACAAAAGTCATCATTTTTCTAAATGGTTCCTCAGGTACCTTACATTTCTCGGAAATTAAATCCCAGGTGGCGACTCTAACTTCTTCCTTTTTCCCAGATTGCCCTTTTTCGCAAACACTACCAAAACAAGTGGACATGCCCACCGAATCGAGCGTCCAAAAAATGGCGACTCTGCTGGGGATTGATATTTTTTGAATTAATCTTTATTTTGGCATTTTACACTTGTAAAACGACCCTTCGAAAGCTTGACACCAAGTACGTGCTTCACGCTCTACTAAAAAGGATTGATGTCAGGGTGAAAGCCCGATCAGTCTGGACTAGAGCTTTCCCGGTTGTTTGCATGAGTAAAATTTCAAGGTTTTGATTAATTTAAAAAGTGAGCCAAACTTGAAAATATATGTGGGATTTTTGAAAAGATTATATTGTTAAACTTTTGCATTGCACGTGCATGGTTATTAGCCTCGCCACTACGTCCTGGTTACCCTACCCAGCTTGCTGGTGTTAGGACATCCTAGGATTCTCGGCAACCTTGGATGATGATGAGTCAGCCTGCCATTACTACCCTTGCCACGTCAGTATTCTTGGCTCAGGGGAGGCAAATATTGGCTCTAGTCTGGGGAACCCCCTTCAAACCAAAATCGGCCTTTGTATATAGATAATCTTAGAACTTTCCAACCTAAGACAGGACCCACAGGGTAGTATTATTTCGTGATATATCCTGCGATGTGTTTACTGTTTTCCTATACCCTGTCGGCATGCTACCTGTTTATCGTTTTCCGCACAAACCATGCTACTTGTCCGCTTTTTGTGTACACTGCTATCATTTTGCATATATACACAAGTTAGATTGCCCCTAAGTTTCACTTCACTCACCTTGTGGATTGTCCCGATTACCTCTGGTTAGGCTTAATAAAAAAAATCCTTTTTAAAAAATATTGCAAATAGGCTCCACTTTTCTCCAAATAAACCAATGTTCCTCTTCTCAGAAAACAATGACTGACCAACCAAGCAACAAGAGACTCAAGTCTACCTTCTCCACTCACCACAACGCCCCTATCTGTGGATCATTGAAGATAATGAGCCTGCCAAGTCTAAAGAGAAAACCCCTGAGGGTGAAAAGCTTTACAAATGGGTTGACCAAATCACCAAGCCCAATCAATGGAATAGCATTGAAAGCCATCTGGGTTGGAAGTTCCATGTCTCGCCAGACCACGACTCAAATATGCACCTAGACAAGATCACTATCATGTATGAAGAAGATGATGAAGACTTCTGTCCCATACCACCAGTCAAGTACTTTGACAAAGAAGGCAATCCGGTGTACTACTTTGCTGACCCAGTTACTGGCCATAAATACTGGGATGAATGGAACTGTGATTGCTGCTACAAGGATTACCTCCTCAACAACGAGGGCATATCCCCCTATTAGCTCAAGAAACAGGAGGAAGAGGAAACCAAGGCCTGCAAGGGAAAGTAGAAGCTAGGTGAATCTAGTTCACTATCCACCCTGGTCATCCTAACTCATCGCATCCTGTGCAGCCACAACCTGAGCAAGTTGAAGCGCTCGCCATAACCAGATTTAATCCAGCCATCAAGGGCCCTTATGGAATAATGTCAACATCAGTTATCTAATCTAAATGTCGATCCTGTTGCAATTGCTTATCGAGTCTGTTGTTGTTTTTTGTACAGGTTATTTACCGAGTCTGTAATAACCTGTGCTTTGCTTATAAAGTCTATTTTCCGTCTTTTGGAACTTCTTTTGTATCACTTCATGCTTGGGTGATCAATGAAAAAAAGACATCTTTTCATAAAAATTCGGGAGCCAATTTGTAGTCCTAAACTACGTTATGGCCTAATTCCTCTCCACAGGGATATGTGGGCAACCTCGGTACAGCCATTGTATTCAGCAAAACCAAAGGAAATTAGAGCAATCTTGCATCATGCATAACATCTCATTCATTAATGTAAATAGATTGCATGCATAGTATAATTTAATTTGTTCATACCATTAGTACATAACCATTGGCAAAAACAAGAGCACTCGTGCACCTGGTTGGGCTCAACTCCCCAACAACAATTAATTCAGACTGAGTCAAGAGTGGAACAGTCAGCTAGCCATCCAATCATGATCAAGAACACAGAACAGACAGAGAAAACTGAGGCACAGATTCTCAAAGAGGCTTTGGAAGATCAACGAGCCGTTAATAGCAAGCAAATGGCTCAGATGATGATCTTAATTCAGGACATTACTTCCCGGTTGCCTTCTGGGGAATCATCAAATAATCACCCGAAAATGGATGCCATGATGTCCAAGGTAGCCAAGCTTGAGGAATCAGTTCAGAAGCAAGAAAAGATCGCCATGGCTTAGATGTCTAGGACAAATTTGATGGGAGCAGTGATCCGAAAGCACACCTGCAAACATACGCGGGCACCCTATCCATGTATGATGTAGAGAAGAACGCCATGGCTTAGATGTCTCAACAAACCTTGATAGGATCTGCGCTTCGTTGGTTTCTAAACTTAGACAACTCAAAGAAGACCTAGGAAGACATTAGGGCAGCATTTGTGGCTCAATACAACTACAATATTCAGCTGGAAATGACCATTCATGAGTTAGAATTTACAAAGATGGGAAAGAATGAATCTTTCGCCGATTTTGTCAAATGCTGGAGACGGAATGCTTCACAAATGATGGACAGGCCTTCGAAGAAAGATCAGATGAGGATTATCACTTAGAACATGGAACCAGATTTTGCCAAACACCTGGGGGTCTTTCAAACTTCCACTGACTTCAAAACCTTTTATGAAGCTGGCCTTGCAATTGAATACGCAATCTGCACTAGCATATTTGACAAAGGAGAATCCGTTTCTCAGCCTAAGCGAGTATACTCCGATAACAACAATATCCTTTTCGGACCAAACACTTATAGCCCGGCCCAAGCCAGTTCCTCCAATCCCTAGTCAATCAAAACTGAACCAGTTAACCAGATAGCCAACCCATCACCACCTATACAAAACACTTCCCAGCCAAGAAGAGAATTTTACCAATTCCCTTTCCCTCTTACCACAGTCTACAAAAAGCTCCTTGAGAAAAATGCCATCAAGCCTCTTAATCCACCCAAAGAGCTTCCTGGAAACCACAACCTAAATGTCAACTATGCCTACTACCAAATGCCTGGCCATCATACCAACAATTGTATCTGCCTCAAACACATAGTCCAAGACTTAGTTGATGATTGAACCATCCCAATTTCCAAACAAAATCCAACACCATTTCCAACCCTTTGCCTAACCACAAGCAAAACATCCAAATCAACCAAACATCCTTCAGCACCACTTCAAAAGGCCCAGACCTTACCCAATTCAATCCAAGCCTGTACATCGTGCCAGTCAATGAACCAAAACCCTTCGTCCCAATATCGGATGACCTAGAAATCTATGACATTGGGACTCTTGGGCAGAAACTCAAATGGAGTGACCTCACTGAAGAAGGAGAATGGGCCATGAATGATCAGGAATGGGAAGATTCCCAACAAACATTGTTCCGTTATTTGCTAATCTCTTAGGACCCGAGCCATTACATCGTCCCTGAATTTCATGACAAGCCAGTTATTTGCATACTGGAAGATCTCAATATCAGCCAAGTTGAAGAGACAACAATCTATGCTAACCCTCTGGATGTAGTTTCACTCCTAGCTTTATTTCAACACAACTTTTCTAGTAGCTATTCATTACCTCAACTTCCTAAAGAAGGAAATTAGCAAGTCGTTGAAACGGTCTTTAGTGATCATGATTGGTTCCCTCAGGCATACATTATCGGAGAATCTCTCCCGTGACCATCCGCGCCATTTTCACACACTTCCAACATATCGGCTCTGGTCATAGATCCTTAGGCAAACCACATGGAATAAAGATGAAGTTATCAACATCCGAGTTGGCAATGGCAAAGTGTGAACACTCAATAAATCCATGTTAGACCAATCTTTCTAGCAAGATTCATAGGTAGCAAATCTGAAGACAAGATTGGAAACAGCTGATATCAGCAGCCAAAAAACTTCAGACAGTTTGATAGACTTGTGGTTGGAAGATCAACATGAAAAACAAAAGAGGGAAAAGCTGGTTAAGGCACTTCAAGTTGACTGGATTGAAACTCTTGACTTAGGGAATCTTCAATCGCTATTTAGGGAAGAGAGCCTGATAGGTGTAGAAGAAGACGAGGCTGCTGCGATGCCATTTGATTTGAAGCCTAATTTGGAGCTTATCGAGAAGGTAGAGTTGATGATGCTGAGCCAGGATGCCCTTGGAGATGTTACTGCACTCATTGTGGATGCTAATGGAATTTATAAAAAGTGCACTTTTGTACCTAGAATCACTTACATTAGCACTGAATTTGAGTCAGCGTCTGAGTCTAGCACTGAGTCTAAGTCTGACCTTGAACATGTATCTGTCATTTCCCCACGTCATCACTTTTCTTTTGAATTTGAGTCCACCCTCATGTATCGCGCCTCTGTGGCCCCCGCATTTGCTATCAATGAAGTAGACTTTGCTTATCTTACTATATCCGAAATAAATTGTGTTGACCCCAATGATGAAGGGATTGAGTTCGAGGAAGAAATTCCAGAAAAAACTTCGATCTCTAATTAGAAGGGAAGACGAAAGGCATGCTCTGCCTATAAAAGAAGAAATTGTTTCTATAAATTTGAAAAATGAAAGCAATTCGCGCATGGTTCAAATTGGTTCCAGACTATCTCCAAAAGAGTTCAAAGCCCACTCGATCTCCCTGAAAGAATTCGAGGACATTTTTGCATGGTCACACACAGATATGGACTGTATCGACCCCAAGATTGTGGAGCATCAATCCTTGCTTTATCCAAATGAGTAAAATGAGGCCCGACTGGGTGTTGGAAATCAAGAAGGAAATTTAGAGGCAGATAGACGTTGGGTTCCTAATGGTGATAGAATACCCTCAGTGGGTTGCAAAGATTGTCCCTGTCCCTAAAAAGAACGAAAAAAATTTGAGTTTGTGTAGACTTCAGGGATCTGAACAAGGCCAACCCTAAAGACGATTTCCCCTTGCCACACATAAATGAAATTGTAGACAATACTGAAAGGCATGCGCTTCTCTCTTTTATAGATGGTTTCTCAGGATACAACCAGATTCTCATGGCTCCCGAAGACCGCGAGAAAACTACTTTCACCATAGAATGGGGCACTTATTGGTACCGGGTCTTGCCCTTTGGATTGAAAAATGCTGGGTCAACCTATCAAAGGGTGGCCACAATGTTGCTACATGACATGATTCACAAAGAAGTCAAAATTTATGTAGATGACATGATCGTTAAAGCCAAGGAAAGGGAAGGACATTTACCTGCCCTTAGAAAATTCTTCCAAAGGATTCACAAAAACCGGTTCTGTCTCAATCCTAAGAAATGTACTTTTGGTGTCACGGCTAGAAAGTTGTTGGGATTCATGATCACTACACGAGGAATTGAGATAGATCCTTCCAAGATCAAGGCTATGTCAACATTGTATTGACATAGGCTTTTATCTTTGTCAAATGTTTGAAATATCTGTTATCTCGAAGAATAGTTTGTGTCATACCAGTGTCTACTAGACAAATATCTTCACCAATTATCTTTGCATTTGATAATGTCCCATTCGTATCCATGCTCCTATATGCAAAATATAAATTCAAAGATTTCACAGACAATTAACTAAAACACATCTTGAATTTTTTATTCCAAAAACAAAAACAACATGAAATATCTCATACAACATTATTGAAAGATAAATTAGTCCTCAAACTATTATTTCAAATATAAGCAAAAATACTTATTTAGTCCAATTGCATGGACCAATTAGGGTAGTCATCTCCATCATAAAAGAAATCATCTTTTGTCCCACTAGATCTAGTAGGTAAGTCAGACATATCAAAAGATGAGAAGTCAAAAGGTTCAAAAGGGTCAGTTTGATTATAGTTAACTTGATCAATGAAATTGGTTTAAACTTCTTTCTCTTTTCCCTTGATGAATGCCTAGTAAAGATCAATAAAGTGTTTTGTCGTACGAAAGGTACGCAACTAATGATCTTTCACTCCCCATCTATAACAGGAATCTTCAGTATTCTTAAAAGGTTTAGCTTGCAAATCCTTTCCCATTCCTTGGAATACATTTGACCTATCCCACTTCTAGGGAAAATCAGTTTTCTTGCTGGGCTTTTTGATGTGTCCTCCATGGACTTGGTTGTTATGGTCACTACGCCCCTGTCCGCATCCATGCCCATGACCTCGGCCACGGCTACCTCCCTAATTGTGAAATAAGAATCCATTTGCTTCTCAAAACGACATAGATCCAGTTGGGCGAGACACGTGATTCCTCATTAATAATTCATTCTTTTGTTCAGCTACAAGGAGACAGATATCAAATCCGAGTATTTCTCATAGCCCTTCTGTCTATATTGTTGTGATAGATTCATGTCTTTAGGGTGAAACGTGGAATGTCTTTTCTAGCATATCTGTTTTAGTAATCTTCTCCCTACACAATCTCAAAAGTGAAACAATTCTGAATAGGGCAGAATTATACTCAATAACTGATTTGTAATCTTCAAACCTCAGGTGCATCCAATGATAATAAGCTTTAAGCAATATGAATGTCTTTTGGTGCCCATATCTTTCCTTCAAGTTGTTCCACAAAACTAGTGGGTCTTTGACAGTGAGATACTAGGACTTCAGGTCCTCGTAGAGGTGTTGTTAGATGAAGATCATAGCCCTTGGCGATACTTTGGGGATGCATTATTACCATTTGCGATCATTTTCCCAATTTCCATTGCATCAAGATGAATCTCTATATCAAGGATCCATGACAGATAATTTCTTCCTGAAATATCAAGTGCAGCAAATTCCAATTTTATGTAGTTCGACATTGTCTATAAAACAAGATATTCAAATTTAGAGAAACAAATATCAAACATTTTAACTACTTGAATTGACTATTGTTGCAAAACATATATATATATATATATATACATACATACATATACATATATATATCAATGGAGGGCGGAAGCACAGACACAGTAGAAAAGCATGCCAGAGCAGACAGATAGATTGAACAAAGGAAAGAAAGAAAATTTTACGTAACGAAAGTCTTAAAGGAAAAGAACGAAAGCGATGTGAATAGTAATGAATAGTAGCGTGAATAGTGACATGAATAGTGTCATGAATAGTGCTAAATAGTGACAAATAGTGCTAAATAGTGCTCAAAGGTCCTTAGAAACTAAAAGGATCCTTTTTATAACCAAAGGTCCTGATACAATTATTTTTACAAGTGCGGGATGACTCAGCCGTAAGGACTGTAATTATTTTACTTTTGACTAAAGTGGTAACTTTTCTCCAACTTTCGGTTGAGACATGACTAAAATTTATTGTTGTCTTCTCTTTTGGTGGAGAGGTGACTGTGTAGTGACTGAAAAGCAGATGCTTCTTGACTAAATGCCAAAACTTCTTTCGGTGATTCTTCATAATTTCCTCCTGACTTTGAAACGACTGAATGCCAAAACTTCTTTCGGTGATTCTTCATTTCCTCCTGACTTTGAAACTTGATGATTACACAGTGTAACTAGTAACTTTCTTTATTTGATGATGACCTTTCAAAATTCCATCATGTTGTCGATGCTTTGCATTTCCTCTTCTGACAGATTGTGCCAGAAATCTTGCCCATCATCTTGTGCAAAATCCTCTTGATCTGATAATTCATGGACATCTATCCAACTATGATAGTATTCCACCAATCTTTTGTATCTAGTATGAAAAATAAGTGGGACTTCTTGAAAAAAATCAATGGACCTAATTTTCTGAATTGGGTCTTCACAAATTAGTTTAGGAATGTTTCCAAAGAGGGGCTCATCAATATCTCCAAGGTGACTTGCTACTGAGTAGGCAAGGTGATGTCTGATTTGCCTTCTGATTGACTGAGGACATATCCAAGTAGGAAATTCATGTCTGATTAACACAATTGGGTCAAGGAAATTGTTGAATGGCTAATTTGCTGAGATGTTCATAACATGATGTGCTGGTATTATGCTCTCAAAATTTGTCCATTCAGGCATTTTACTTCTTATTGAAACATGGCATCTCAATGCTCCATACTTAGCAAAGATATTGTTGATGCATACTGCCATCTTCCTAGTGACTCTGTCAATTTGCTCAGGGGAAGTAATAATTATTTGTCTAAGGAATCCTTGTCTAGCAAGGTCATTGGGGTAATTTGAACTTCTTCTCCTTTATAGGTTAAAGAAAGGTCTTGGAAATTTGTAAGATCAATGCAGGCTTTGGGGATACTAAAGATTAAATTACACTTGCAATCCATACGCTCTAATGGTATTTCTTTGCAAAAGGGATCAATTTTTGGACACTCTATTCGATCTTGATTTTTGTAGTATAGGGTATCCCAAGTGATTGATAAACCAGGAATTGTTTGACTGGCAAGATTAACTAAGCTTTCAAATAGGAATTCTTGAAAATAGTGACCTTTTTGTCTAGCCAAATGCTGAATGTCAAAGACTATTTCCGGGGGAATCGACTTAGGGATAAATGATAAAGTCTTGGGTAAAGCTAAAATTTTACTTGCTTTCTTTTGGAAAGACACACTCATGCTTTCACCATCATCCAGTGGGGATGACTGTTTTTTCTCTGCTTTAGCCAGTGGGGCAAAAGAGGCTAGAAAAACTTGTAACTGATGTTTTTCTTTTGTTGCTTTTAATTGCTGCTGGCGCAAGATAGCAACCTCCTCCTTGATTTGTTGACACATGTCATCTAAAAATTTACTTGGAGGCATTGGTTTGCAATGCTCACAAGACAAGTTAGTATTTGAACTACTTGCTAGAGATGGGTTTAAAGAAACTCCACCAGAAGATCTAGAGGGAATAATTTCTCTAGTATGCTTAATGTTTTGCTCATGAAATTAAATAAATACTTAAACTATTTAAGCTTCTTAAAAGGTTTTGATTATCCCCGCGTGTACTCCAGATGTTGTCTAAGAGACATTGTTGGGTTTCATCAATGCTGTCTAGATAACTTAACTTTCTAAATTTGGAACTTGTTCCATTAGGAATCACTGGTAGAGTGATCCATTCGAAAGTCATTTTCTGCTGATTTGAAGCCATCTGTAAAACAATCAAGCAGAATATTAGTAGGGTAAATATTTTTACTCGGGGAAACAGAGTAACTTTTTAACTATCTTAATTCTTCTTGTTTAGGTTTTGCTAAAAATTTAAAAATTACATTTTCACCAAAAGGTTTAGTGGTGATTCCTTCATTATTAGTGGTAAAAGGATAAAGTAAACATATGAAAGGTACTCCTAAAATTACTTTATCAGTTAAATTTTGTACTAGGACAAATGATGTTTTAAAACAAACTTTATCTTGACAAACTTGGACTTTGGGTAATTTATACTTAATACGCATTCTACTACCATTTGTCGAACTTAATTGTTCAATTGTTTTCTGATAATATCTAGTGGGTATTCAACTTTCTTGGATGCAGTTTAGATCTGCTCCAGTATCAATGAGGGCAGTGACTTCAATCTAAAAATCATTAATTACTAACTTAACTTTAGCATGCCATTTTTGGATGTTTATTTGATTTATTATATTTAATCTATTATTTTCTAAATTATTTTCCAGTTGCTCATTTTCTTTCTGATCACTATTTGACTCATCTTTGTGTAAACGTTTACTGTTTAATTCTAGAGATTCGTCAGATGACTGATTATGTATTTCTTCTTCAAGATTTATAAAACTTTCTTTTAGCTGTAATACGACTATGCTATCTTTTAATTTATTACTATTTTCTTTTATTTTAATAATGTCTTGTTTAATTTGATTTATTTCATGTTGTAAATCTAGTAAAGTAATTTCTTTTTGTTTTCTACTAAATCTATCTATAGTAGCATTAAGGCTTACTATTGGTTTGGTATACTGAGGTTTTTTACTTTGTTGTACTAAAAGTTGTTTGAGTTTTTTAACATATTGTTGTTTTAACTCAGAATCCTTTATTTTACTAATTAAATCAATTAATAGATCTTCTTCTGGTATTTCTTTAGTGAGTACATTTATTCTTTTACAACAATTATCAGTACATCCTATTCCTATCTGATTTTCACTTGAACTGTCACTAAAAGAATGATAATATGAAGAAGTACTAATTTTCTCTTCTTCTGCATTATTTTCTATTCTAAAAATTTCAAGTTTGTGTTTTTTTTATCACAATTTGATATTTTTAATTGATTGATTTTTTCTTTAACTTTACACTCATTTTTATAATGACCCTTTTTGTCACAATTGTGACATGTAATATTACTTTTGTCATATTTTTTTGTATATTGTTTTTTACTATGTTGGTATTTTGGCTTTTCATAATATTTTTGACTGGACAATTGTTTTTTACTGTTTTTAGAATACTTGTTATTTCTATTAAAATCCTTAATTTGTTTGTCTTTTCTCCTAGATGATGCTACTAGAGGTAGACCATATTGTTCACAAAAATTTTCTAATTCATATTTAGCTTTATTTCTGTCTTTTTGGGCTTGTTTACTAATTTTCATATCTATGCACATTCTTAGTCCTTTTTTAATAGTACTAATTATATCTCCATAAGTTAACTTATCATATTCAATTACTCCTGTTGGTTGACTAAGAACGTCTCTAATTTTGTGAGCAAATAAATTTGGGAGTCCGTTAATGAATTTTTCTTTCCAAAATGATTTAGTACAATCATCACAGAGCATTATTCTAGATATGGAAACATCTTTATACCATCTAAAATCACTTAGTGTTGGACAGTGTAGGTTACTCAGTTGATCATGTATTCTAAAGGTAATATTACTAGGTGTACCAACAAAATGTTTAATTATGGTATATATTAAAGTATTTATTCCATCGATTCTTGCCATACCAATTTCTTCATTAAATTTTGGGAAACCATTTTCATCCATTTGAATAGACTTTCGAATTTCTTCATGTGACTCATTAGTGAGGTATTTATCCCACCAAGAATTTAACATTTCAGTGAACCCAGAAGTTAATAGGTCAACTATTTCTGGTTGAGTATAATCAAAATTATTTAAATAACTATTAGCAACCATTGTCATATGATTCAATTTTTCTAATATTTGGTGTTCACTTAAACCATCAATATTCCATTCGTATAATTTATTTGAAGATATAGAAAATTGATTATGTAAATTTCGTTCTTCATATTGAAGATTAGGGGGAGTAGGACGGGAATACCAATTTTTGGTAATACTTGTAGGGTTTGACTTACTTGTTTTAGGGTTATAGATACGATTGATTTCTTGTGTAGAAAATTGTCTTTCTAATTGTGTGATTTCTTCATCAGATGATGTATCAAATTCTTGACTACTGGAATCTGTGCTATTATTTTTTCTTTTTGTAATTGTTGTTACTTTGTTGTTACTTGAGATTCTTGTTTAAATTTTACTAGTTGGGAAGATGATGATTCCGATTCCTTTTAAGGGCTAACTTAACTAACAATTTTTTAATTTGTTCAATACTTTGGTTCTGATTTTTTGTGGTGTTGATTGCCTTAATTCCTTTTTTAGGAAGACGTATAAGGGGTTTTTCTATGGTTTTACTAGAAGAGGGAGTACTGCTAAGAGATCCATCATCAATTTTAGTTTCTATTTTATCTAATTGTTTACTTATAGTTTTAAGACATTGATTAGTATAATTATTTTGTTCCATTATTTTTTTAAATTCAGCTTCTCCACTTGGTAACTTAAATGGGGATGCTTTAATAGACGATCCTTTGTAGTCAATAAGAATTGAATCTAAAGGAGGGTGACTAGCAGAAACCATATTATTATCTGAAGTTCTCCATTTAATTTTTGTTATAGTGTTAACTTTCTTATAATAATTTTCTAAGTAATCAAAGAATTGAACTTCTGTTCTTGTATCTTGCATGAATTGTTTCCAATTTTTAACTACTTCAGATGTTTGACTAGGATTATATTTACTACGAAATTCTTTTCTTTTCACTGCATTATTTCTTGATTTAAATTCTCGAAACAAATTTTCTACATTTATAGTAAAATCTCTATGTATAGTCAGTAAACTTTTATCTATAGGATGAGGGGCTATTTCTTCAAAATCAGTTTGGGTTGGTGATCCTTGGGATGTTTCCTCATCCTCAAATTTTGACTGTGTTGAGTAACATGGTTTACTAACCTGTGAAGTTGTTTCAATTCCTTTTATCCTAACTTTTGGATCTAGCAAATTCCTATCTTGCCTAGGTACACTGGTTGAACTTTCTGACCTACTAAGTTCTCTAATTTTAAGGGTAGTGTTAACTCGCTGTTGATCAAAACTAATTCTAACTGTGTCATCTAAGTATTGTTGGATATAATCTAAATCTACTGTATCATTTTGTATTCTTTGTGGGAAACCTTCATTTTCACTAAGCCAACTGGCTGGTAACTGGATATCATTCCATTGGATTGTTTTTGGTACTTGGACATTAGCATCAGCAGTGCTACTTTATATGAGTACAGTTTTGTCTTTTGGACTTTTGACTATGGCATGAATATTTAAATTAGTTTCCATACACTTGTAATAAATACGATAAACTAAAGCAATTGAGTGACTTCCTTCGAGCATATTGGTAATTGCTCCAGTAGTTTGAATATTTAGAGTTAAAGTTTTCAGGATATTTTTATCTCTTAAACTAAGTGGTAAATCAGGAAAACAATTAAAATATAATGGACCATTGTGTAAACTAGATTCCATTAAGCCTAACAAACTATCACTGTATACTGTGAATCTACTATCTCTTAAGACTAACAGAATTGAGGAATTAAGTCCTCTTCGTGTTAGGGTTTTAACTGCAACTTGTACTAATCCTACATGAATAAAATTATAACCTCTTTCTATATGTTTTTTAACTGATTCTTTACTTAAATGAGCACATCTTTCTTGTTGTTTTGTAATTGCATAAACTTGTTCTACAGTTTTTGCTACTTGATTAGTCTTAAAAGTATCTTCTAAAATACTAGTTTTATAAATTTCTTTTACTGGGAATTTTGGTATGTTCCAATTTCCTAAGTCTGTAGTACAATCTTGATATTCATGTTCATCTTCGTTTACTATGTCTGGTATGGACGACATCGAAGCCATTGAGTTAGTTGAAAAGCTGCACCTAAATAATCTATTCATTATCTTTTTCACTTAAAAATTTCTATTAATATTTTTTCCCGGAGTTATCTTTTTTGAGACCTAGCCTGTATACCCTCATACCCAATTGATGACCCTATCCTCACGACTGTCTCACTCTTAGGACTTACACATCTAACAGGGCTTCAAGCTTAGGTGGCTAGAGACAGGATGCTCAAACGCAGATAAACAAGGACAAAATACTAATTGAATTTTCTAAGTTTCAAAAATATTTACAAGTAACCATTGGTATCAGAGACAAGTAGGTAATTGTTGAGTTAGAACCAATAATTTACATATGCAAATTTCTAAGCATATGGGTCCTGAGCATCTTGGAACAAGAAGCTGTATGGGTCTCTTTGGGAAGTTGCTGTGGCTGATTCTTCCGAGGACCCATCATCTTCTGCCTGACTTGCTTGGGCTAAAAGTTGCGGAGCCAATTTTAATAACTCAGAGTTACTAGGCTTTGATTTTCCTTTTGCTTTTGAAAGGCCAGAGGAACTGGCCGCTGGACTTCCAAGCCTGATTGTAGAGATTGCGGGAACAGAGGCTTGACTTTGCTGAATTGGAATATTGACTGGAGTTGGAACTTTGATTGGAAATTCTTTTTTGACTGATCAATAACTTCGTTGTTGGGTGAACTTATCCCACCATTTAACTAAGAACTAGCGGGTGACTGTGTTTTCAGATATATATAGCCCAATCTTCTAGTCCAAACCTCCCGAAAATAAGAAAAAAATGATTTTTTTGTGTAGCAAATTATTTTTGGAAAATCCAAGCTGTCCAATGTGTTCAGAAGGTGTTTTCAAGGGGCCACAGGAGAAATCTTCAAAAAAAAAAAATACTGGGAAGGGCTTGATCCAAGCAGTTTTCGCAAAAATTGTAAATATAAAATTTTTGCGAAAACTGCTTGGATCAAGCCCTTCCCAGTATTTTTTTTTGAAGATTTCCCGCGTGGACCTTGGAAAACACCTTCTGAACATATTGGATGGATTGGATCGTAAAAAAAAAGCTCAAATCAAGGAGGTTCGGAAGTCTGGAGTCCGGAGGAGTAGAAGTCCTTATATATATATTGATGTGTAAGGCCAATAAATAAATTGATGGGAAACTAAAAACTCTAATAAAGTTTCCTATTCCTTGTCTGATCTTTAGCGCACACAAGATCAGTTAATAAATGAATCTATTCTTCTCAAAAAACATGCTAGGCCAATATTCAAGTTGTGTTCGTTCTTGTTCCTTGTCTGATCTTTAGCGCACACAAGATCAGTTTTTTCATCTACTGCTTTTTTTAAAATGTCAACATATGGGCTTGTTATCCAAAATCTAAACTCTATGACAGTAATAAGAGGTACTGAAAATAACAGAGCAAATGTTATAAATAAATAAATATGTAAATATATGTCTAACCATTGGGGTTAGCTACGTGGCCAAACCCGTGTCTTCCCTTAAAGAGGTCATGGGTTCAAGGTGGCGTGGTGGATTCAATATTTGAAGACCCACCCACCTTGTTACTAAAAATACTTTAGGTATTTTGCCACATTTTTTTATATGAGAATTTGTTGGATAAAGTTCTTCTGGTATTTCCCTTTTTTTTTTCTCTCTTAAAAGTAGAATACTTCAAGATTCATAATTGATATGTACTTTAGGTACAATCTCCCTTTTTTTTCATAACTAGAATATTTCAGGATTCATAGTTGATATGCACTTTTGGTACAATAGTTCTTCTTCTTTCCTTATACTTTTGTTGGCATACAATATGACGAGAAAAAAAAATCCATTTAAAGCATAGTAGACATGAGCTTAAGATTAGCTATTGGTGGTTTAAAAGCTTCTGAAAGTTGATACCAATGTTAGGTTTTGAACTTTCTAAAATCAAAATTGATAGAAAGTTGTAGCAGTGTATATGCTTTACAAAAAATCTCATTTTGATGAATGTTGGGTAGTGTATCTAAAACCAACAAGTTGTATGAATGGAGTATAAAATCATTTACCTTTCTCAGTTAGCTAGAGATTCGTGCTGATAACGTGTTATGAAACCAAGTAGATAGTAAGAGCTAAGAGTAAATAAAGTGTTAGGCACAAATATGTAGAGAAGTTAGTCTTCTGGACTACTCAAATATTATTTAGAGTAGTATTTTGCTTTCTATCTTTACTTTCTCTCTTTGGTTTTACATTTTCTTTTTGCATGATTAAGTTATATAGCCAAAAGGCTACAACTAACACAATAAAGTGTTCTATCTTCTATCACACTTTCCAAGGTCATCCATACCTTTTATAACACTTTCTTTCTTTCTCTTCCTTTTTGCCTTGGGTAAATTTCACTTACCTCCCTTGAAGTTTCTGACAATTACATGGACTTCCCCTATTGTTTTTGAAATTTCACTGACCTCCTTTCCTATTTAAAATAAATGTCACATACCTCCATTCCGTCAACTTCCATTAGAAAAGGTGACGAAAAATGCTGATGTCATGCTTCTCTCTCTCCTTTTTTTTTATTTTAAATCTTAAAATGTTTATAAATTTTATATTATATATTTATTTTTAATGAAATTTATATATTTAAAATCTACTCAAAGAGATTTACAAAATGAGATCCATATTGAATGTGAAATTATGTTAAAAAAAAGTTTTATTTTCTCAAAGTGAATTTTAATTATAATGTTACATAATTTAATTTATTTTCAATGTGTAAGTAAAAATCTTACTCAAAAATTGTACGAAACATCATAAAATCTTCTTGTTTAACAATTTAGTTTTTTTCAAATACATTCTTAATTAAGTGAACATGGTAAATTTGCAAGTCCTTTTTTGTATTTATTAGTGACTTTATCCCAATAGAAATTCAAATTTTCAATGAAACTTTGAATTATATTGTCACTTTTTTTTTGGCCACGATATACATCAGTAAAATTAGCTATTAGATTTTAGTAAATCCCCAAGGTTAACCTCCTCTCCGTAGGAGTCGAATCCTGAACCTCACCCCTATAGAAGAGGCTACACGACCAACTGCGCTAACTGCCTTCCTCTACTATCACATTCAAAAATTGGAATTTAAAGTTTACATGAAGTTTATGAAAAATGAATTTGAAAAAAAAAAGTTGTAAAAATTTTGAGTTACTCATTGAAAAATTTAAATTATATAACATTATAGTTCACATTTAAAAATTAAGATTTTATTTTTACATAATTTCACATTGAATATGCATCTCATTTTGTAGATTTTTTCGAGTATATTTTAAATATATAAATTTCATAACAAATGAATAAATAAAACAAAAGTTATAAACATTTTAAGATTTAAAATAAAAGGCAAGCTAGGGGTAACAAAGTTATTTCATCATGAAAGTTAACCCTGCTAGCTGCAAATTGACGGGAGGGGAGAGTCTGACAATAATTTTCAAAAGTATGGAGGTTAGTAGAGTTTTAGAAACATCAAGGTAGGTCCCTGTGATTGTCAGAAACCTCAGGGGGGTAAGTGAAATTTACCCTTTTGCCTTTGAACCAAACAACGCTTTAGCCGGCCAACCGTCCTTGAGGAAATTAATAGGATGCATCACTCCGCTCAAAGACAAACCCTCAAACACCGATTTCTTGGCTCTTTTCAGGAGTTCACATATCCATTGATAGTTTTTCCCAAAACCCATTTGGCTTTAGCTCTTGCAGAAATTTGGGAATGGACGGACTGTATCCAAGAGGGGCAGTGGCCAAAAATGTCAACTACGACGATGTTCTTCACAGTGGTGGTGGTGGGTTCACAATCAGGGTTAATGTCGTCCATGGCTCTAACCAGCTTCACCTCGTTGTTCCTTCTCAATCCACTTTTGGTAATTTTTCTTCTACAAGAGGGAAAGAATAACGGATGAGTGTTCCTTTCTGGGTCTTATCTCTTTTGGTACTTCACTTGGTTTCTTCTTTTAGTAGGTTTCAGGGAAAACAAGGAAAGAAATCATTTCTTCTGTTTGGCGTGCGTGTGTTAATTAATTAATTATTCTTGGAATTCACGTGCGTGTGTTAATTGGTACTGGACATTGAGGGTAGCTCATTACAATTGAATTGACTTGAAATTTGTAGCTCTGCCTGCACTTCCACAGTTCCACTGACAAGTGTATGTAACCGTGTTGTATGTTAGTTCTTTGAATCTATTTAGTGAATCTATTTAGTGCTGAAGTGATTTGTAATGTCCTGAATGCAAAAGGGTTTGTCATAGATTTCTTTTCAACGTTCACTAGTTTATAGTTGCCAATGTAATACATGTGGTGTGTGCATTTATCTATATACGTCACTTGCTAAGGGGAGTTTTTTTTTGGGGGCATGCTTGTTTCCACTGTAATTTGTAAATATGGTAAAAAATGAAAAGCATAGAAAGTGTTAGGACGTCCTCCTGTTATAAGTACAAGATGCTCTGTGTGGTGTTGTACTGGAGATAGTTGATGATCAAATATGGAAATATGCAAAAATCATGAAGCATGTTCTACTCCTAATACAGGAAAAGCTGAGATATGCGGCGTGTTATATTGTGCTTTGGGCTTACTTTGATTTTTGTTTTCGAAAGGGGAGCTGAAGAAATGTATTACCCAGGAAACTGGGTTGGAGCCTAGTCAACAAAGATTGTTGTTCAGAGGAAAGGAGAAAGAAGATCAAGAGTATTTGCACATGGTGGGTGTGAAGGATAATGCAAAGATTTTACTGATGGAAAATGAAAAAACCATTGAGAGAAAGCTTGAAGAGATTGAGGGAAGTGAATTAGCTAGCGCTGCTGAAGTCAGACCAGGGGTTGAAAAGATCAAAGGGGTAGATTACTTTTCACCTGTATTCGTTCGTTCGAAGTGAAACATTTTATGATGTCAAATATTTTCCATGTAAATCATGTTGGAAAGTAATCCTTTTGCTTTTGTTTCTTGTGTTTGGTTGGCAATTGAAAAACATTTTCCATAACAGGAAATTTCATTAACTAGAAAATCTGAGACAACATTGCAAAGACAATGTACCAAAATATGCACATTAGGAATGTATATCTACATGACTCCATTTTTAGAGAAATTCTGGGAGGATAACGTAGGTGTACAAATGAATCATAAACTTTGAACCTCATATTTGCCTCAACATTAGCAGTTGAAGTCACATTTGCCCATAGGATATACAATGCTCCATGTTACTCCGTAAAATATTTTAAATAATTGAAACTTGGTAATCATTTTGCATGAAGTTATGTCAGGATGAAACAAAAGTAACCTTAGTTTCTCCCTTATTTGTGCACATGCCTTGGGGAGTCATTTTCGGATCTTTTGTTTAACAGTTGGGTTCTATGGAAAGCACAGTCAGAGATAGGGAGCTTGGGAAGGTGAACAGCAGTAAGGTGTCAAAATCCTGTGCAGCGATTGCTGGAGTCAGAGCAGAGGTTGATAAGCTTTCAGAACAGGTGAGACTGTGAAGACTCCCTTAATCAACGATCACTCTATTAGATCAACACCTAAACAATTCAATCGGACTATTCTCTTTTAGGTGGCTGGACTGGAAGGACTTGTGTACGGTGGGACCCAAGTTGGAGAGAAGGAATTCATTATTTTAACCGAGTTGCTAATGAGGCAGCTGCTGAAATTGGATAGCATTGAGGCTGAAGGAGAAGGGAAATTGCAGCGAAAGCTTGAGGTTAGTGCTCACTGCTCAGTGCCACTAAGTGTGCTGTTATTATTAATATCTTTATTTTGTCTGCTAAATATAAGTCTTGTCGTATGTACAACCTTAGACTGGTTACCATGATTTTGAGTTCAGGGGTCACACCTAAAATTATTAGCATGAATGACAGTATTAAAGCTAAAATCTGACTTAGGTTCAACTTGGTACATGATGCTCTATAATGTTTTATGATTTCAATGCTGGTTTGCTACATGGCTTTACATGCTTATATGTAAGAACCTTTAGTTATATGAAGCAAGAGTGGGGGCAAGGCGGGAAGTGAGGGCATATGGAAGAGTTAAGGTGGGTTGCCTTGGCGAGCATTGATAGAAGGGTGTACTTACATTTAAAGAAGTATTTGTTTAATGGTAAATATTGGAGATTGGTGTTGATTTCCATTTTTGTTTTCTATTTAGAACCATAGACATACGGAGTATTAGTGTGAATTTGACTTGTTTTTTTTTGCTCAATTTGGTAGTACTCTATGTATCAAGTACGTAGGTTCGTATTAGTTGATGGCTATGTAGCACAGAAACCAACGCAGATGCAGACACGGAAATTCTAAAAGAATGGGGACACAGACACAGCAAAAAATACTGTATCTATAATTTTATCACGTTTATGCAGTAATAGTTTATATATATAGATTTATATACAGTTTTCTTTTAATATGTGGGATATATACACTTTTATGTACTGTACTGCTATATACCCGTACACCCCACAAAAAAAAAAACCACCACACACACGATGGATACATTGAATATATATCCGCATATACTAGTACATACATACATACATGCAATGCATGCATACATGTGTGTGTGTGGTGGGGCACACATGTTCCCGTGTCCAATAATTTAATTTAAGGGACACCACGTGGCGTTTCTGTACATGTCCCCAAGCATCCCCCGCATGTTCCCGTGTCCAATATGCAGATACGGCAACCTCTAGGAGGGTCGGTGCTTAATAGCTTGTGGTTGCCAAAGTATATTTCTGTTGCATTGGCATCTTTTCTTTTGCCTCTCTGTCATTTAACTTTTATCCTCCAGCCGCTACTTTTTCTATGCCTTTACTCCTCGTGTCTACTTTCAGGTATTCTTCTTTTCTGTAGTTACCGGATCCAATTGCTGTGTACATTTGAGTGCTCCACCCAGTTTGAACAGTCATTTTGAGTGGAAATATCTAATGGAATTCGTTCCTTAATCCATGGATTTGCACTCTTAGTGGAATTCTCATCCTTAGGTGATTTTTGCAGCTACGATCAGAAGATTTTCACCTCGTATTTGTTTGGGTTTCTACACTTGTGATTCTTATGGGCCCATTTTGGTTCCCAAATGGTTTCTCAAATTCATGGAAAGTTGCCCTGAAACACAAGATAAATGTGGGAAATCATTGTGGTTGTCCGTCAAAAGTTTCCACGTAGTATGTCATTTGATGCAAGATAATGTGGCATTATTGTTTGGTTTTAATGACAGGACTTCTGTATAGTTGTAAAAGTGGTGTGGAAGACAGTGGCGGACGCAGTGCCTGAACCAAATGTAATTCTTCATTTTCTTTTATATTTTTTTTTCCTGATTGGCAACAAGTTTATTGATGAAATCTTGACAAGTACATCAAGATGGGGGAGAGGGGAGGAGACTCCAACAAAGGGTTAGAGAAATTAAAACACCTAAAGAGACAAGCCCAAAACACCTGAAGGCCTAAGCCCAAATAGGGTTGGCAAATATAACAAAGAAGCCCAAAGAAAGAGGCTCAAAACCAAAACCCTATCTATCTTCTACATACACCCGCTGCCCCCCAGCCCAAGACCTCTGACCACAACCAGTCACCGCCAATGAAATCCCTGCCAACCAAATAGCGGTCGCAACACCCTTAACTGTTGGGCTGGAGAACAGGACACACCCAACGATGATGACCGTCGAGTGAAACGGACCACCAGATGGAGAAATGAAGGATAATCAGCAACACATCAGCAACCTAGCCACCCACCAGTAATCCAAAGTCGCCAAACATTGTTAAGCTCAACCCGGTTTTACCGAGGAGTGAAACTGGTGGAAGCAAAAGGACCCGATATAGCCAATCTGATCGAAGGAGGGACTAGGGAGGGGGAGAGAGAAGAAACCTGGGATACCAACCTACATGCTGACGCACAGAGAGAAAACAGCCACCGCCTAAGCACAAGCCGTGCATCTCCCAACTTGAACTACCCCCAGAACAACTGCCAAGATCCGCCACGAACGAACCCTATAAATGGCCAAGAGACACGCCACTGAAACCCCATCCGCCGCCGTTGAATGCCACCGTTAACTCTCAGCCGACCCACCCCATAAAGAAGAAAATGAAAACAGAGAGAGAGAGGTATTCGACCTCTTGAATTCTTCATTGATAACAAGATGTAATTCTTTATTGATAATGAAATGTATACTCCATAGTATAGATTGTTACTTGCAAGATGAAAAGTATATTGTGTGTGACTCTGTGTGTAGGTAGTTGGCATGTAATTTTATACATTACAACCAAAAAATAGTTGATAAATTACACTTAGAATTTTTTTTCCACACATCTAGGAATTTAAAGGATTTTTTTCGACCACGGGAATTGTGGGGGCTAATCCCATAGAATTTTTTCAAGTTAACCTAAAAAACAAGTACAATACGTGAGAATATTTGGAATGGTGTAGGGGCCCGGGTATCCCTTTGTGTCTGCTCCTGGTGGAAGACATTTAAGGACTTCATGCTTGGCATTGAAAGAAAACCCTGGAATGTTACGTTGCACTAGAACATCGTCCTCAATTTCATGAACGTCCATTTTACCATTTAGCAGCAATGACGTAGAGTTGGATTAGGGTCTTAAGCCGCTAATGGTAAAAGTTCGTTTAGTTAATATAATGTCTCACATTTCTAATTTGTCAGTGAATCAACATAGAACTTGTTTAACAGGTGCGTCGTGTTCAAAGCTTTGTGGATACAGTGGACTCTCTAAAGGCAAGGAACTTAAATCCATCGAGCAACAACAGCAGGAATGTATCGGTAACAACTGAATGGGAGACCTTTGAACCTGAACTGGGAAGCTACAGTGCCCCTCCAACCTTTCCGTCAGCGACAGAAGTGACTCAAGGTTGGGAAAACTTCGATTAGCTACTGTATGTCCACTTCTTAGGATTTTGTAATCGTATAGTCGTTGAAATACTGAGTATAGGTAGCTGGGAATGCTAAAGTCGCTTGCTTCATATTTTAGGTCATATTTTTGTTTTTTACCACAAATCTCACGAGTGCAGGGGCAAAGATAATTGAAGCAACAGTATTTATTTCCATATTAAAATTCAATATTGAAATTGTGTGCTAGAATTTCTAATGTTATTCTGGCTTCCCTATTGCTTTCCTGTATTCATTCTGTGGAATTTCCCTAACCTGATTCAGGGGCAAATATGTGGAATTTCCACATATTGGAATATAGACCTTCCCTTTTGATATAGGTTAATCAGTTAATAGCAGCAGCATTAACTTGGCTTCAGCGTATTTGATTTCGGATGGTTTGTTGCTTGCCTTAAGCTTATTTAGGTATTCAAATCCTCTCTACAATAATTCTCTCTAAAGATCTTATAGAGCATCAATGGCTTTGAACTAACAAGCACGCATTGAGGAGGTTTAATTTGGGAACGGAGCTGTTTTGTGAGGACACACGCAAATAGCAACCTTAACTCCTGTTCTTAACTTTAGTTCCCTGTTCCCAAACCAAACTCAAGTTCCTTCTTCCCAAACTCAAATTCCACTCTTCTGTTTCATTCTTACTCTCGTCCAATTCACATCAATAGCTCGACACCCCATCAATCCGGAACACAGCTTCTTAGGCATGGAATATCTGTGGTTGGACTCTCTCTTTCCCTCTCAACCTCTGATCCCGTCTATGTTGTTCCAAATTCTCTCTCTAGGATTTCCTTAATTTGTCTACTTATGGGGTCTGCTTCTGTTCTTTATAATCTGGAATAATACTGTTTTATAGTCAAATTCTTGTAGAAGAAAGCCATTTTGGATGAATAATTCTCTACACCTCTGAATATATGTGAAAAAACCTATTAATATGTAGTCGCCTGTGGGATTTATAGATCATATATCTTCACCTTTTTAACGGGAAAGAAATAGAATGAGAGAGATGAAGTGGCGGATAGGATCTGCTAACGATCATGGCTGAATCAGGTGGTGTTGGGAGTTAGAAATACGTATTTAGTTAACATCAGAGGTAGAAAGAAGGAAAAAAGACAAATTGAGACAGAGCGCAAAACGGTGCAGCGGCTGTTTGCTCTGTTTATGAGGATTTGCTTCAAAAAGATGGTGTTCGTACTCAAAAGCTATACATTGGCTTCGTAGCTAACTTGCAGCCTACATAGCAATGTATCATGGATACGGACATAGATGTGGGACACGGAAAATTTTTAGAAAAATGGGGACATGGACATGACAGGTACTCAAATAAATAGCACTTGTTTTATACTAATGGAAACATAGTTCTATCATATGGATAAGTGTGAAGCATCAATATATATATATATATATATAAACATATATATATAAACAAACATCATATATACATCATTACACTTTTAACCCAAGATATCTAAAGTAGATATACATATACCCCCCAAAAGTTTAAAAATTGCATATTAACCCCCGCTGTGTCCCTCATGTGTGCCTGCCGTGTCCCCCTAAAAAAATAAATTAACTTTAATAGACATGCCATGTGGTGTGTCCCATATTGTCATGTCCCCGTGTGTCCCTGACATGGGGACATGCCTGCCCTAGAAGTGTCGGTGTTTCATAGCTTGCAATAGTCCTATGCTGTCATTCATGCAGTGGCAATCGCAAATTGAAACATCCATAAGATCTTTAAAGAGAGAATAGTTAGAGAGGTTCTGAATCCCTTATTTAGGTTTGTTGATTGTTGCCCTCTTCCTTCTTTATATCCACACTTTTGTAATAGGCCTTTATTATGCTTGCTATTGGTAGCTTTCAGTTTTGCTCTGGGTTTGTAACTGATATGATCTGTGTATGAAGTATGAACTCTAATGATTGTGGTTTTCCTATGTCCATTTTGAAGTTCTGTAGTTTGATTGAAAAATCTGTGGGACTGCCATTTGTGTGAAAATTGAAGCTCATGAGATGACTACCTTGACAAAACCAATAATGTTAATTATCTGGCCCACTTTTGCTGACATTCTCAATCTACTATTTGATCCAAACTGAATGTTCAGGAAAAGGTCAATATGACCTGTACATTTTGTTTTGTACAGACATACTATTGCTATGAGAAAAATCGAACGAATCACAGGTTAATGGTCACACCTCTGGCTTTGGCATCGTGACCAAACCCAGACATTGCATTTTCCTCACCATACGACGGCATATTCCAACCGTGCTTAGTCGGGTCATATTTCTCACCATCTCCCCACAACGCATATGCTTCCTCCCCGTGCACCGCGTCATCTCCGATCACGAGCTCCTCCTCGGGCATTCGTAATGGCATGAACAGCTTTATTGACAAAAGAATTGCGGTTGTTGAAACAATGTTCCAGACGATCACAAACAATGCCGCTACCAGTTGTTTCAGGAATTGGATTCCGCCTCTACCACCGTAAAATGCACCCCTCGTGTCGCCCACGGGTAGTATGAGCCGGCAAAGGGCTGGCTCGGCTAGAAGGCCAGTCAGAAGGCCGCCTAATAGTCCGGCCACTGCATGGGTGTGAAATACTCCCAGTGTATCGTCCACCTGATCATAATATCAATCATTTATTTTGATGATCCACCTCGTTTACTTGCGTGGTCTACTATAGCTCATGATTGTCGTAATACAAGTGTATTTCAAAATTAACCTTATCTTGAAATATTATTTATTCTTTCATGTTTTTAAAACGAAGCACGATGAAATAAAATGGTTACAATTGTTTTTGTTTATTCAACCTTTGATGATATGGAGATAAGATTTAAAAGATAAATGGTTTGGGAGATAGAATGATCCATATGACGGACATGAAAGTTATTTCTATCTCCATTACATAAAGGAGTCCACGTGCAATCATTTGACGGGTATAGGTCTTTCTTCCGAAAATCAAAGGCCGGTCTTATTCCAGTTAAATAAATTTTCAATAATTTTACGCCAATGATTCGTCTCTATGAAGCCTAATGCTAATTCTATTCTGTATGGACATACAAAAGTGTACCCTTTCCCTCTAATTTAGCAAAATCAAATTTCCAGTTATTTGAGAATTTGAACAAAGCCTAAACTAAACCACTACTCCGTCCGTCCCTTTTTAAATGATCATTATAGGAATACGTGCAATTTCAAACCTCTAATAAATATATTTCTTTATAGAAAATTTTAATTTATTTTATACCAAATTAATGTGCTCATTGAGTACTTTAATTTGGTGCCAAAAAAAATTGAAAAACATTCTACGGAAGTGCATATTTTAACGTCCACAAAAATACATGATTCCCAAAGAAATCATTTAAAAAGGGGTAGAGAGGGAGTATTTTTTTGGTTTCTTCAATTTCTTCATTTCACTCGTTCTTTTTGGTCTTGTTTTTCTTTTCGTTTCCTTTATGGTCTTGGATTCTGTGAGAAATGGAAGCCCTGCCAAAATATGGACACAGTTTGACTCTAACAAGGGGATCCCATTTTGTCTAAAAGTTCAATGTGAAATTAATGACTGAATTACTATTATGTATAGATAAAACGTGTTTGGAAGATGTACCTTCTGTAGCAAAGAAGACTTCTTGTGAAGAATCATCATGGAGACCCAAGGAATGCTACCAGAAAGGATGCCCATCACTATCGCAGCCCACGATTGCACAACTCCTGCAAAATTTAAAATTAACCTTTCACTTCTCTAATCATGACAAAATCGAATTTTTTTCGCCCATGAATATTGTTGTGTTTATCCTTTCTTCTACTATTTCTCTACATAATATAAGCTGTTTTATTAGTTTATTTCCTCTTTTCTTGTGATAAACAAGAACGAGACTAGACATTTTCGTTATCCTTTCCTTATTTTTCAGCAAAGTCGAACAATGCAAATAGCCAACACTCCCTGAATTTCTTTGCTCACTTCTTTTTTCTTTTAAAACCATGTTGTCGTAACCTTTTTTTTTTTTGGCCACAGCAATATAGATCAACGGTTAGTAGTTAGTGGTTAGAGGGGAAGGGGAAGGGGAAGCCACCACAAGAGTGGGGCGGCCGGGACTTGAACCCGGCCAAACGAATGGGGCAAGGGGTGCTCTATCAACTGAGACACCGCCCACATTCCATGTCGTTGTAACCTATGCAACAGCAATTTTGAGAAAACGGACCACAATTCATGGCTTGATTTGTGGCTAACGAAGTATATACCTGCACCTGGCGTGATGCAAACGAGGCCTGTCATCATTCCTTGAACAGCACCAATCACAGATGGCTTCCCAAAGAACACAACATCAAGGGATGTCCAGACAAGGAGGCTTGTTGCTGCACATATGTTTGTGTTTAGCACTGCTATGGAAGCATCAATGTTAGCCGCATAAGGCGCCCCACCGTTGAACCCTGACCAGCCCATCCACAGTAACCCTGCACCGGCTAGCATAAGCAACAGATTGTTTGGTGGAAACCTCTCCTTGTCGCTCTTCAGCCTTGGTCCAACCTACACAAATAAGCAATCTACTATATTAATAAGATCAAGTAGGACAATTCATTCCAAAATTCTGTATAGAAAAACTATGTTCATTCCAATTTTAGATTTTTCAGTTGAACAAAATCTATGCATGCTTTACCCAATAAGCCGCAGTGAAACCAGCAATTCCAGATGATAGGTGAATGACATAACCGCCGGAATAGTCAATGACACCCCAATGGAAAAGAAAGCCACCACCCCACAAGCTAAAAGCACCAACTGTGTAAGAGAAAATCAGCCAAAGAGGCACAAAAGCCATCCACGCCCTAATATTCATCCGGCCAAGCACAGACCCGGCTAGCAAAATCATGGTAATGGCAGCAAAAGTGAATTGGAAGTAAACCAGCGATGCCATCGGATAAAACGGCTTGATCATGGGTGTCTCAGGTTTGCCATTATCGAAGAAATGGGTGCTCTCTGGGACCGCAGCTTGGTGGATGAGGAACTTTTGGCCTAGCGATGGTGCACCCTTGCCCCAGAAAGGGAGGAGTTTATCACCAAAAGCCATCCGGTAGCCTACTAGGACCCAACAAATTAGGACTGCGGCGAAGGCATATAGAGCCATAAAAGCAGAGTTCACTGCCCACTTCTTTTTCACGATGCTGGCGTATAGAATGACTAGGCCCGGCATGCTTTGCAAGCCCACCAGGGTCGCTGCGGTCATTTGCCATGCGTTGTCGCCCTTGTTTAGCCACGGGGGGACCGCCGGGAGGTGGGATTGGTACGCCTCCGGGGTCGCCATGGCTTGGGAATGATACGGATTGGGGGTGAAATAGAATTGGGTTTTTTTTGTATGGTGATTTGGTTAATAGCAGAGGCATATATAATGTCTAAGCGGGTGTGGAGAAAAAGGGGGAATGACAGACATGGTGGAGTCTTTGGTCGTTGTGGGCCTCGTACCTCGATGGCGAAATTCTTTGAATGTTCAAAAGTCGTGTGCTAGGACTTAGGACTAAATGGATATTTATGGACGGAGAAAGGAAACTTCTTGTGAAAATTGCAACGATTAGTCCATGGTTGGTTGGTACGGAAACCTGTGAATAAAGTTGGATGTCCACATATAGTCAAATAAAGAAAAAAAAAGTTGGATGTTGCAGGGGCGACTCCACATTTTGAGGGGGTCAGACCTCATCGGCCAAAAAAAAAAACACTACTGTTATATTGAAATTTTGGAAAAATTTATAAATGAATCCCCTAAATTTGGTGGTGACACCAATAAATAAATCTTAAAAGTTCATAAAAGTCAGTTGTGTGGTTTATTTGAATCATAGTCATTCATTTTGTTCTTTTGACTAGGAGATGTTGATTTGTCTTGCTAGATTAAGCTTTAAATATGATTTTTGTTGAAATAAGATATTTAGTTGCCATTATTGTGATGTTTTTCTTTGATTTATGATTGGTAAAACTATTTGACGTTTATGAATACCCCATACTTTCAAACTTCTGGAGTTGCCACTGGTTATTGTAGTTGTTTTCTATCAAACGTGTGGTGTATTTTGCACATTTAGGTGTTGCAACTATGAGTTCATTGGTTCAAATTCGATAGACCGGAGTTTGAATCTCATTTAGGGAGTGTTTGAGAGCTACTTATTATATTCCCATTTTTCTATTTTTACTTTTGAGTGTTTGGCACATAAAATCCATACCACATCCTCCAAAAATGAGTTTTTCATTTTTGGGTTTAGAGAAAAGAAGTGAGAAGTAAGCAGAGAAGAGCTTTTTGACTTCTCATTTTTTCACTTTTTCCATTTTGATTAACAAATAGACTTATAGAATGTATTCTAGACATATCTCTCAATTACCGATGCTATTGCAAAATGCATTATGCACATTTTTCCCAAACAGTCTACTAGGTTCAAAATACATTTTGACCATAATCCAAAAAACCAAAAAGCTAGAAAATGATTCTCCCAGACACCCTCATTAATAGTTAGAATGAGACTACTTGAAAAAAAAAGAGGAAATGGCTACAATATATACCCCTTATTTGGGTGTAGCATATGCACCTATTGTATGGTCCAAATTGTTCCACCTCATTTGCAATCGTAACATTTTTTAGTTTTTCTTAACTTTTTAGCAATATGATTCGTAACATTTTGGTGTGTCTCGTAATTTTTGTAAAAAAAAATATCGTAACTTTTACGAAAAATTGGTAACTTTTATAGGGGTGTATATCATACATACCCAAATATACACACTCAAATAAAGAGTGTGTATTTCCTTAAAAAAAATATATATATATACACACCCAAACATACACACCCAAATAAAGAGTTTGTATTTCCTTATATATATATATATATATATATATATATATATATATATATATATATATATATATATATATATATATATATATATATGAAAAAACCGACTACACTAATGGATCAAGCATTGAAAATGACTGAGAATTTACTCATATACACAATGGAGTCGATTTCTCCATTCAAAAAGCATAAAAGAACAACACATTGTTTTTAATGGCCAAGCTTAGATATGATGGGTAGAGGCCTAGGGCTGTTCACAGGTTGGGTTGCTTTGGGTTTGGATTCGGGTCGGGTTTACCGACCCGACATTTGGATTGGTGAACACCCTTACAACCCTAAGTAGAGCCCAATAAGTGCAATGTAAGCGGTTGTTCCACACCAATTGGCTTCGTTCAATTTTTCTCTTTATTTGTTAGTTTTGCATCAAGCTTTTCACATCTTTTGATTCGCCTCGACATGCAGAATCGGAAAAGTAAAAAGTTATGAGAATTACCCACTTTTTTTGGGTAAATATCCAACCAAAAGCCAACTTAAATCAGTTGTAATTCTCATAATTTTTTAGTTTTCTGATTTCTCATGTTGAGATGAGCAAAAGAAAACTAACAAATAAAGAAAAAAATTGAACAAAGACATTTGGTAGTGGAACAACTCCTAAGCGGTTGAAAGGCTTAGGGATTGTTCCATTGCCAACTGTTTAAATATTTTTTAGAAATCTTGCAACATTAGCTCATTTTGTCAATTTTTTGGTTGTCTTCAATTTTTTTCGCGTTTGTTAGTTTTGTGTCAAACTTTTCATGTCTTTTGATTTGCTTCGAAGTGTAGAATCGGAACAGTAAAAAATTATGAGAAATTACCCAATTTTTTAAGAAATATCCAACCAAAAGCCAACTTAAGTCAGTTACAAATCTCATAATTTTTTACTTTTCTGATTCCTCACATCAAGACAAGCAAAAATGTGAAAATTTTGACGCCAAACTAAAAACACATGAATTTATTTTTGAATAAAGACAAAACAAGAAACACTTTTTCTTTGCTCAGCTATAAAGTTTTATTAGTGAAACTTGACAAGGGTATATCAAGTTGGGGGAGAGGGAAGGGGACTCCAACCGAGGTTAAAGAAATTAGGGGTTCTTCCAAGCCGACCCCAATTTGTTACACTTCTTCCATCTGAACCCACCACACGTCACACCCTACCCACATAAACCCCGTTGTACCCACACTACTGAAATTGCCCCCACTAATGACCTTCAGGGGCGATTAGAGCGACAATGTTGTACGAGGATAAAATCCACGTAGGTGCTTAATCACGTGCTTTCTCGCCGAAACCCTAGATCTGCAAGACAAACAAGGGTTAGAGCACCTTTGCCTCCCGTCGGCAAATACCCTCCAATGCTTAAGTTAGTACTGGATTACTAATTAAGCAAAGACACAATGTGTATAACTGGGTGTTACAACGTACATTTCTTCATGGGTATGATGCTTTATTTATAGGTGTGGGTGACTTATTGATGAAGGCATCACATTGCCCTAGTTTCCAATTTGCATTAGGAAACCTTCCCTTATAGGACTCTCCTATTAGGTATTATGTTTCCACGTATTACAAGATCTCGTCTTGCAATAGATATCCTTTCCATATAGGATTCCCTCCTGTATGGGGTGTATTCCTTTTTGCATTAGGAATGCTTATATCAATCCCTTTATTCACAGGATTGCTCCTTATCACATAAGGAACCGTCTTAGAATATTCTGGAATGTCTCACTACCATATATATATTAAAGCAGTCCCGTGCTTCCATAGAGCTCGGCATAACTCGTACGTAGCTCAGTCCATCTGTGTTGAGCTGGCACTGGGTTGAATTATGTATTTTAGAATGTTATTAAGCTTTATTTGTAGCCTATCTAGCTCGGGCATGTCTGTGACATCCCTTCATGACTTATGCTGAGCTAGTACACCCTTACTTGTTACTCTATTTATTGTCTTGACCTTACTCATGGTCAACTCAGTTCGGCACAAGGTCAAGGATCCCTTATATGGAGGTGCCGAGCTAGTCACCCTCATATGAGTGGTCATTATAGCACATGTCTAACTTCTTTCAATAGTAAATTGGATTTAACCCACTCCAATTGCTCCTCAACTCTGCCCATTGCTGTCATTTATTAGCAGTGTGTAGAGCTTTCAATGGTCTCAATTATGTCTTGTTGCATGCCTCCCCCTCACGTGGGGAGCAAAATTGCTTTCACATTTAATGCGAAATGACTCATTGGTGGCTAGACAAGCCCAAAGGATGATTTGGGGTGACATTTTTCATACATCACGCTCTTCTTTGGGGTTATGGGTGGGATAATTATTCCCAAACCCCTAAAACTTCTACCTCTTCCTCTTCTCCCTCACTAGAAATAAAAGCAGAGAGAGAAAAGAAGCCACTCCGCCATTTCTTGTTCTTTCAGAGCTTGATATCTGCAAAAAAATCCTCTAGACCATCTCTGCCTTTCATCAGAAACCTCCCTATGTTCTCATCGGAGAGTTCTATCTTAGGTCTTCCTCTTCTCACGTAAGTGCTTTTTCTTCTTAGAGTTCTATTTCCAGTTTGTGTCTGTTCTTGTTCATATTTTCCACCATCGTCTTCTTCATCTTGGGTTTCAACAATGAAACACTAACCTCTCTTACCATGGGTAGGCATAGAGCCCTTTTAAGCAATGCCCAAAAAAATTGAGAATTTTGTCAAAAATATAAAATCCCTAATGACATTCAATTTCATTTGAATGGCCGAGATGACTTAGGCGAACACAGACAAACTCGAAACAAAATTTATATTCCACTTATCTTCATCATCGAAGGTGGCCTTAAACTTCCCCTTGACCCCTTCTTTCGTGAGGTCTGCAACAAGTGCAACCTATGTCCCATGCAATTGCACCCTAATTTCGTTAGGGTTGTCATGGGCACCTTTGCCCTGAATAGGCTTCTAGACCTAAATCTGAACTGGTGGGATCTCCATTTCCTATACAGTGTAGTACCCACTGTCGATCATTCCTATTACTTTGAGGCCAGAAATCCTGAGCAAAGACTCATCACAGATCTCCCTAATTCCTCCAAAGGTGAGGGTGATGACTACCTGGTGGTCACTAGAAATTTGGAGCCCAGGGATGCCGAAGGAAATACCATTGGTTTTCTTTGCCCCACAACCCGTTGGCGATTACGTTAGTACTCATCCTTGTTAATTTCAACTTCCCTTTGTTTTTGTTAGGCTGTTTAATTTTTACTAATCATATTCTCTATCTTGTTTGCCTCTTTTGTAGCAGATAACTTGAATCAGAACAGTTGTTTAAACAACGGTGGTCTACATTGCGAGGATATCACCCTAGCTTTTTGACGGATTTTGAGCCAACACCTGTTAGTCAAGGCCGATTTGCTCATCGCCTGCTTGGATACACTCCTTCCTACTGGGGTGGGACTAAAAGAGAGTGTGAACCCTGTACGAGGCACCCCTGGCCCCCAACCACCAGATTAACAATTCTACTTACTCCCACCAGCAAAGACAAACTAGAAGAGGAAAAAACCCATCCAGAGGTAGGGTTGTCCATACCGAATCTTCACAAGACCTTCAACCGCAAGTCACATTTGCTCACCGTCCAAACATACCAACTGCAATCCCGGTTATGACCCACGCAGACTAGGAGCCAAGCACCTCGAGGAGAGCCGAAGAAGAAGAGGACCAGGACAACTGAGCTAGTCCTTCAGACTTTTCTCTTGTCAACATAAGTGATTCCTCCTCCTCCTTTGGCTACTCTCCTTCCCTCCTCATAAAATAGAGATGACTACTTAGTCAATTAGGCTCTTGGACATACTGGGCCTTGGTGGCCCCACAACTGTTGCCCCTTCATCCATGGCTTCCCCCTCAACCACAATCACGCCTCCCATTGACCCTGATCAGAATTTGAGGGAGAAAAAGGCCTTGGAGGCCACAGGAGATGATCCCCTTCAACCATCTCCTAAGAGGTAGAGGACGGATGGTTCTATTAGTTGCTGAGCTCTTCCTAGTGGCGCAGCGCAATCTGATCCTTGGAACCCCGTACTTGCTCGCCCCAACGGGTCTCTCCCTTAACATGTCAGACAAGGTCTCTTCTCCGAACATGGCTTATGCCATTGCATAAGCTGCGCTCTTGCTGACATAGAAAAGGAGAAGGACCAAACTTACAATGCGCTGATGAAATCTGCCATATAGGCCAGCGTTAAGGTATTCCTTGCTCCTTGACTTTGTTGTTCCTTGATTTGTTTACTTGTAGTTTATATTTTTTCTTTGTATTCTAGTGTAGATCATGCAGAAGGTATCTGTTGGGTTTGACAGAGGCTGAGAAGGGGCTTAGAAAGTAAATCTCGGATCTGCAGAAGAACCTTGTAAAAGTGGAGAAGGACAACGCCTATCATGCGTCACGTTGGTGTGAAGCTCAATTGGATATGACAGACTTAAGAGGAGAAGGAGGCCGCCTAGAGGGAAATTGAAGAGCTTAGGCGCCAAATGGAGGCAGCCAATATCCAGTTGACACTGAGTATAACAGGGGAGTGGAGGTTTCCACTTAGGATTATGTCAATCAAATGACAACAGTAAATGATGCCATCTAGGGAACTGCTTGGCAAAGTTGCCTTACCAAACTTAAGGTGGACAAGTCCTCCCCGCACTGGACTAACATGGAGCTGTCAAGTGAGACTAAGGCTGCTGCTCAAGCTCAACAAGCCAGCTCGAGCCCCCTCTGGAGCAACCTCAAATTGAGAATGCCGCTACTATTGTTGACCACACCCACCAAGAAGGTGATGGCAATGTTGCAATGGTGTCCAATGAAGGTGAAAATGTTGATTCCTCTCTTGCCATTGATGCCCAAGGGCTTAGTGAAAAGGCTTAATGCATGTGCTATTTAAGATATCTATTTTATGCTTGCTTTAGCTCGGCCCTGCGTGGCTTGCTCGATCGTATGTGGTCTCTGGTACTGTTTTAAGTTTTTTCGTACTTATTTTGCAACTGTTTGTGCAATCCTTATTCTGAATATTTTCATATTTCAGGGATTAAGTTTCTTTGTACTCATTTTTCTCTAAGTTTTTCTTGTACTTAGAGTCTTAAGAATATTCATTCTTAAAAATCTGCTTGAATGTCTTTATATTCAAGGATTAAGTTTCTTCATACTTATTTGATTTGCAATAATCGTTTCAAATTTAATCTTCCTAAGTATTTTCATACTTGAGAACGTTTACCAAGTGTCTTTGTACTTGGATTCTGCATTGGTCTAAGTATAATCGTACTTTAGAAGTCTCTGAATTTCCGCGTATTCAATTATAATTTAATCGAAGTACTAGAGTTTCACTCATACTCTCCGCTCCCTAATAGGAATCAAAATTTATACTATTTTGGTTCATATTAAACACAACCATAGGTAGGAAAAAAGGAATTTTTACTAATACTGAAATTCTAATAACAAGAAAAACAACGTCCAAATAGCCAATGTTGGTGATTTTATTCGTATTCCCAACTAAGTATTAAAAAACAAAAGATGAATGTGTTTGTATTCATCGTAACAAGAATGTGACTATATTCGTAATCACAAGTAACACATTACTAGTAAAATTTCCTCAAATTTTGTACGTTCCATGGTCGTGGAACTTGGTCTCTATCTAGGGTGGCCAAACGATAGGCCAAACAATCTCGTATGGGCCTTTCTAGTTCGGCCCGAGCTTCCTGTCCAAGGACACTTTAGTGTTAGCTGAAACGTTCCTCAAGACCAGGTCTCATATTTTGAATTCCCTTGGTTGCACTTTCTTGTTGTAGCTCCTTCATAGCTACTCTTGGTAGGTTGCCAAGGTTATTAATGCACACTCTCACTTTTCCTTAGCAAGATCAAACTGCTCGGCAAGGGCCTTGTCGTTGCTGCCTGACTCTACCAGGGCAGTTTGATTGGTCAACAAGCCCACTTCAAGTGGTGTAACTGCTTGTGTACCATAAGCAAGGGAGTACGGCGTCTCTCCCGTACATTTTCTATAGAGTTTACCTTCTTGGGAAAGCCAAAAATGCACAACCTTAATCCTGATCCTGTGTGCTTCCCTCTTTTCCTCTGGCAAAGTCCCTTCTCATAGGTATGCCACTATTGAGTCTATCCATCTCAGCCCAAGTTTCGTTTCCATCACTACCTCAATTGCTCGGCCAATGCTTGGCCAACTCAAATAGTCCACAGACACTGTTCAGCGGAATTCAGTGTTGACTGCCTAGCCCAAACAAGTGAGAGAATCTGCGTGTGCATTCTGTCCTAAGTTGATTTGTTAAATGTGGACTTTATTAAATTGATCTAGCAAGTCCTTGGCCCCCTAAATTTTTATTGACAACCAATTGTGAATCACAAAACACCCTTAACTTACTTACCTTGTGTTCTAGGGCACTCCTAATTCCAGCAAGCAAGGCTTCATATTCTGCCACGTTTTTGGAGGCACTAAATCCCAATCTCAGTGCTTGTTCAAGCACCAAAACTTCAGGCAAGAAGAGTACTACTCTTGCTCCGGAACCCATGTTGCATGCTGACCCATCAACAAACAGTTTCCATTCCTCTGGGTCTTGCTCGGCCATTCTCGTTGATTGTTCAGGAATGACACCTTACTCCTTCTCATGGAGAGCTAGCGGACGTGGTGCCACGTTTGGGGTGAATTCGGCCACAAATTCGGCCAAGATTTTCCCTTTAATTGCTGTCATGGGTTGATCGTCCAAGTCATTCTGACTCAGCTCGATTGACCATTTGGATATCCTTCCAGAAAAAGTCAGCTTTTCTCAACAATGCCCTTAATGGATATTCAGTGAATATGGTCATGGGATGAGCCAAAAAGTAATGTGGTAATTTCCTTGAGGCCGTAACAAAGGCATACACCAATTTTTCCAATGGTAAATAACGCGTCTCAGCATCCAACAATGTTTTACTTACAAATTAGATAGGAGCCTGGTCTATCCCCTTTATTCGTAGGAGAACCGAGGTGACCACATACTCGGACATTGCCAAATACAGTATCAACCACTCCCCCGCTTCTGGAGTAGAAAACAAGGGAGGTGAAGATAGGTATGTTTTCAATGATTGGAATGGCTATTCCTGCTCGGCTCCCCATTTCTACATTTCTCTCTTCTTCAGAAGCTGAAAGAATGGTCTACATCAATCTGAAGATTTGCTGATGAAATGGTTCAGTGCTGCTGCCATCCCTATTAACCTTTGGACCTCTTTCGTGGTCTTAGGGCTTTAGAGGTTTTGAAGATCAGTAATTTGATCCGGATTGGCCTCAATCCCCTTTTTGGTCACCAAGTGTTCCAAGAACTTACTCGAGCTGATCCCAAAGGCATATTTTGAAGCTTTCAACTTCAACTTGTACTTCCGTAGAATGTTATAAGTCACCTTTAGGTCTGCTAAGTGATCAGGTTTTACTTTGCTCTTTACCACCATGTCATTAACATATACCTCCATTGTTTTGCCAAGTTGATCCTTGAACATCTTTGTTGCCAATCTTTGGTAGGTTGCACCAGCATTCCTTAGGTCGAATGGCATGACCTTGAAGCAATATAATCCCCTCAGCGTGATAAACGATGTTTTTTCTTGATCAAGCTCGTACATGGCTATACGATGGTATCCTCGATATGCATCAAGAAAACTCATCCTTTCATAGCCTATTGTGGCATCCACTAGTTGGTCAATCATGGGGAGGGGAAAGCTGTCTTTGGGACATGCCTTGTTCAGGCTAATAAAATCAACACAAACCCTCCACTTCCCATTTTTCTTTTTGACCACAACTATATTAGCCAATCATTCTGGATAGCTCACCTCTTGTATGGCATTCACTTCAAGCAAACGATCTACTTCTTCAATCATAGCATCTGCATGTTGTGGTGTTGACCTTCTTCTTTTCTGGATTACTTGATTGTGCCGTGGATCAATGTTCAGATGGTGTCAAATCACCTCGGGGTCTACCCCAGGCATCTTTTGAGGTGTCCATGCAAAAAACATCCATATGGTTGTAGACACCCCAAAATGAAACGTTCGCGTACATTTTAATCCCGCACGGTACTCATCTCTCAACGCACGGCACAGCCAGAATCTCGTACAGCAGTTCTTTGAATTTTGGTGGCTAGTTGTGCCGCACGGTACATAAGTTGTGCCGCACGGCACAGTTTGTGTACCGTACGACACTGTCACTTGTCACAGCTTTTGCAAGTTCCCAGCAGCAGAAAATGTTGACCATGGCGTCTCTCTGCTCTGATCGTTGTGTGTGAACAGAAGAGGCTACCATAGGGCCATCATCACCATGAGTAAGGGCCAAGAAAACTTGGTGACTACGTTTGCTTGTCCCTTATATAAACTGATCGAATCCAACGAAAAATGATCCGGAGAATTTTGGTGTAAAGAAGGCTATGAAACTCTACACTTGAGCACCATTTCCAACTGCCATTCCTCTCAAAACTACCATCTCTAAGCTCCAGAAAATCAACCTAACCTTCTCTCCAAACAAAAACCCAATTCAAAATCTTCACCCCCCTGTTTTCGGTCCCAAACCCGTGAATTGGTCACTTCAAGATTGTCCAAACCAAAGCCTTCAATCCTCCCTTCCACTACACCAGAGCTAAGTTGGAAGTTCAGAGAAGTTTAAATCCTGTTTAGAAGGTCTCAGAGCAAGTTCAATCTAAGAATTCAAAATCGAAGGTATCGACCCGTTTCGCCAAATTCCTTGAGTTTGGTACCCTGAGGGGAGGGGTACTAAGTATGGAATGATCTTTTATATCATCTCCATGCTTGGTATACCCAAATCAAAGTAATATCAGTTTGATTTTATATCTCCCGGTCGCGTCGTACGGTGAAAATATCGCCTCGTACGGAGCGATTCGACGAGGAGGGACATCTCTTATTCAAACACACTGTTTTCCCATTCAAAGTAGTTCATTTTAAACACATTTCATACCTTGTATGTGCCTCTGATCAATAATTTCGAAAAGCCAAAGTTTCAAACTGTTTTGCAGCCAGTTGTGCCGTACGGCACTCTTACTGTGCCGCACGGTACATTTTGAGTGTTGTACGGTACTCATTTGAAAATTTGACCCTTAAATTGATGAACAGTGTCGCACGACACACTTTTTGTACCGCACGGTGCGTCCATTGTGCCGCACGGCACACTTTTCTGGTAAAATGTGATTTTTAAACAGTCCCCTGTATGAACAATTAAGAACTTTGAATTTTCGTTTGATTCTCATCAATTACATAGTAATTATTTGTTTTTCTCATTATTATCGTCTGCTTTGCTTAATTTAAATGTTTATTTGTCGACGTTCAGCAACAAAATTGTTTTCCAAAATCCCACAAATGTTTAGTAAAGACCGATTTTTAATCGGGCGAACGGGGTGCATTAAAACCCTTCCCCGTTCGTAACCTGGCTCTTGAATTCGAAATGAATCTCTGGTTTTCAATTGGTTTTATGAGTCATTCTCTCAATCACTTTCAAACTGGTTTCTCGGGTCACAAATCATTTCTTCAAAACCCAGGTGGTGACTCTATTTTATTTTTCGAATCGTTTCGAAAACCCCGACCGGTGGAAATCGACCGTCCACAAAATGGTGACTCTGCTGGGGATTTTTGAATTAATTCTTATTTTGATATTTTACATTTGTAAAAAGCGACCCCCGAAAAGCTTGATTAAAAAGCGAACACGCGCCCGCGTGGATCGGTAGAAATGAATGGTGATAAAGAATGGGCTACGCCCACCAATCCGTGACCGAGCTTTCCCGGTTATTTACTCGTGTAAAATTTCGAAATAAAAATTAATTTAGCGAGCCAAGCTTGAAAAATGCTTGTGGGATTTTTGAAAACAATTTTGTTGTTGAACTATTGCATCACTTGCATCGGTGTCGGAATAAATCCCGTTGGTGCGTCTTGGTTACCCTACCTAGCTTGCTGGTGTTAGGACATCCCCGGATGCTCAGCAACCCTGGACCTTGATGAGTCAGCCTGTTGTTCGACCTTTGCCATGCAGTACACTTGGCACTGGGAGGCAAATATTAGCTCTAGTCTGGGGAACCCCCTAAACCAAAACTGGCCTTTGCGTGTAATTAACCTAGAACCTTCCAACCTAGGATAGGGACCCACAGGTTAAGATTATGTGATATATCTTGTTAATTGTTTAACGACTTGTTGTTTACTTGTCTTGCATGCACATACATGATAGCTTTTACCCTAGGTTGTCACATCTTCACTTCCACAGTAATAATAAGGATTATCCCAATAATCAAATGCTCTGTCAAATAAACAAACTCTTTTCGAAGAAAAATCTGCGATTGGCTCTCTTTCTCTCGGTAATTAGAATGTTGTACTTCTTTTATCAAAGTCTGTAACCGAAAATAAACAATCAATAAGGGAAGCAAGAAGCTCAAGTCCACCTTTACCATCCATCACGGTGCACCGGTGTGGATACTTGAAGAAATTGAGAATGAAGAAATTGGGAATAAAACGCCAGAGAAAGACAAGCTTGAAGAATTGCTTCACCAACTAGCCATGTCTGATCAACCAGGATTAACTCTTCAATGGCACGACTCTGACGACATCAATGATCAAGGTTGGGAATTCCACGCTCCCGTAGACGACGAGCCAAGAAAATCCCCCGACAAAATTACCGTCAAGATGAAGCAAGAAAGTGATGATAAAGAAGTGGACATCATGCCGCCAGTCAAATACTTCCAACCAGACGGCACGCCAGTCTACTACTTTCAAGACCCAGTGACAGGACACAAATACTGGGATGAGTGCAATTGCGAAGGTTGTTATGAAGATTGTCTCCTTCTGAATGATGATCTGCCTCCCAAATTGCTCAAGGAGATATACGCTTTGGAAAATTCACCGAAAAAGCCAGAAAAAACAAATCAAGAATGCTCCCCGAGCAAATCCAACAACTGAGTTGGACCAAGAATCGGCAGCAAGCCATTATCAGTGAATCCAGCCTACAGGGCCCTTTTTGAGACTGCCAAGTCTATCTTTTGTAGCTCAAGTCAGTTTGAGCATTATCAAGTCTGAGTTTTGCTTATCGAGTCTGTATTTTGCTTATTGAGTCAGTTTGTACTTTTCCTTATAAGTCAATCTATACTTTGCTTTATGTCAATTGAGTCAGTTTGTACTTTCCTCTTTATTTGAAATTCTCGTTGGTCGAGGGGAGAGCCAATTGTAGTCCCGAACTACGTCACGGCCTGATTCCTCTGAAATGGGGATACGTAGGCAACCCCTAAAGGTTCGACCTTTGTTTTGCAAAAATAAAAAATTCAGATGTATTCAAACAGAGCACTGAAAATTGGGGCAATTCTTTCCAAAAGCTGTGGTTGCATTGTACATCATGCATCATTCTTTCATCTGTGCATAAATTTACGCGACAAAGACAATTTTTCCAAGACTAGTCACTAAATGCATTTTGCTTCCACTATCAGTTTCAATCATTGGTAAGAGCAAGAAGAACACTGTACCTAGTTGGACTAGAACTCCCAAACAACGATTAATTGAATCGAAGTCAAAAGTGATACGCTTAAATTCAAATTCATTCATTACAGAAAATGTCGGACAAAAAAGTGAGATCGAGGCTTTCAAGATAGCCTTGGAAGAACAACGGGAGCACAGTGATAGTCAGATGGCTGAATTACTACTCTTAATTCAAGGTTTGACCCTTCAAAACAAGCCACCGGGGGAGCAGCCGCCACCAAACTCACCTCCGCGAGAGAATTTGAATTTGGAAGCAGTGATGGCGAAAGTTGCCAAACTCTAAGAATCGGTCCAGAAACAAGAAAAGATAGCCGCCACGGGTGTTGACATGGACAAGTTATGCCTATTTCCCGGCGCCAAACTCCCGGAAGGATTCAAACCTATAACCTGGGAAAAATTTGATGGAAGTGGAGATCCAAGAGCTCATCCAAGCATACGTGGGCACTGGCCCATGTATAACATTGAAAAGAATGCCATGGGTCAGATGTTTCAGCAGACATTGGCAGGGCTGGCACTACGATGGTTTTTGAATCTTGACATTTCGAAGAAAGGAAGTTGGGAAGATATTGGGGCAGCCTTCATGGCTCAGTATAATTACATTATCCAACTTGAGATGACCATTCGGGAATTGGATGCGACGAAAATGGGAGCCAACGAGTCCTTTGCGGACTTTATCAGAAGATGGAGGGGGAAAGCATCTCAGATGACGGATCGACCCTCGGAGAAGGAGCAGATGAGAATAATCACGAAGAATCTGGCACCCGATTTTGCAAAGCACTTGGTAGTTTTCCAAACCACCGCCGACTTCAAAACCTTCTACGAGGCTGGCCTTGCAGTAGAAGATGCACTCAGAACTAGTATATTTGAGAAAGGAGAAACTGCCAAGCCTAGGCGAGTTTACTCTGGCAACAACAATACTCTGTTCGGAACCAACCAGTATAACCATACCCAAGCTAGCTCCTCAAACTCCAAACCAACCAAAACTGAGCCTATTAACCAGATAGCAACCCAGCCAACCCGGCAAGCAAGAAATTTCTACCAATTCCCTTTTCCCTTGACAACAGTCTACCAGAAGCTCCTCGAAAAGGACACTATCAAGCCACTTGAGCCCCGCGAACCACCCAAAGTGCTTCCTCCAAACCATAACCCAAACGCCTTCTGTTCCTACCACCAGATGCCCGGTCATCACACCAACAATTGTATCTGTCTTAAGCACAAGATCCAAGATCTCATCGAAGACGGAATGATTCCACTCCCCCTCAAAAAGCCAAACACTATCTCGAACCCCATGCCAGAACACCAACCCAATACCCAAATCAACCAAATCTCCCTCAGCTCCACTTCAAATAAATTGAGCTCCACTAAATTCAACCCGAGCCTCTACATCATACCGACCACCGAGCCTAAGCCAATTGCTCCAGTACACGAGGATTTGGGAGTTTGCTCCCTCACAAGCATCAAATCAGGGCAGAAATCGAAATGGGCAGACATCACGGAAAATGAAGAGTGGGCTATGAACGATCAAGATTGGGAGGAACTCCGCCAGGAGTGGGACCCAAGCCAGTTTATCATCTCACATTCTTGTGACAAGCCCGTTGTCTCTATACCAACAAATTTGAGTATCTGTAGGATTGACAAAGTCATATGCATTGTCGGCATGGTGCATACTCTTGAATACGTTGAACCAAGTGAACAAGAAGATTGGCGAGAAAGGTGGGAGGCAATTTGTGCCGATCCACTCGATGAAGTTTCACTCCCGGCATTGTTTGAACAGCTCGGAGACATATGGAACCGGACACTCGGAGAAGTTTATCACTAGGTCCCTAGCAGCAACCCTCCAGATAATTTGCTGCCACCTCCGTTTCTCAAAATTGAAGAACATTCTGCCATAGAAACCGTCTTTGGAGATCGCGATTGGTTTCCTCAAGCCTACATTATTGGAAAATCTCTGCCCCGGCCATCTGTGCTGTTTCATCCTCAGCCAAATGTTTCAGCTCTAACTGAGGATTCCGTGGACTTGTTTTGGAATGAAGAAGATGTGATCGATATCCAGTTTGTTAACGGTGAAATGTGGGCTGTCGACAAGACCATGTTGGACAATTCATTTTGGCATGATCAAGCAGTGGAAAATCTGGGGAGAAAGATGGAGGAAATTAAGATCGAGAAGCAGAAAGTCGAGAGCAATCTCGCAGGATTTTGGACCGAGTATTTTGATACTCAGCGGAAGTTGGAATCCATCCAGGCTGGGAAGCGAAAGGTCAATGAGTTTTCAGACTTTTGGGAAGAAGAGCCACCGTCAGTCAACCGAGTAACACGAAGCAGACGGATTTATCAACCTCCTAACCTACAGAGAGGCAACACCTCTAACCACGCTCAAGCTGGGGCATTTGTTTGCAACGATCCCGTCCAAGACGATTCAATCCCGAGTAACCCCGAAGGTGTCGCTCAGACACCATAAGTTGTCATTCAACCACCGCAAAGGAACCCCATGCCAGCGGAAGATCCCATCCGGAAGCAACTTGAAAGAACTCCAGCATCAATATCCATCTGGGGGCTGCTTTCCTCATCCAGGGAACACCGTCAGAAGTTGATCAAGACTCTCTCTAACATGGAAGTGCCACCCGACACTCCTCTCGAAGCACTCGTGGCTTTGCTTGTGCCAAACCGGGCAAAACATGTCGTGACTTTCACCGAGAAAGATTTACCGCCGGAAGGAGCCGGTCACAACAAGCCGTTACATATCACCATGAAATGTATGGGATCCGTTATCCTCCTAGACAATGGATCCTCTCTTAATGTCTGCCCGCTGTGCACAGCTTACTGTCTAGGATTTACAACTAAGGATTTCCAACTGTCGAGCCTCGAAGTACGTGCTTAAGATAATACGCGCAGGGATGTAGTCGGAGTTGTTCAATTGGAAATATCAGTTGAGGATTTCAAGTCTAGTATCGAGCTTCATGTGCTTGACATTCCCTCGTCTTTCAACTTGCTATTGGGCAGACCATGGCTTCACCACCCGGACATTATGGCAGTACCATCTTCTCTGCATCAAAAAGTTTAGCTCGGTTTAGCCACGGGAACTCTAACTATTTATGGGGAATCTGGGATTCGTCCCCATGTCTCTGATAACGCCCCTCTGCTCGAGATTACACATGGAGAAGAAGATGTCACTCTTGGAGGATTCTCTTTTGACACCGATGGGGCAGATCTCACTATCAAGATGGATGAGGATTTCTTGGTTAGTTCTACGGTTATTGAGATGATGAGAAAGATGGCTTACATGCCAGGATTGGGATTAGGCCACAACAATCAAGGAATGGCTGAATTCCCCAAGTTCCCTATGAACAATGACCGCTTCAGCCTTGGGTATCGACCCTATGGAGATGAGAAAGGAAGTGGATGGAAAGCTCGAGCCCGTGCTCAGCCAGAGAAAGGTCCCATTCGTTTTATCAAAGGAAAAGAGGCTATCTACCAGGGAGAGCCAGAACCATTTTGGGATGTGGAGAAGAAAACCAAGCTACCAGGGTTTGAAATCTTCGCCAATAACACGTGGGACAGTGATGATGAGTTAGCCAAGTTGGAAGAGTTGGTCAAGCAATGCAAATCTGACTGGATTGAAGTTTTTGACTCAGGGAATCTGATATCGTTGTTTGGGAATGAAAGTCAGGTATGGTCAAGGACGGGCCTGCTGCAATAACGATTGGTTTGGAGCCTGTTGGAGAAATGGAGCTGATGATGCTAAGCCAAGAAGCCCTTGGAGATGTTACCTCGCTCATTGTGGATGCCAATGGAATTTATAAAAACTGCACTTTTCTACCTAAAGTTATTTACACTGGCACTGAATTTGAGTCTAAGTCAGGATCTAGCATTGAGTCTGAGTTTAGCACTGAGTTTGAGCCCACTTCTGAGTCAATGCATGTGTTTGTCGGTCCTCCGCGTCGTCATTTCTCTTTTAAATTTGAGTCCACTCTCATGTATCACGCCCCTGGGGCCCCCTCTTTTGCAATGAATGAAATTGACTTTGCTTATCTTGCTGTGTCTAAAATAAATTGTGTTAACCCAGATGATGATGAGATTGAGTCTGAGGAAGAAATTCCAAATGAACTCCGATCCCTAATCGAACGAGAAAAGGAAAGGCATGCTCAGCCTCTAAAAGAAGAAGTAATTTCAATAAATCTGAGAAATGAGAGTGATCCACGAATGGTTCAAATTGGTTCTGGGCTGTCTCCGGAGGAATTTAAAGCTCACTTAGATCTTCTAAAGGAATTTCAAGATGTTTTTGCATGGTCTCACGCAGACATGCTAGGAATTGACCCGGAAATCATGGAGCATCGAATCCTGCTGTATCCATATGCAAAACCTGTCAAGCAGAAGTTGAGGAAGTTGAGGCCAGACTGGGTGTTGGAAATCAAGAAGGAGATTCAGAAACAGATTGATGCAGGGTTTTTAATGGTGATGGAATACCCTCAGTGGGTCGCCAACATCGTGCTAGTTCCCAAGAAGAACGGGAAGATCAGAGTCTACGTGGATTTCAGAGATTTAAACAAGGCCAGCCCTAAAGACGACTTCCCACTGCCGCATATAGATGTACTCGTGGACAACACTGCGGGGCACGCATTGCTGTCTTTCATGGATGGCTTTTCAGGCTACAATTAAATTCTCATGGCCCCCGAGGACCAAGAGAAGACTACTTTCACTACAGAGTGGGGCACCTACTGTTACAGGGTTATGCCGTTTGGGTTAAAGAATGCCGGGTCCACTTACCAGAGGGCTGCTACAACTCTGTTGCATGATATGATTGACAAAGAAGTCGAAGTATATGTAGACGACATGATCGTCAAATCCAGGGAGAGAGAAGGGCACCTGCACGCCCTCAGAAAGTTCTTTGAAAGGATTCGCAAGTACAGATTGCGTCTCAATCCCGAGAAATGCACATTTGGAGTTACAGCAGGAAAAATGTTGGGTTTTACGATCACAACCAGAGGAATTGAAGTGGATCCATCCAAAATCAAGGCCATCCTTGAAATAGAACCACCGCAAATAGAGAAAGAAGTACGAAGTTTCCTCGGCAAAATTCAATTCATCAGCAGATTCATCGCCAAGTTAACCACAACTTGCGAGCCGATGTTTCATCTCCTCAGGAAAGGCGTGCCATTCAAATGGGATGATAGATGCCAGAAAGCCTTTGAAGCAGTCAAGAAATACTTGCAGAATCCTCCAGTACTAATGCCACCAGTATCGGGGCAACCCCTAATTCCATATCTGTCAGTCACTCCCTCAACCATGGGATGCATGCTAGCACAAGAAGGAGAAGGCGGATCTGAGAAAGCCGTGTATTACCTAAGCAAGAAGATGGTTGGGTGCGAAGAACGATACACTTCTCTAGAAAAGACTTGTTGGGCTTTGGTCTGGGCTTCCAAGAAGTTAAGACATTACATGTTGGCTTATTCTGTAGTGTTGATTTAACGAATGGACCCTCTCAAATATCTATTTGAGAAACCCGCACTTACAGGCAAGTTAGCACGATGGTTGCTTTTGCTCGCAGAACTCGACATCAAGTATGTTACTAGGAAGTCGATAAAAGGGAAGAGGAAATGTCACCACCGAAGTTTCTTGCCAATCACCCAGTGGAAGGTCCGGAGGACGTAGAGTTTGAATTCCCGAATGAAAACGTGATGACAACCACCAATGATGTCTGGATGTTATATTTCGATGGGGCAGCCAATCAGAAAGGGTTCGGAATCGGGGTACTACTAATTTCCCCAGAAGGATCACATATCCCCCTTGCTTTCAAGTTGAATTTCGAGGTTACCAACAACCAATCGGAGTACGAAGCCTGCATAGTGGGAATGAAAGCCGCCTTGGAAATTGGAGTCAAAAGACTAGAAGTTGTCGGAGACTCAAACCTGGTGGTATCACAAGCAAATGGCGACTGGAAGGTCAAGGAAGACAAGCTGAAACCCTATCATCAAGATTTGGATGACTTGATCCCACAGTTTCAGATGGTCACTTTCACGCATGTGCCAAGATTGAAGAATTGGTTCGCCGATGCCCTCGCAACGCTAGCATCCATGGTTGAAATACCAATTGGAGTCAGGCTCAGGCCAATTGTGATTGACCAGAGAGACAAGCCTGTCTATGAATACGTCATGGCCATTGACGAGCCAAACGATGGATTGCCATGGTTTCATGACATTTGGAACTTCATTGAAAGAGGCGAGTATCCAGAAGGAACTGACAAGAAAGACCAAGTTGCTCTTCGGAGGTTAGCATCTCAGTACATCATTTGCGGAGGACAACTCTATCGGAGATCTTATTGTGGAACGCACAAACTATGTGTGCATGGAGAAGAAGCTAGTCGGATTATAGAAGAAGTTCATAAAGGAGTTTGCGGCCCTCATATGAATGGCATGATGCTCGCCAAGAAAGTCTTGAGGCAAGGTTATTATTGGTCAACCATGGAGACTCAATGTGTTGAATACGTGAGGCGATGTCACAAGTGTCAGATCCATGCCAATCTCATGCATGTCCCGCCGTTGGAATTGCACTCCATGACTTCTCCTTGGCCCTTTTCCGTATGGGGCACAGATGTTATCGGTAGAATCACGCCAGCAGCATCAAACGGGCACAAGTTCATCCTGGTTGCAATTGATTACTTAACCAAGTGGGTCGAAGTTGCTTCCTACACGACCCTCACGGCGGTCCAGGTTGCTCATTTTATCAAGCAGAACGTCATCTACAGATATGGGGTCCCTCAAGCTTTCGTATCAGACAACGGAGTTCATTTCAAAGGAAGAGCGGCAGAAACTCTAGAAGAATTTGGGGTCCAGGTTCATAAATCAACTGTCTATCGACCGCAAACCAATGGAGCGTTGGAAGCAGCCAACAAAACCATCAAGACTATAGTGGAGAAGACCACTGAGTCCACGCGAAATTGGCACGAGTAACTGCCTTTAGCATTGTGGGGTACCAGACATCTATCCAGACTCCAACTGGAGCAACACCCTACTCTTTGGTTTACGGTATGGAGGCTGTTCTTCCCATCGAACTTGAAATTCCATCTTTGAGAATCATGGCAGAGTCAGGAATAGATGAAGCAGAATGGCAAAACGCAAGATTTGAAGAGCTCATGTTGTTCGATGAAAGGCGGCTTAAAGCCTTATATCATGTTCAGGGGTATCAACGCCGAATAGCCCGCGCTTTTAACAAGAAAGTGAAGTCTAGGGATTTACAAGAAGGCGACATGGTTTTGAAGGAGATTCGGGCTCCAGTTTTCGATCCGCGTGGGAAATTCCGACCGAAATGGGTCGGGCCCTACATTATCAAGAAGATCTTGTTCGGGGGTGCAGCACAATTCATCGATCTCGACGGCAACGAATTTTCTACTTTGGTTAACTTGGATCAACTTAAGAGATATTACCCCTGAGAGAAGCTCGTTGGACTGAAAACCGCAAGGGCAGACAGTTCCAGGCGAAAATTAGAGCAAAAGCCTGCTCGATTGAAAACCCAAAAGGGCGGCCTAGGCAAAAGATAAGGCTAAATCAATCAAAGCTCGCTAGACCGAAAATCCGAAAGGGCGGTACTAGGCAAAATTCAGAGCGCAAAAGGAGAGTATAAATACCCGAGTGAACCCTAACCAAACAATTGTAGTCTTGAACTACGTCTTGACCTGATTCCTTTCTACAAGGGATACGTAGGCAGCCTCATCCTGAGGTTCAGTCACAATCTTTTGAGTTAATTCCAAGTCCTTGTGCACATTTCAGATTTCACAGGCAGAACCAGTAAGGATCAAGAGTGGAAAGTTCTCAAAACTCAGGTTTTATTCAAACAAGCTTTTTTTTTACATGGCTGAGCATGAAACTTTCAAACAAAAAGAACAACAACATCCATAACATTGGGTGCACAACTTATTTCTGGCACATTAAGATCGAGTCTAAAGTCTGTCTTAGTTTCCATTGTCTCTTTCTTCAATATCTCTTGTAAACCATCTCTGGTAGCGTGCCGGAAGAAGAACGCTAGGATATGGGTCTCTTGGAATGGTCATGCGCTCCCTCCAATTGTTCTGATAAGCTCTGAATGTGGCAACATTGAAATTTGGTATGACAAAGTTCTCAGGACCGGCAGGCGGTGGTACCTGACGAGCTCCAAGCTGACGGAGGATGCGGTTTGGAATATAGAAGGTCCATTGGGTCAAACCTGCCAGAACTATTCACTGGCGCCCCATGTTGCTGATAGCCATGTCAGGAAGGTCAAACCAAGTCAAGCGCCAAGAGATCACCTCTTCTGTGAGCTGAGAAAGAACTTGGATCCAACCTCCCACATCATCAAAAACCTCCCTGAAATTCCTGATAACAAACCCTTGTGTTTCATGAACTCGGTTTCTCGGCACAGGCTCCAACAGATTAGCCTTGTCACATGACCATAGCTGTGTGAAAGAGAGAAAACAAGTAAGAAACTTTAGAAAGCCTTAAAATGAGAGTCGAGGTAAAAAGAGAACGAGTGAAAAGCCAGAAAAAGGAGAGCTGAGTGAGAAGCCTACCTATAGGATCAGTGGACTACCTTCGAAAACGTCAGTCCTACCGGCATGAACCCCATCCAAACCCATCAAAGTTTCAGCCAGAACCATGGGAGCTACATCCTTGCGCTCCCCAATTTGCATAGCCACACCAACTAGGGAAGAGCTTGCCTGACCGTCAGATTGCACAAACAGGAATGCAACCAATAAGCACAAGCACAGAGCAAAATCATTGGAGCGGAAACCTTCAATCAGACGTGGAACGTTCAGAAAACCTCCACGAATCAAGGACTTGGCCGCGTTATTGCTTATTTCAAGTTTGGAAGATAGCACTGGGGCAAAACTAACTCCATGGAGGGGAATGATGGGCTCCACCAAGTCAAAACCTCCGATGAATGCATAGAATTCTACCACCGTGGGGCATAACTCGTGGAGACCAAGGCGAAAAACATGCACCTCAGGGTCCCAGAATTGTGTTGCAGCTCGCAACAACTCTGGACGTATGGACACGTCTCGAATGTAACGAAGGGAAGTCAGCCTGTGACCCTGAAAGTGGAGCCAGTCCAAGCCATCGAGGTCAATAAGCCAAGGGCGCATCAAAACTGAGAAACCCACCGCCATTGAGAGGGGGGGTGAACGAGGAAGAAGTTTGCAAATTTGAGGTGCAAATGAGGGATGGAATGAACAGCTTTTATAGCTACCATGCATGAAGAACATTACGAAGTTTGAAGTTCTAAAGAACGGCTGTCTCGAAAAACGTACCAACTTGAAAATCGCAAGGAATCATGCTAAAAATGGCAAGGCTTCTCAAGGGATGCCTCACAATGGCCCTTCAAGACCCTAGGACGTACATTGAAATGATAGAAGGCCAAAGGAGAGGACCAGAAATCGGCTGCAAGTTGCAAAATTTTAGCCTTGTCGGGCCGGTCTTTGCCGCATGGCACAACCGCCGCGATTCCAAAGAAAACTGAAGTTTTGGCGTCCCGAGGCTCATTCCATGCTTCTTTTGGGCACGTAGCTTGTGTATACAAGCCATGACGCGCGCATGTGGCATAGTGGAAGGATCGATTGGCAACCCCAACCAAAATTTCAATAATCAAGAGTGCCTCGAAGACTTGAACATCAAGAATGGAAGTACCGGCAAGCTACATTTCATGATAATGTCATCTTACGAGTATAGTCGATTCATGTGTGTCATGTCCTTGAGCCATTCCATTCATTTGTCAACGACAATGCCGTTGCATGCGCGCAATGAGCGTCATTCTCTTATCATTAATCCATGCATTGTACACATGAGTCCAAAAGTTAGTTCCATTTCATTGAGTCCTGTGAGTCACAACCATGAATGAGAGACAAGCTTTCCGTATACAAGTTTGGTGGTCGCAATTCAGTTGTTTTAATTAAGTACTCACGTGCAAACATTGATTTTTCAAAATTCATTGCCAATGTGAATAAAAAGCATGACAAGGTGTGAAGTTTTTATAAAACCAAAATCAAAATATCCACATCATGAGCATAACTATATCCAGGGGCAAACAGGCCCAATGCAATATCAACTACTATGGCTCACAGGCCATCTATACAGAGGGCTAAACAAGCGCCCCAACCAAAACGAGGCACGCAGGCCCCACCTAATAAAATGCTACTACTAACAAATGTCTCAGGTACGAGGACGCTTCGAGGAAGCATGTCCCTGAGGTCTGTACTCCTCTGGCGTAGCAGGATCATCCTCAGTACTGCTGCTCTCCGCAGACTCCTCCCTCTGCGGTACACTCTCTCTCCGTCTCTCAGAAGAACGCAGCACTCGGCCTGAAGGAGGAGTCACTGAAATGGCTCGAGGCGTAGAATGCCTAGCACTCCGGGAACCTGATGCTCACTGCACAAGCAACAAGGTCTGTCAAATGAGAAGCATGCATGATCGACGAAAAAGAAAGGCAAGTCTAAGTGTATATCTCAGAAGCTCCAGCACTAGAGGTAGCCCCTCGGCTAGCTCCTCTCTCACTACCGGTACTCTCTCTCCTCGTGCAAGTACCACGGCTAGCCTCTCTGCCTCTGCTAGTCTCTCCAGCGCCTCGGCCTGTACCTCTACCAACACCACAAGCCGGTGTCCTCTCTCTAGTAGCTCTCTGCCCACGACCAAGTACAACTCCTGGCTCGGCTCGCAGGCACACCTCTGGAGCCATGCCCATCACAAACTGACGGACCATGGCTTGAAAGTCCTGCACCAACTGGTACGACGCCGTCGCCCACTCAATAGGAATCTGAAATACAAAGAGGCATCAGCAATGCATGAGATATTGATATGAACAGGTAATTGAAGCAAGCATAGTAAACAGAAGTCACCTCTGTCGTGGCAAGAGTAACTATGGGAGTAATGAGAGGCACCGTCACCACTCCCAGCGCTCCATCAACAGTCACCACCTCAATCTCTCTCCTCAAATCAGGTAAAGCAGGGCCGACCCTCAAACGATTCTCCATGTCTAGATCATATGCCAAGTGTGTACTCAAGTAGCCCTCATAATCTATCGAAGGATTGAAGACCACCTCCGTCGGGACTGTATATCTCTCTATCTCAGCTCGGGTATACTCCTCAGTCCTCTGTACGAGCGGAGGCAGGGGTGAAGGCACTCTGAAATGGTCAATCCCGAGGGACTGACGAGAAACTCTGTCACCTAAGTACTATCGCCAGCCATAAGGGCACTCCAGCAACACTCGACTCCGAGTCAACTCCCTGCTCCTAACCAGATAATCCTTCCGCGACCTGTGCCAGACATTCCACCTCACCTGCAAAGAGAGAAAGGTTTGTCAGTTCCAAGGATAAAGAGAAACAAGAGAACATGAAAAGATTGATCTCAAATAGGCTTACCCTATCCCCCGTGGCAGTATCAAGAAAGAGTCTGAAGGTCTTCAAGTCTCCCTTGTGATCACCAGCCCCTGTATACTCTAATCCCCACTTCTCAGCATGTGGGAGCACATCCTCGTTGCTATGCGAATTGGCCGGGGCAAATACACCCAGCACCTTGTAAGCCCATACCTGCATGTTCAGAAATGAATCAAGTCAAGAAGCATAGATCAAGCATTATAATAATTTCAGAAGATGAATGCAAGCTGAGTTTTACCTCTAGCACCCTCCAATAGCCACCAAGGCTCGTGCCTACCCCACGGCACACGCAACCAAGGAAGCAAGACCACGGTACATAATGTGCCTGCCGCCCGATCAAATCTACCCCCGTCGTCTCCAAATCTCGGCAAACAACCCAAGTGCACCATGCCTTGCCTGTTTGGAAACAGGGAGGCACCAAAAAGGTACAACAAGTAAGCCCTAGCCATATGCCTAGCCTCCTCCTCTGATCCCGGCTCATGATCCCAGTAGCCTGCTAAAATGGTATATCTCACCCCCGGCTCAATGCCTCCAGGTCTCCTCCCCAAGTAGTGCTCAATAGCAGCGGTGTCCAAGTATAGCTCTGAATCAAACGGGATAGGCTCGCCTCCAACCCTCAGACTAGTAATCGCAGCAAAGTCAAGGGGAGTGATGGTCATCTCCCCGAATTTGAAGTGGAAGGTGTTGGTGGTATCCCACCACCTCTCCACCAGGGCTCGTATCAGCTTGCGATCCGTCCTAGTCACTGTCAAGAGCCAGATGAAAATGGTGAACCCAGAAGCATCAACCAAAGCCCTCACTCGTGATGGCAATGCATGGTAAAATGCCAGGGAGCTCGCAGGACCTCCATAACCACCCAAAGATCTCTGAGTCTGTTAACAAAGGCATGGCATAATCTCAGTCAGTATTATCAGCAAGAATGTACAAGCACAAGCAGCAAGGAATAAACAGAAGATACATACCAAGGGATTCTTATAAGCAATGTGGGTCGAACGGTCACGAATCACACTCGTATTCGGGTACGAAGGCAACAGAGGGGTATATGTGTCGCATCCCTGCGGAACAAAGAAGTGCACCCGTGGCACATAAGTGGCCGGCGTAAACGGAGCTCTGTGATCCAAAGCCAACTCAACCTCCCGGACAATGGTCACACGCACCTCCTCAGCGGTTGCCTCGGTCTCTCTATCTCTCTCCTCCTGCTCAACATCCCTAACAATGGATGCCATGCCCTCTTGAACAAGGACATTCTCGAACCGGGGAAACTCCTGCAAGGTCGCTGCTATATCCTCATCTCTCGCTCCCTCCAAGGTGTCTGCCAAAGTCAAACCTGGTTTGCGGGAAGAACCAACTATGGATGTTAACAATAAAGGCTCTGAAGCCTCTGTCTCTCTCTTAACACTCTCCTTTGGCACTCTAGCAGTACCAATCGCAATGGCCGGACCTGGAGCTTTGCGCCTCACCAAAGGCACCTCCTTGCTCTTAGTACTACTCCTTCCATCCACATCCTCAACCACAACATCTCTATCAACGGGACCTCCCCGAACCACTGGTGTATCAGTCGCAAGAGTAGCCTCCAGAATGTCCCTCGGGATACCCTCAGCCTGAGACCCACTCTCCTGAGTGCGAGTCCTCTCTACGATAACATCTATCCCCCTAAGGCTCATAGCAACATCAGAAGGGGAAGCACCCGTACCTGTGGGATCAATCTTCATAGCCTCCGGACCCCCGTGGCTAGCCCCAGCGCTCTTAGTATCCCACACAGTCCTCTCAATATGCTGTGCAGCACTCTGATCATCACCAACAGTGTCATCGCCACCCGTGACCCTCCCATCAGACAGTATGGTACTCAAGTCTGTAGCCGCAGCACTCCTAGCATCACCCACAGCACTCTCAGTTTGCCGTGCGGTATCCAACTCATCATCAGCATTGCTGCCACCCATCACCGTGGCACCACCAGTGGCCATGGTATCCGGCACCGCTACTAGAGTCAAGGTCTCACTTGCATGAGCCTCCCCAAACCCGTCGGCACTATTTCCGGCGTAGGTGACGCCATCTCGGTCCCAATCGGTGCTGAACGGGATGCCTCAAGAACCGGGTCTGTAATGTTTGGGCCAATATCGGCCGGAATACCCATGGACGAGTCACTCCTGGACTCGCCGGACGCGGTACTACTTTCTCCATGCGCCGATGACGACGAACCGGTGACAGACATGCTGGAATCGATCGATCCTTCCCCGAAATCAGCCATAACCAGTGTATCAGAAGAGGGAATGTGGGTTTTTTTTTTTTTTTTGGAGCCAAAATGAAAGAAAGGATTTAAAGGAAGGAAGAAGGAGGAGAATGAGAGGAAATGGTTTTCGGGGTCTTGCCCTCTCAAAATGAACCGACCAAGAGGTTTGAATGTGTTCGAACGTGGGAGAAAACAAAACGATTTCGGGTGGTTTTAAAACCGCTTGTGCCGTACGGCACAAATTCTCTACCGTGCGGTATACCCCGAGTAACACACGGTACACCCTTTTGCCAATTTTGCCGCACAGTACTCCCACTTCACCGCACGGCACGGTACTAATGCCACATGGTACACCACGGCATCTTAAAGGTTTTTGCACTAGGTTCAACCTCCCCGGGGGTTTCTAAACCAAGATTACAAGCAATCTCACTCAGGCTAATCACCGATTTTGCCCCGCGACAGCCTCACGCACACGCTCATTGGTTCCATCATAAATTATTCAAGCAACGGTTGGTTCTGTAAATCCTCAACGGCATTAACAACATTTATTCAAGCAACAATTGGTTTTGTAAGTCCTCTCCGGCATTAACGACAGTTATCTCGGCATCAGAATGGTTTCGCAAGTCCTCTCCGGCATTAACATCAAAGTTTTCTCGAGCACTCGACAGGTTTTGTAAGTCCTCTCCGGCATTAACAAACAGTATTCGAGCATTCAGACGGGTTTTGTAAGTCCTCTCCGGCATTAACATCAGTTATCCAGCAGTCAAATGATTTCGTAAGTCCTCTCCGGCATTAACATCAAAGTTTTCTCGAGCACTCAGACGGGTTTTGTAAGTCCTCTCCGGCATTAACAAACAGTATTCGAGCACTAAGACGGGTTTCGTAAGTCCTCTCCGGCATTAACGAACAGTTATCTCAGCACTCAAATAGGTTTCGTAAGTCCTCTCCGGCATTAACAAAGGGTTTTCTCAAACATTCAAGTGGTTTCGTAAGTCCTCTCAGGCATTAAATTATCTCAGCACAAAGTACGGTTTCGTAAGTCCTCCCCGGCATCAACAGCAAACACCTCAACATCAAGTAGTTTTCACCAACGGTTTTGTAAGTCCTCGAAGGCATTAACAAAGGCATTCAACAACAAAAGCACATCATTCGTTTTTCCCTCGTTGAAAAACAGGGTGACAATTCCCGCAAACCAATCAAGGTATGTTTTCTATCAAACTCTTGTATTTCATGTTCGAAATCCTCAATGAACTACGCCGGTCTGATCTCTACAACGGGGTACGTAGGCAGCTCTCACGAGCACGACCACATGCATCCCGTCTAGCTATTTGTTTTCATACGAGGACGTCCACATCAAGGGGTGTCTTCTATCTTTGACGCAACTTCCATCACATGATGATTGTAAGTCTCGTCAAAGAGGGGCAATTGTAGACACCCCAAAATGAAATGTTCGCGTACAATTTAATCCCCAATGATGAAAGGAAACGCCCGGAGGAACTCTCGGATTGAAATTCTCCAAGTCAACTTAGTCAATAGTACTGCACGGTACTCATCTCTCAACGCACGGCACAACCAGAACCTCGTACAGCAGTTCTTTGAATTTTCGTGGCCAGTTGTGCCGCACGGTACATAAGTTGTCCGCACGGCACAATTTGTGTACCGTACGGCACTGTCACTTGTCACAGCTTTTGCAAGTTCCCAGCAGCAGAAAATGTTGACCATGGCATCTCTCTGCTCTGATCGTTGCGTGTGAATAGAAGAGGCTACTATAGGGCCATCATCACCATGAGTAAGGGCCAAGAAAACTTGGTGACTACGTTCTCTCGTCCCCTATATAAACTGATCGAATCCAACGAAAAATGATTCGGAGAATTTTGGTGTAAAGAAGGCTATGAAACTCTACACTTGAGCACCATTTCCAACTGCCATTCCTCTTAAAACTACCATCTCTAAGCTCCAGAAAATCAACCTAACCTTCTCTCCAAACAAAAACCCAATTCAAAAACTTCACCCCCCTGTTTTCGGTCCCAAACCCGTGAATTGGTCACTTCAAGATTGTCCAAATCAAAGCCTTCAATCCTCCCTGCCACTACACCAGAGCTAAGTTGGAAATTTAGAGAAGTTTAAATCCAGTTCAGAAGGTCTCAGAGCAAGTTCAATCCGAGAATTCAAAACCGAAGGTATCGACCCGTTTCGCCAAATTCCTTGAGTTTGGTACCCTGAGGGGAGGGGTACTAAGTATGGAATGATCTTTTATATCATCTCCATGCTTGGCATACCCAAATCACAGTAATATCAGTTTGATTTTATACCTCCCGGTCGCGTCGTACGGTGAAAATATCACCTCGTACGGAGCGATTCAACGAGGAGGGACATCCCTTATTCAAACACACTGTTTTCCCATTCAAAGTAGTTCATTTTAAACACATTTCATACCTTGTATGTGCCTCTGATCAATCATTTCGAAAAGCCAAAGTTTCAAACTGTTTTGCAGCCAGTTGTGCCGCACGACACTCTTACTGTGCCGCACGGTACATTTTGAGTGCCGTACGGTACTCATTTGAAAATTTGACCGTTAAATTGATGAATAGTGTCGCACGACACACTTTTTGTACCGCATGGTGCGTCCATTGTGCCACACGGCACACTTTTCTGGTAAAATGTGATTTTTAAACAGTCCCTTGTATGAGTAGTTAAGAACTTTGGATTTTCGTTTGATTCTCGTCAATTACATAGTAATAATTTGTTTTTCTCATTATTATCGTCTGCTTTGCTTAATTTAAATGTTTATTTGTCAACGTTCATTAACAAAATTGTTTTCCAAAAATTCCACAAATGTTTAGTAAAGACCGATTTTTAATCGGGCGAACGGGGTGCATTAAAACCCTTCCCCGTTCGTAACCTGGCTCCTGAATCCGAAACGAATCTCTGGTTTTCAATTGGTTTTATGAGTCATTCTCTCAATCACTTTCAAACTGGTTTCTCAGGTCCGAAATCATTTCTTCAAAACCCGAGTGGCGACTCTATTTTATTTTTCGAATCGTTTCAAAAACCCCGACCGGTGGAAATCGACCAACCACAAAATGTCTTTTAGAAATGTGACCAATTCCTTTTCCTGCTATTCAACAAGGGTTTCGTCGACCAGGAAATTTTGCTCTGGGTCATCCTCCTTGATCTAAATTTTCTTAAATCCCTCCACCATCTTCTTAGTGGGATCTCCTTCAACGTTCTTCAAGATCAGTTGATCTGGGACTTCGACTGTCTATACGTGCTCAGCCCTAAGGGACTTCTTTAAGATCATATTGAAGCATTGGTCGGCGACCTTCTAGTTTACCCTAATGCACTCAATGCCATCTGCCCCTAGATATATAATCATTTGATGATACGTTGTTGAGGGGATAGCCTTCATCTTGTATATCCATGTTCTTCCTATAATCACGTTATAGGAAGAAGTGAGGTCGACCACCATGAAGTTAGTCTTAAGGACAACTAATCCAGCTCAGACAAGCAGTGTGACCTTTCCCATAGGCCATACTGTCTGTGCGCTAAAACCGACCAGGGGAAGAAGACACTTCTGTAGGGAGCTTGGCGGAAGCTCCATCTTTTTAAAACTATGATAGTATAAAATCTTTGTGCTTGCCCCATGGTCCACCAGGATCTTTCCCACATCATATTCCTCAATTTGTAGGGTTATTACCAGTGCATCATTGTGTGACACATTTACCCCTTCCAAATCTTCATCCAAGAAGGTTATGGGGATCTCCATAACCCCTTCCGTCCTCAGTCTCTTCTAGCCGAGCTTCAAAACTTGTTTTGCTTGTCCATTAACTCTCTAAATGTGCCTGATTTCATTGTTGGTGCACAGGCAAGCAATCCATGTATCATATGAATTTTGCCCTTTGGACCCTTCTCGTAGTCCATTTCTTCAATTTGTTCGGCGTCCTTCCGGTCATCCACCAGAAATTCCTTTAAATGGCCTTCTGCCTCCTTCTCATCTAAAAACTTCTTATACTTTACGCAATCATTAGTGATGTGGCCCTAATATCTGTGATAGCTGCAATGTTGATTGGTTGCCCTTCCTTTCATTGGAGGCCTCTTGAACCATGGTTAATCCTTGATTCTATACAACATTTTATAAATTTGGATATTAAAGGTTGACATGATGCTGAAGTAGGATTTAGGATCTGGCTCTGCCTTTTCCTTCCTTTGATGTGCGTAGTCCTTCTTTCTTGTTGTGTACTCCTTTTTATGCACCTTGGATTCCATTGCCTTCTTTTCAAGAAGTTGAGGCTGCCCAACCATAATCTTTCCTCCTGCTCGGAGCATCCTCCACCCTGGGCATGCTCTTGCTCTCCATGAGTTTGGCCACAGTCTTGACCGAGTTCATAGTGAGCGATTCTCTTAGTGTACTATTCACGGGTAAGCTTGTCTTGAAAGTTGCTAGGGCATATTCTTCACTGCAGTTCTCAATCTCATTAAAAGTCTCCCAATAGCGTTTGGAGTATTGCCTTAGCGTTTCGTCGTCCCTCTATCTCATAGAAGTTAGTGTGTTGAACGTCTTTGGGGCTGCTCAGCTGGTCAAGAATGGTGTAGTAAATTCCTCGACCAACTGAGCCCAACATAGAATTGACCCTTCTGGGAGTGTATGATACTAGCTCAGGGCCACTTTCCCAAACTGGACTGGAACATTTTGTACAACAGGGCATCGTCTTGCTCGTGCATGAACATGACTTATTGATAGCGTTGGATGTGTGTCATAGGATCCGTGTTGGTCTCGTAAGGTATGAACGTTGAATGTTTCACCCGATCGGGGTCTTCTCAGCTCGGATCTAGTGTGCCAGGGGCGACTTTGAAATTTTTCCTAGGGCTTCCTTGGTTGCTTCTCTTGCAGTTTTAGGACCTCCCTCTACTCAGCCTATTTCACACTTTCTTGTGTATTGCTGATAGGATTGCTCATTGGAACCAGATCTCTTGTATCTATCCCTCGCATGTTTTCTTTTTTCTCCCTTCTCTATGGAATTACTTATTTCACTTCATCATGATAATGACTCATTCTTTCTCTATCACGCTGCACGAAATGTGTCCGTGAGCGCAAATCCTTCTCCTTCTCTTGGAGTTGTTTTTTCAAGTCTTGGATCTCTCGTTCTTGTTGAGTGACCTCACATGCCAATTCTTCCGCCTCCCGCTCTCTTTGGTCTATGCTTTTTTCACGCTCACGGTCTCTTCTCTGCCTGTGGTCCTCCTTCCTTGGGGGCTCCTTGGTTTCTGCCCTCTCTCACGTCGGGGAGTGGCTGACCTATCTCTTGGTGGTGACTTTGAGTGCCTTCGTCGTTCTTCAAATCTTGGGAAATCATGGATTACAAGGCATCTCTCTCTATACCTAGGAATCTCTGGCAAATCACCTAAATCAAATCTTTTGACAACAGGCTTCTTTTGTGGCGCTTTCGGAGCCATATGGGTCTCCCCTATCATGCACCCTTTTTTGTAGTGTGCACAGGGATTGTTTCAACATCATCTTCCACAATTTCATGTCATGGACTACGTAGAACAGGTTCTGAGGCCACCATTGTTGATTGTTTTCTTCGAGAAAAAGCTTTTTGTAAGTTTACCCACAGACGATGCCAATTTTACCGGGATAAAATCTATGTACGTGCTTGATCACGTGCTTCCTTGTCGGAACCTTGGTTCTGCAAGATAGACAAGGGTTAGAGCACCTTTGCCTCTCGTCGGCAAAGGCCCTCCTATGATTAAGTTATTACTGAATTACTAATTAAGCAAAGACACAATGCGTATAACTAGGTGTTACAACGTACTTTTCTTTGTGGGTATGATGCTCTATTTATAGGTGTGGGTGACTTGTTGATGAAGGCATCACGTTGCCCTAGTTTCCTATTTGCATTAGGAAACCTTCCCTTATAGGACTCCTACTAGGTATTATGTTTCCATGTACTACAAGATCTCGTCTTGCAGTAGATATCCTTTCCATATAGGATTCCCTCCTATATGGGGTTTATTCATTTTTGCAATAGGAATGCTTTTATCAATCCCTTTATTCACAGGATTGCTCCTTCTCACATAAGGAACTATCTTAGAATATTCTAGAATGTCTCACTGCCATATATACTAAAGTGATGTCGTGCTTCCACATTGCTCGGCATAACTCGTACATAGCTCAATCCATCCGTGTCGAGCTAGCACTAAGCTGAATTATGTATTCCAGAATGTTGTTAAGCTTTATTCGTATCCTATCTGGCTCGGCCATGTCTGGGACATCCCTTCATGACTTATGCCGAGCTAGTACACCCATACCTGTTACTCTATTTATTATCTTGACCCTACTCGTGGTCAACCCAATTTGGCAAAGGATTAAGGACCCTTTATATGGAGGTGCCGAGCTAGTCACCCTCCTGTGGTGGTCATTATAGCACATGTCTATCTTCTTTTAAGGGTAAATTGGATTACCCCACTCTAGATGTACGGAGTTATATGAACTTGCGGATGGTGGCGACAAGGACGACCACAACGAACAGTGAGAAGTAGCTGCCACATCAACATTGTCGGGATCATCACATCACCGATTGAGCTAGAGGACGGCGTACCAATTGTGGTGGTTATTATTCCACTTCTCTGCCGCTCTCTCTCTCTCTCTCTCTCTCTCTCTCTCTCTCCATTCTATCACTGTTGGCTGCTTCTTTGCTTCTCAATTTTTTTGGTCGACCTCCACTGGAGAAGAATTTCATGGCAGCCGCAATCCGAACTGAATCATTGATGATGGGTCTGGTTCGATGGTGAATTGTCGGAGAAGAATACTTGTCGAATTGAATTATGTGGAATATTGGTGGAGTATTGATCAACGTTGGTGGTGTGGAGAAGATGCATTTATTGTATATGTATGCATATATAGGACAAATGTCTACAAATTTGTACACTTTATGCAGTTTGTTTATACATTTATACACTTGGAGGTGGGTTTGAAAACATAAGTATACCTTGTCATTACATTACTGGAAAAGAAGACCTTGCTGCCATATGTTTGACATGTAGTTATACGTGTATTAAGGACAAACAACTAGTATTTAGGAGAAATACTTGGGTGCAAATAGGGTATGAGTGACGTGGTATCTTTCAGTGCATCCGGGTCGTCCAAAAATGCATCCGATGGCTCAGATTAAAATGTATTTTTTTTCCTTTTTTTTTTTTAAATCTGGAGGCACTTTTAATCTGGACCATTGGTTGTGATGTTGGACGGCTAGGATTCACCGAGAAGGTACCACGTGGTACCCTCCCCCTATCCAAATTCTTCTCAGCATTTAAGGGTGTGAATTATGCATTTAAGGCTATGCATTGTGTAATTTAGGGGGTTTAAATTGAGAAAATGAGGTGTGAATTTTCCATTTAAAGATGTGAATTGTGTAATTTGGGGCAGATCAAAATAAATTGGGTAATTTAGGTGTATGAATTGTGTAATTTTGGGGGTGAATTTTTGGGGGTGTGAATTGTTGTGGGGGTGAATTCTTAGGTGTGAATTGTTTGGGGTGTGAATTCTACAAAGGGGTGTGAATTATTTGAGGGAAAAATAGTAAAAATATCTTTAATAAGGGTTTAGGTCGGACAACATGACAAAAGAGGAAAGAGGGTTTGGATGGAAGCCCTCCCAAAAAATAGGACCAGCTTGTAATTTTCCGAATAAATTAAAATCACTAAATGGGTCAAAGCCCAAAACACCTGAAACAATGCTAATGGCCTAGCCCAAAATCAACAACAATGAAGTCCAAATAAACATGGGCAATCCAAATACAATCATTGGAGCCCAAAAACCAAAAGCCCAAACAAAAGGAAACCCTAACACCTACCGCATCCCCACAAACCAATGCCAACCGACACCCACACCACCACCACACCACCCACCACCACCGGACCACCCACCCCGTTCACCCACCCTTCCCGTTAGGCTCTAACCAGTCTCATCCAACAATGAGAAATTGGCGGGTGAGGAGAGCCCAAAACAAAGAACACTTAAAAGAGATAATTTGGTATTCTTGCAGCATTAGCTCATTTTGTCAACACAGCAGTAGCCTTGGCACCATGGCATGCAAGACTAGTCAAACTACATATTACAACTCAGAGGGGTACGCCTAATTCTCTACTACACACGAGTACAATTTCGTACCACCCTATTTTTTTTCCTTTTCATGAGTTAGGATATCCTAGTCAACTTACATGCATCTTAATTAATTTCCAATGAACTAAATTTACCTTCCACTAGGGCTTGGGTCTTAATTAAAGCCTTCCCTTGTCTTACTTTTCCCCAAACTTTGGAGTGTTTGTGCGACAAGTGTCTCACCTTGATCTCACACAACCCGAGCATGTGAGTTTAAGGATAAGTCACCATGTAACACCCCGATTTTCGGAAGCATTAATTAAGACAACTAATTAGGATTAATTTAATAAAAAGAGTTTCCATCAGAGTACACGTTGGAAAACGTGGGGTGCGACCTATTACAAAATACTTAGTACGGTTTGAGAAATTAATATTACAGATCCAACATTAAAAATAAAGGGGTGGGTTCTACAAGTTTAGGTTCAACTCTGGATTCCACGGCTCCTCCTGAGCCTGGTCTGCTGGAAAACCCTCGATTCCGAAATAACCGTCCCCTTCGACACCAATAGTACCTGCTTGATCACAATCTGGCATAATACATCTGAATTGCAAAGCAACCTCATCGTATTATACCAGGGTCACAGAAGTGTAACACCGTGAGCGATAAATCACTAAATAGCTACTCTAACCCTCCCAATCCTTGGTAAACATACAAGTACAACATATATAATTGAAAAGCAGTAATAAAAGGAATAAGCATGAAATAAATCGTAAAGCAGAAATTAAACATATAGCTGATTTCATTACTAGCCATTAACTTACATATTCATCTAAGTTCTCACCTAGAGAACTTTACTCCCGAATAACCACTAAGGACTATGACCAATCTGTGATATACTCCCCCCTTGCTTGCCCTGATTGGGAGCCCCGGCGGAAGGTATAAGTTACTTACTTAATCCGACCGTTAGCCGCCTCACAAGGATGAATTTCCAAGGGACTGACTATACCACTGGGCTACGAGTGACAACTGTCAGCTCCTATAGGTATATAGCTGTGACTCAGTCTATAATACATCCACCCTTTTAACGCCTTAGAATTCAAATGAAGTAATCACAGATTGTCATATCCTAGGGTTTCAAAATCCTGGCAGTCTACCAAATATTCCTCCAAAACGAAATCACTTAGCTGACCGCCATTCAACAAATCTCGGGGTGACTCCCCATAATCAATTCATCACTTGGCTGACTATCATTCAACAAATCTCGGGGTGACTCCCCAATAATCGATTCCAATTCACTTTTCCATTAACCTTATTGTCTATGTGATATCCGCGCACAATCACCCAACCCGAGAACCTAGTTGTCCATTCTAACATTCAACACGTTTATGGAAAGCGCACTTAATAGTAGAAGCGAAGCGATAACAATATTCTAAGGGTCACAAAATCAAATAATACGATTCACAAGTTCATAAAATTCTAGTAATCGAAAACTAGGGGTCTAAACATAATAAATTCAACTACAGGGGCCAAAATGCAATTTACTAAACTAGTGCGGTCAAAATGTAATTTGAAGAAAGTAAGGGTCACCAACGTCATTTTAAGTAAGTGTAAGGGTAATCAAAGTAATTTCACGGTTCTAAAGTCCTTGGTGAAATCTTACTAAGTTTGGGGGCCTTTTCGTAAATAAACTTTATATAAGGGCAAAATGGTCATTATGCCACCACCAAGGGTATATACGTAAAATTACCTGATTTTGGTTGTTTATGACATAATTTGACTCCAAAAGTAGTTCCTTGAATTTTAGTAAGTCCAAAACTATTATAAGGGTGATAAAAATAACAAAGGGCAAAACGGTCATTTTACACTACGAAGGGTATTTTAGAAATTTTAATACACTCATAAACTTCCACTAATGACATTTAATTGACAAAAAGTAGGAACATAAATATCTTTGTAGATTAAACCACATACTTTATAAAACTACACTTTTAACCCTTAAGTTTAATACCAAGAACGAGAACAAGATTAAACGTAACATGAACACATTAAATCTCACATAAACACTTGAATAAGTTCTAATCATGCTTGAGAAGTTAAACACATGAACCAAAATGAATTTAGGGCTTAATATGCATGAAAAACATGGTTTAGGGTCAAAACCGTCGAAATTAGGAACACAAGGGGCTAAACTGTAATTACAAAATTTAAATCAAAGTTGGAGGGAACATTCTGTACCAGTAGTCCAGACGGGGATATGGTGGTCGGACTATCGACATAGCAAAAACAGAGCAACCTGCGTTTTGTTCGGGTTTCGTGAAACCCTTCACCTTGGGCCTTAACCTTTTGACTTAAAAACTACCCCTAGGATATTCTAATACATACAAATGCTTAGGAATGATTAGGTAAGAGCCTCTACCTTGTTTTACGAAGATTTGGCAAAAAAATGGGTTTTGGCAAAAAACCAAGGGAGGGAGCTTTTTGGGCCGACATGGCTTGCTTGGATGGTGAAATGTGCATGACTAGGAGTGCAATGGATGAACTTGTGGAAGAAGATTGAATGTCATTGGGTTTGGAGGTGGAAACCCAAGTTTTGGCCTTATTTTCTCTCTCTAGAACTCCATAGCCAAACTTAAAGCTCTCTCTCTTTCCTTGCTGTTTTTTTCTGTGTAATGGTGATACGTGGGAGTATGAGAGAGTGAAGGACGAAATGGAGGGGTTTATGAAGGGTGAGGGTGGAGTGTTTGAGTTGGGGTGGAGTAAAAGAGTGGTTAAACCCATGTGGGGATGTGTGGGGATGACAAGAAGGTTAATTGGGGTTGTTGGAGGCAGAGAGAGGGTGGAGGGAGGTCTGATTTTGCAGGGGAGAGGGTGGAGTGTGGTGTTGGGTTGATTTGGAAGAAGTAGTGGGTTGGTTGGTGGAGTGTGGAGTGAGTATGTATGTGTACTAGTATTACTTGTGTACGTGTATGAATGTGTATAATTACGTATGAAATGAATTTATAAAAATGTAATACTCACGATTAAAATGTAAATGTGCCTTAAGGTCGAATTTGTAGCCATTTGAAAGTATTAGGGTATAAACCGTAGTAATTGCAAATTAAGGGCCCTAAATGCAATTAGGAATTAAATAACGAAATTAAAGTAATTAAAACGAAATTAAATAATCCTAAATTTTATTAAAAATTTCGGATTATTACACACCAATTCACTATAGAAAAATTAAAATCAACACGAATGCTACGTAACTCGTTCAAATTGTGCCACACGTGATACAATTTTATGTAAATGATAACAAATGAATAAAAACTCATTGAATCGAGAACATAGATAGAAGATGGAGTTGACTCCATTCATAAGGAGCTGACTCAATTCGATTTCATAGTTCAATACCTCCTTTCACTTGTAAAAAAGAAATACTTATTAAAACTCTCGATATGAAATACAAACTCAATTCATACTCCAAAAAGTTAATTGCTTAAGAGGTTACAATCTTTACAAATGAGCAAGATTTTTGTATACCAAACAACTCAAAGTGACATTGAAACATATGAGATAAACTGTAGGTTAGGCTTTCTCAAACTTTCAAATTCTCCTGAAAAATATTAGATTATAAAATATGAGTTGAAACACAATAGGAAATGTGCTAAAGGTGAAGATAAGGGAACACAAACAAAATACAAAACACATAAATATAATTGTACTCTAATTCTCTTTCATTAAACAAGTCGAATTGTAGGTGCATATATGCAATATTCTAGGAAAACTTACATTTTAATAAGCCCAAAAGAGAAAATTTAATACTCCGTACACAGTAACTTTTCATTCGCAATAAAGAAAAAGAAACAAAAAAATCCGATATTATATGATAAAAACTCCAAATCTTCAAACACCGAACCATAATCAAACCAAATTTAAGCTTATCTCATATAATCCAGATGAAGTTGTAGACGGACACTTAGGAACCATCCTAAGATGTATTTCAAATCTCACAACCAGTTTCTAGGGCTACTAACCCGAAGGCATAAGGACACCTACCTCGCACAGGTTTCCAAACTTTCACCGTACGTGATTCTTATGGAGCACCACTATGCTCACAGTACCACAACTCTAAAATCAACCTATCTACCGTGTTAAATTTAAAATCTTAGTATCCCAACCAAATATACTCAACTCATAAACTGTGTATCCAAACCAAATATAATCAGCACATAATTCAAATGGCCAAAACATATACTAAACTCAAAATTTCAAGAAGAATCGTCTAAAATAATAATTAATGTCAATAAGGTCATAATCTATAATCCGCTTAGACAATATCAAAATTATCAACAAGTCACAAACCAAAAGTACATTACGAAGTAAAAGAACAAAAATAAGTTCAATCACCATAATTAAGGAGAGGTTTCTCTCCCATTTCTGTAACTCGTGAGACCGAGTGACGTCAGCATGGAGCTTCTCTCACTAGCGATTTGGGTGACTTCGAATCCGTCTTCTTATTCCTGGTGAAAAACACTAGTTATGGCGAGCTACTCCTCTCCTCCCATGATCGATGGGCTAGGGCTATCAGCCATTGACTCTCATGAGGTTCGAAGGAAACAAGGTTCTGTCCCTAATCCCAAGCCCGATCTACAATCTCTTCCAACCGCTCAATCTGGAGTATCATCCACCATAGCCACACCTCGTGCTCACTTAGATCTATTCCCAGAAGTTCAAGTTACTCATCAAGATGAAACTTCTCTCCAATACAAGCCTAAGCCCATCTTCACCCAATCAAATGTGTATCCTCTTCGGATAGCAGGTAAACCTAATCACGCTAAACTCTATCTCCCTATTCGTGGTTCTCAAAACCCTAACCAGACCGAGCTTGCTGCTACTCCTCAACCCAGCATGACCGAACAAAACCCAAAATTTCCTACATCTCCTACCTCTTCTTCTGGTCTCCGTAGACCTTCCTTCAATAGCCCATGTCACTCCCCAAAACCAGTTCTATCTCCACCCCCTAACAACCTCGGCCCTGTTCATCCTAGTGCTAGCCTGGCCCGCAAGCTATAACAGGTTTTCTAGGAGGCAGGGGATCGATTAGGAAGTGTTGATCGTCTATCCTCCTTAGTAAGCTCTATTGAGAAAGAAATGCAGAATTCAGGAGTCAATGTGAGCTTCTCGAAATTTAAAGATCACCTCATCCAACTCCAAGAAGGAGGAACTGAGGTTTTCACGAATGTTGAGCTTGATGGGGAGTATGTTCGTGTGGAAGATGGGAGTGTTCCTACCCAACTAGCAGAGCCCAAGTTATTTCATCCTCCTTAAGTAGCCAAAGCAAGGAACTGGTCCTCCCTTTTCAAGGCTTCAAACAGAAGGGTAAGGATGCTCACGTCACTATAGATGAATCACAGCTAGATGATGGGGTTGGAAACCACTGCTTAGTCAGTAACTTCCTGGATGGGAAAATGGCCATGCCTTTACTCTATGCGACTGCTTGTGCAGTTTGGAAAGACCTGGGTAAGTTTACTATCAAACAACTTGGGTCATGTTATCTGTTTGAATTTGAGGATGAGGCAACTAAGCTCAAAGTTCTCGAAGGTGGGCCTTACTTCTTTTCTCGTAGGTATCTTGTATTAAAGGAATGGAAGAGGATGTTACTCCCCTCTAAAAATCATCCCTCTACCATACCTGTTTGGATCAAATTGCATAGACTTCCTTTAGAATTCTGGAACCATGTGGGTTTCAGTAAAATTGCGAGCGCAGTCGGTAAGCCTATTTATGTAGATGAAGCCACGACCCAAAGGAAACGACTGGATTATGCATGCATCTGTGTTGAAATAGAAGCAGGTGAAGACCTCCCCTCTAATATCTCCATCTTAGTTAATGCTGAATCTATGATGGTGGGGGTGGAATATCAGTGGCTTCCACCCAAGTGTGAAAAATGCAAGGTGTTCGGGCATGTATGCAGTATTAAACCAGTTCCTACTAAAGTTCCTAATGAGCCTCTGAAGGAAATGTTTTGAGGGTTATAGGGAAAGGCAAGGCCACCTCAGTAAGTCAGGAAACTTTACCTTCTTCCGTTACCAAGCTAGGGGACTTAGCTGCTAAACTGAGTGGTTCCCACCCAAGTACTAGTGCAACTCAAGCAGTTGATAAACCTGGGGTGCATTCTACTGCAAGGGGTAGTTCCATTAGCTCAGGGGGGAAGTTAGCTCTTAGCCCACAAACCAACCCACAAATTAGTCAGACTCTACAAGCTGATGATACCAGTATTGGAGAAATGGATGAGGACCTTTTGGTAGCTAATTCAGAAGTAAGTAAACCAATTCCTCTGGTCTTACCTGGGAGGGTTGCCACCAATGAGAACACAGATACCAATTTTAAGGGGATGGCTGATTCCAAAGTTGGCACACCAACCCCACAAGTCAAACCTGGTTCTTCTGGCAGCAGTTGTGAATAGTTGGGAGTCAATCCAGAGATTGGGGAAGATTTCAAGTTGGTCTGCAATAAGAAGAAGAAAAAAGGGAGGAGCAGTCAGAAGCCTCTTCCTCACTCAAAAGGGCGGTAATCCTTCCCCTTTACCTTTTGCTAGCTTTCAATCTTCTGCTTATATTTTGTTTATTTTGAATAATCCCATGCTTAGCTCACATACACCTGTGCATTTTGGGTTTTCGAATTTGAGAGGATTTAATGATCCTCTCAAACAAAAGGCAGCCGTACACATTGTGAAATCAAATGATTTGTCTCTTTTGGGATTGATTGAACATAAAATTAAAGAACTAGGCATCAATAAGATTGTGAAATTTGTTGGGCAGTATGCTTATTCTTCCTAATTTATGCTTTTGATGTCAAACACACCTTTACATTTTGGATTCTGGAACATGAGGGGTCTTAATGACCCTATTAAACAAAAGGAGGTTGTTTCTTTTGTTAAAACAAATAAATTATCACTTTTTTGGCTCATGGAGCATAAAAATAAAGGAGGTTAATTGTTCTAGGACTTTTAAATTTATGTTTCCCTTTTGGTCATTTGCACATAACACAGTTATTGCTCCAAGTGGTAGAATTTGTGTGGTTTGGGACCCTACTATTCTTAGTATAAGTATCCTTGGTCAATCTTCCCAAGCCATCCATTGTAATATTCAGACCTTGAATGGGGATCTCAAGTTTTATGCTACTTTTATATATGGCTCTAATCTCCATCTGGAGAGAGAGGAGCTCTGGCATGACTTGATTAATTGGACTTGTATAGATCCCTGGATTATATTAGGAGATTTCAATGCTATCAGATACCAATCTGAGAAGATTGGTGGTGATCAGAGCTGGCCTTCACACATGGAGAATTTCAATAAATGTATTGCTTCTACTGAGCTTGCAGATCTTAGATACTCTGGTTGTCATTTCACGTGGTCTAACAAGCAAACATGCACTCAATACATTGCTACCAAGATTGACAGAGTTTTAGTTAATGAGCATTGGATCAAGACTCATACTTGTTCTAATGCTCATTTCTCCCCTCCTGGGATCTCTGATCACTCCCCCGCTATTGTGTATCTTAATCCTGAAACCAGGAAGGCTTCTAAACCTTTCAAATTTTTTAACTTTCTGGCTGAGCATCCTGATTTCTTATCCACCGTTCAAAAAGTTTGGAGGGGAGTGATCATTGGAAATCCTATGTATGTTGCTTGTGAGAAGCTCAGGCATCTCCAAGTTGAACTTAAGAATCTTAACACTTAGGAATACAGTGATATTACCAAGAGAACACTGGCTGCTAGGCAACAACTTGATCAGGTTTAGACTGATCTTGGTGTTGATCCCGCCAACACATCTAAGCAAGCACTTGAGAGAGACTTGTGTAAGCAATATCTTGTCTTGGCTAGGGCTGAGGAAAGTTTTGCAAAATAGAAATCTAGGATTCAATGGCTTAGGTTGGGGGATCAATGCAATTCCTATTTCTTCAAATCCATATCTCATAATAGGAACAGGAACAAAATCACTAGCCTGGTCCTTCCCAATGGTACCATCACACATGCTCCTGTCGAGGTTAAATCGACCTTTGTAGACTATTATACCACCCTTTTGGGTACTGTCCACACCTTGGGTTATTCTGGAACTTCTAGAGTTAATCAGTTGATATCCACCAGACTATTGGATTCCCAAAGAGATGCCATGATTTCTGAGATCTCCAATCAAGAAATCAAAGAGACATTCATGTCTCTTAATCCCAGCAAAGCCCCTGGTCCTAACGGGTACAATGCTAGGTTTTTTCATAAATCTTGGAGTGTTGTTGGCAATGAGGTCACTTCTACTGTGAGGAATTTTTTCAAATCTGGTAGACTCCTCACTAAGGCAAACTCTACTAGCATTGCTCTTGTCCCTAAGATCCCCAATCCCACCAAGGTTGGGGATTTTAGACCCATCTCGTGTTGCAACACTATTTACAAATGCATTGCCAAAATCCTTGCAAAAAGAATTCAAGCTGTTTTACCCCATCTCATTGACCCTGTTCAATCTGGGTTTGTTAAAGGTAGGAGAATTACTGACAGCATCTTCCTTACCCAAGAAATCATGAGAGGTTATCATAAAGCCTCCACCTCTCCTAAATGTGCTCTTAAAGTCGATATTATGAAGGCCTACGATAATGTTAGATGGGATTTTTTATGGGATACTCTTATCGCTATGAATTTCCATCCACAAATGATAAAATGGATCAAGGCCTGTATCACCACAGCCAACTACTCTCTAAGCATTAATGGTGAAGCCACCGGCTTCATTATGGGTAAGAAAGGTCTTAGGCAAGGTGACCCTTTGTCTTCCTACTTGGTTGTCATTGTCATGGAAGTTCTCACTCAACTCCTTAAGGAAAAATCTCAAAGCCCAAACTTTCATTTTCATTGGAGATGTGAGGTAACAAAGGTAATTAATCTGTGCTTTGCTGACAATCTTATGATCTTTTGCAAAGCTGAACTTAACTCCATTATTTGCATTCAGGAGGCTCTTTCTGAGTTTGAGGTATTGTCTAGCCTCTCTCCAAGCCCTGGAAAGAGCAACATATTCTTTTCAGGTGTCCCTCCCACTGTCAAGCAGGTTATACTTGATACTTTACAATTTTGTGGGGGGTTTTCTTCTTGTGAGATACCTGGGAGTTCCCTTTATCTCCACCAAGCTCAAGTACTCTGACTATCAAGTTCTCATTGATAGAATCACAAATCGTACTAAATCTTGGGCTAATAAGTACCTCTCATATGCTAGGAGGATTCAGTTGATTAAGTCTGTTCTATTCTCTATGCAGACGTATTGGTCCTCCATATTTATTCTACCTAAGAAGGTGGTTAAGGAAATTGAAGCCATACTCAGGTCCTTCTTTTGGACTGGTTCTGATCTAAAACACACTAGAGCTAAAGTATCTTAGGATCACTTGTGCTCTCCTAGGAAAGAGGGAGGTTTAGGATTTAAATCTCTTCAAATCTAGAACAAGGCTGCCATGGCTAAACACATTTGGTTCCTTGTCTCCGGTGGTGAGCAATCTATGTGGTGCCAATGGGTAAAATCATACTTACTTAAAGGGAGATGTTTTTGGCAAGTTAAAATTCCTTGCAGTCCATCGTGGACTTGGCGAAAGTTGCTTCAACTTCGTCCCCTTGTTCATCCCTTCATAAAATCCCATGTCAGAGATGGATCTACCATTTCATTGTGGTATGACAATTGGCACCCATCTGGCCCTCTTGTTGAGCACTTTGGTAATCGTGTGATGTACGATGCAGGGTTGCTTATTGATACCATGGTGTCCTCCATCCTAAGTGCCACTTATCAATGGGCCATGCCAATTACTCAAACTTGGGAGTTAAATGAGATCCAATCTCGTCTCCCTAACCTTAATAACTCCATCCCTCCTCCTGTTGACTATTGCAGGTGGACACTTACTCATGATGGCCTCTTTTCCATTTCCTCCCTCTGGGAGCAGCTGAGACCCAAATTACCCACTATTGGTTGGAGTGATAGTCTGTGGTTTCCCTCACATATCCCCAGATGCAATATGATCAGCTGGATTACTATTCAAAGCAGATTATCCACGGAGGACAGACTTGTCCTATTTGGTATTAAAAGCACATCTTGTTGTATCTTTTGCTCTGCTGAGGAATCCAGTGACCATCTATTCTTAAACTGCCCATTCACTAAACAGGTGTGGGATTCTGTTTCCCTTAAATCATAGCACATGTGGCAACCTCAAACCCTCATTAATCTTGCCAATCTTGTTTCTACAAACAAGGGAAAGGGTCTCAAGAGCACTTTGACCAAACTAACCTTCACTGTCTCCCTCTATCATATCTGGATAGAGAGGAATCTTAGGAAGTTTCATGGTTTATAGCATGGTGTACCCTCATTGGTGGCTAAGATATGCACTGAGATTAGGTATAGATTGTTGTCACTTCACAAAATACCACCTGGTCCAATGTCTTTGAGTGCATCATGGAACATCCCATCTCACACTAAGACTTAATGCATGTGTGATTGAGTATGTTATTCTCAATTTGACTCTTTCACTTTCAATTTTAGGTGGCTGCAAAGTTTCCTCTAATGGCCCATTGGTTAGTGTGTGGTGCAGGTGGTGGTAGCAGTACGGGGCATCTCAGGCCTATATGAGGCAATGAGGTCTCATCAAGGAGAGGACACAAGAGTATTCAAGTTCTAAAAAGTGCAGTCAGCCCGAGCATATTAAAGGAATCAAATGATAGAGCAACCATACCACAAAGACTCCTTGGAGGCTGATTATGGCAAAGAAGATCTATTTTGTGTAAAGGATCAGTGGTATGTTACCTTATTCTCACACTATCAAATTGAAGGTGCACTGTGGGTTGCAAGGGCTGTTGCAACCTGCGATTTATATACATGTTTTATATACTTCCTACATTGCCATGCATCTTTGATATCGTGTGGGTTGCAAGGGCTATTGCAACCTACGATTTATATATTCAGTACAAGGGCTGTTGTACTAATTTTATAGCATGTTTACCATATTTGTTGTGTTGTTCATTATTTTGTATGTGGACTACCATGCTTGGGCAAAGCTGTCGTTCTTTGCTCACTACATTAGATTTTGGAGAATGCCCATGACCAGATTGCATGCCCATGGTCTCCTTCTTGTCCTAGAATGTTCTGTCCATTTTTGGGCAAATTTGCTGCCCTAGGTCCAATTTCTGTTCCTTTTGGTTCAGGTTGTGGTCTAGATTATGGTGCTTGCTGCCCATTGCAGTGGGGTATGCCTTCTCTAAGGGGCTGTCCTTAGTGAACCCCTAGTGATATAGCCCCTTGCTGCAGTGGGGCAATTTCTGGCAGCAGCTGTTTGTTGTTGCAGCTTGTGCAGCAGACGACCTACAGTGGGTACTTTCCCAAGTTATACCAAGTTCATGGTCAAGCTTCAACTATGCTTGCTGTGATGCACTGTCGATACAACAGTAGTGGTGGAGAAGCCTTTCAGCAGATGCCTCTATCCAAAGTTACTCCAAGGTCTTATTCCAAGTTTCATGATTCGAGTTTCAAGTCTCATGCTCAAGTTCAAGCATCTCTGATGAGCAAGCAGTTTCATGTCCTTGTTAGGATAGTCCTAGCAATGAGGGGATGTCCCTAGCATTGTTTGATCCCCTTCTGGGAGGGGGCTTCCTCCCTTTATGGTGCTTCTGCACCCACTTTCATCAACCTATCACAGATTGCTTGAGCTTAGCAGAAGTTGCCCAGTCTGTTATTGCTGCTGCCATCTAATTATGGCTGTGTGAAGTATGGACTTCACTCATCATCAAGTTTAGCTATACATTATCCCAGCTTCTAAAATTACCGTAACCCAATATTGTACTCACCTATGGATGTTTGGACTTTTGGATGTTTCTCCCCCATCTCCTTAGATGGTTTAGGAACATTTAGTTTAAAGTTTAGTAGCAATTTGCTACTTGTTCTAATTTAGTTCTAATTTATTCCACTTTAATCCCCCATTATAGCCCACTTTAGCCTTGATTGGCCATCCTTTTGTTTCCTTTTGTCCTCCTGGGGTATGCCCCTTGTAGGCTATATATCCGCTTTTCCTTTTTTCTATTTCAAGCTTATTTACCCAAAAAAAAAGGAGAGGTTTGTAATTACAAGAATGGATTAAAATTATCTCATTGGCACTATACCAAACATCTTATAGGCATGTGACAATGATCCATATATCACATTTTTTTATACTCAACAAAAGTATTTTTGAAACATGGTAACATACTAAAATCACATAAAGAGGTAAACAACCATCAAGAACTTCTAATCAAGCATTGAATTGAAACCCATAGAAAACACGTAACCTCCATATATCATATGCATTTAGAACATGGATTCTTTTCCATATATATCCCTTCGACTATACACCAATTTTATACTTCATCCTCAAACTATCAAAATCGTCTATTTCATCCTCCAACTATGACATTGCACTCTATTAAGTCCAATTTATAATTTTCGTTTGAAATACAATCGAAAAAAGTTTCATGCGCACATATCCATGCACACAGATTGCTCAATGGAGCCCACTTCGGGGTTCCGCACAAGCAATCTAACTCGTTCATTACTTTTAGCATATATTTCAAATTGGCCTTTCAAATAATCAGCTGAATTAAATAACTCGGAGTGCTCCATCCAATCTTCCAATTTTTTATAACTCTGAACACTTAATCAAAAATTAAAATGTAAGATCAAGCATTTAAAATTATTCAGATTTTTTTTAATACCGAAATCACTCAAAAACATAATATTTTAAAATTAGTGAACGATATTAGCGGATTGGATTGAATATTTGATTTGATGCAATATTTGATTTAAGGTACTATTTGCAAACATAAACGTATGTATGCAGGGGAGAGAGGGAAAGAGTGGAGCTATTCAACATGAGTCCCCAACAATATCATCCCACGGTGCACATACATGGGTCCGGTCAATCAAACATTGTTAAGATGAGATCTAATTACTATAATTTAGGAGTTAGTACACTGTAATCAAGGGATTTGATCGATCCTAGTAATTTGGGGATTTGATTGATTCTTTCCTTGTATAGTAGCTCTAGAGCCTTCCTTAGATCATTATATATATTGTACTCCAATATTGTATCAAACAAGAAGAGAAATACAAAACTTCCTCTTTTCATTCTTATTTTCTTTCTTTTCATGGTATCAGAGCCCAAGAACACATGTTCTCCTATTGTGATACCCATACTCAGTTTTTCTAAAAGTTACCACTATGACTTCTTCTTCCTCATCGTCAACTTCATTGACTTCACAATTGGGACAATCTTCTTCCTCTCTTTCACTAGGAAATATTATCAGCTACATCTCTATCAAGTTAGACGACACAAATTATCTCCTTTGGCATAGTCAGTTTATTCCTATTCTTGTTGCCAATGATCTCTATGGATACGTTGATGGTTCCATTAAAGTAACACCACAAACCATTGTATCGACAGAAGGAAAAGAAGCTGAAAATCCAGATTACATCTCTTGGCGCAGGATGGATCAGTTTGTTTTAAGTTGCATAAATGCAACTCTTGGCCAAAGCATCCTTTCACATGTCATTAGACTCTTAACAACACGTCAAGTTTGGGAGAGCCTTAATTCCATGTTTCAAGAACAAAGCCAAGCACGTTTTGATTTACTGCAAAATGTGATTCAATTGATTGAAAAAGGTACGTCATCAGTTTCAAACTATCTTAATCGACTTAAACATCTGGCCAATTCGCTAACTGCGATAGAACATGCTGTTCCTGAAATGGAATTGGTTAGCCATACTTTGAATGGTCTTGGACCAGAATACGATTCGTTTGTCGTGATGATGGAGAATCGGCAACCACCTTCTACCTTTGCTGAACTCAGATCTTGATTATTTAGTCATGAGCAATGCTTGAAATGCTCATCTAGATCTGCACACACCACTCCTTCTACAGGTGACACAACTCTTGTGGCTGCACATATTCCACAGCGAACTCAAAATTTCTAGGGACGTGGACGTGTTAATTTCCCACAACATGGTCAATTTTCTCATTCTCATTCTCAAACTTAGAATCATGGACAATTCCCTCCATCTTAAACTCAACCTTATTCTCAAAATCAAAATCATGGTCTTTCTCAGAATTTTCGGGGTAATCAATACATGGGAAAATGTCAGATCTGCCGTGAGCAAGGCCATAGTGCTGCAAAATGTCGCTTTCGATTCAATCAGAACTACACTGTAAGGACTCATAGTTTTATATAATTTTTCTAAAATTAATGTTAGGAATCTGTGAGGAAATGAAAATAGAGTAATATAGGGTCAATGTGAAGTTAGTATTGCATTTGGGTCTTTGTGAGATACATTATGAACATGGGGGGTGTAAGTGTGATTTGTGGGATTGCATATAGCCATGTATGGCTGGTTTTTTTGGAGCAAGCAAACACTCTCTTCTCCTCCCCCAAAACCAACGACACTCTCTCCCTCTACTCTTCTCCCAAATTTCCTCCATCTCACTACAAAATTCACATCTCCAACCCTCATTACTTCAAGATTTACCTTCGTATTTGTCATCTACACGCGATTTGGAGTCTAGGTTTCTTTGGAATTCCTTGGTGAGGCCTCTCTTGGTTGGGAGTTGCAAGAACAAGCTAGGGCTTTCACTCTCTCATCCTTGGAGCTAAACCATTGAGGTAGGGAACAATTTTCTACCTCCTCTAAGTGTATATTGATTGAATGAGTGCATTGTTCTTCTCCTTGTTCCAAATTCCCTTGTTGAACTTGATTATCACCATGGAATTGGATTTGACTATTGAATAAGTTTGGGTTTGCATAGTTGGTTGATATCTCTATGAATTGGTTGTGAATATGTCTATCTCATTTGCTTAGTTGTGTTTTGAAACCCCAAATTGGACTTGGAATGAAGCCTCCATCCATTTGAGCAAGGTTGTTGATTTTTCACCCGAAACCCAAGTAGAGTGGATCGATCCAAAACCCTCTGTTTCACTTTTGGTACATAATGGATCAATCCACTCCTTGCTTGGATCGATCCTGTCATGCCCCCACATTTTGTGAAACATAATAATCATAAATTCCACGTGGAAGTCCACACTTCACACGGTCAAGTCGAAGTCAAAATAATTTCACCGAATCAAAGTCAAATATTACAGCAAGCTACGGGTACCCATACCCCAAATGAAATGAGTAAATACAAGAGTTATTACAAATCTCCTTGTCAAAAGATAAACCAAGATTAAGTTACAAAATCATCTTAACAAAAATAATGAACTCAAAGATGATAAGGTAACTCCATTATCGCTTCCAAAACATGTCATGCATGCACCACATCATGCTCCTCCGGGTTGATTACCTGAAAATTTTTAGGGTGAGCTCACTAGCTCGTAGGAAATGTCTATCAAATCTAAATATTATGAAATGCCAATGGAGTGCACGCAACAAAAGGGAGATTTCACAATATACTCAAGGAAGCCCCAATTTTAGATATAAACAATTAGAATTCCATATGCTCGACCAAGATTAACCGGTGTGCCGTTGTGTCCGATCACGCATCTATATATTCCGTAGGTGTCCAACTCACTCACACACCCCTTGTTTCATTTAATCTCGTCATTTACTAAGATTCCGGGCATGCCATATAGGCCCCATGTCATTCCGGGCATACCCTTACATAGGGTCCCGTGTCATTCCGGGCATACCCCTTGTGAGGGCCCCGTGTCATTCCGGGCATATCCTTCCGTAGGACCCCGTGTCAGATCTTTCATTCTTTCATTTACACCTCTCATTCATTCCATGTGATTCACTTAGTTCGAACGCTCGTAGTGTGTCGGTCATGGCAAAGTTAATATGTGTCCAAGAACGTGTGAAATCGTGACAAAATATCATTCGTACCATGATAGATTACCAAAGCTTAAAATTCAAGTTGAGAAGCTTAGAAAAGACCAATAAAGGCCCGGAGCATAGGAACATAAGAAATGGAGTTATGAACCTCGAGAAAATCTAACACCTTGATAGGAAAAAGCATATTTCTCTCAAAATACAAAGGCGATGAATATGAGACCAATTGGGTTTGAAAGTAGACTCATAGAGCTTTCCAACGGTTCAAGAATCACCTCAATCGGAGTTCGGACGAAGCCAGGGCGTACCCGCGAAGTTAGGTCAAAATCTGCCTTATAAACAGACAGGTATCGATACTAAGGAAAGCTAGTATCGATACCGGACCACCTAAAACGGAACAGAACGAATGCGTATCGATACTAAAGAAAGTTAGTATCGATACAAAAGCCGTTACGAGCAAAATTTGCAGGTTTCAAACTGGTTTTTCTCACTTAGATCACAATGGGGCTCAACCCAATCACTTCCAAGGCAAAAATTAGACTCAAAGGCATCCAAGGTAATGAAACAACAACACATTTACCTTAGCACAACATCATAAACGTGAATCAAACCCAACCAAAACAAGAACATGAAAAATGGGTTTTCTTGCAAGAAATGAAGAAAATGATCAAATATGGTTACACCACTCACATTAAACACCTCAAAACACTTAGAGAAGATAGAAATCCCCTACCTCAAGAGTGATTTAGCTCCAAAAATGAGATCCCAAAACCCTAGCTCCTCCTATTTGAGCTTCAAGCAAATGTATGCCTCCCGGGGCAAAATGAGCACAAACCAAGCTTGGAAACGCGTAGAGGGACTGATTTTAGTGAAAGGTTATGAAGGATTTTTGGTGAATGGGTGAGGTTTTGCTTGGGAGAAGAAGCAAAAATGGAGGGAAGTAGAGAGAGGGAGAAGATGGCTGTGGAAGAAAGAGGGAAAGAAGTGTTCTCTCCTCTCTCACACACTACACATATATGCACCTCATAAAATTACACCCCACATCCAAACTTTACATGTGTAAACCAAATAAACCCCAATCAACACTTAACACAAAATGTCTCAATACTTAGTTATATATATATATATATATATATATATATATATATATATATATATATATATATATATATATATATATATACATATATATATATTATTTATTTATTTATTTATTTTTTATAAAATATTACGGGTCCTTACAGATCCAGAATGGTCTGTTCGTAGATTTCACTAGAGTGGATCGATCCACTCCTTGCATGGATCGATCCAGATTCCTTTGTTCAGGCAGACTTTTTTTCCAACTTCGCGGGCACGCCCCGGCTTCGTCCGAACTCCGATTGAGGTGATTCTTGAACCGTTGGAAAGCTCTATGAGTCTACTTTCAAACCCAAATTATGTGATATTCATATCCTTTGTATTTTGAGAGAAATGTCCTTTTTACTATCAGCGTGTCGTATTTTCTCGAGGTTTATAACTCCGTTTTCATGTTCCATTATTCCGGGCCCTCATTGGTCCTTTCAAAGCTTCTCTAATTGACCTTTAAGCTTTGGTAACCCATCATGGTGCATTTTATGCTTTCTCTTGGTTTTCTTGGTTTCTCATACACTTTGACACGTGTTAACTTAGCCATTAACGATACACAACGAGTTTTTGAACTAAGTAAATTACATGGATGTTTTGGACACTTTTGAAAGGGTATTGTGATACGAGAATTGGCTTTGGACACTAAGTTGAACTTATTAATTGATAAGTGGAAATGTAAATGTGAAATGCAGGACACGGGACCCGAAAGGGTATGCCTGGAGTGACACGGGGCCCGAAAGGGTATGCCCAGAGTGACACGGGGCCTTTAATGGTATGCCCGGAGTGACACAGGGCCTATATGGCAAGTGCTTGACCGACTAGGTGACTAAAAATAAGACGCGTCCCAAGCGTAGGACTCTTGACTAGTGTAGCACAATAAATCCGGAAGTACCAGAGTCGAACCACAGAGACGGCTAATGGTGTTTGACTCAAAAGTGTGGAGTTTTAGTTTCAACGGCTCTTAGGTAGCCACCCCTTAGATTTTATGAGATTAATTAACTAATTACTAAGCTAATTTAACTGATAAACTACCAATTAATGAAAGGAGCGCAGCTGTGGGAACCCAGCGCTCACACCTAGCCTAACCAATATTTACTCGGGCCACAATTAATCATTTTGCTGATTTTAAAACACGAGAAAAGCTTCCTAACAAATGCATACCACCTGTCACCAGATTTCGTGCGCATTCGAATTCCGGTAATGCCTGGGTTAGTTTGTTAGATAAGTTTCAAGTTCTCAAAATTGCTCGAAAATTGACTTAATTCGGCCCCGAGGTGAAATATTGCTTAGCCTAGATGTTGGCGCCTTTGCCCCGCAGTCGCACTCAAACAACTACTCACTCATGCTTATAAAAATAATTGGAATCAAAATAACCCTAGATCTATGCATGCTTGAAGTATAGGATAGGAAAATCAATAGATAACGGTACCGTAAATTGCAAGGGAAAACTCGAACTTGATTAATGATTCGCAATACTCCAATCCATCACCGAGATTCTTGAAGTAAAACTGAACACAGAACGCTGAATGTAGAACTGAAATTCGTAGCCGAAAACTTCAAAATACAAACCCTAGGTAAAAGTGTGGAACCCTAATCTAAGTTAAAACATAAGTATTTATACTAATCTCTAATTTCTAATTAAAATCCGAGACAGAATAGGATTATACTTTGTGGACGACCAAAGCGCTGCCGTTCACTGGCCAAGATAAGCTATTTGTAGCGCTACCGCTTGTTTATCTCCCCCTTTGACTGGTTGACTCCCTATTGACTGGTTGACCTTCTAAGCCGCTCGGTAGCGCTACACCCATTTTGGTGTAGCGCTCGTAGACCTTTTGTTCACTTCCTGGACCTTTTGTGTCAATCTTGAGCGCTCCAAATAATTAGTGTGGCGCTCCTGATGGATTATGATCATTTTCACGCAACATCCATGCAACTCCTACTCTCGGTCTACATGCATGTACTTCCAATGTCACGAACTTGCACCCACAACCCCAAATTACCTGTAAAACACGCTCCACACACAAAAACACCACGTGCACATATTAAATGGAAAATGAAGCTTGAAATGCACGTCTAACATGCCAAGACACCCTACTTAGGCGCTCAAAAGCAAGCTTTCTACGCGCCTATCAGCAAGCCCAGAGAATAAACGATTGATTTAAAAAGAATAAGATGCATATGATAAAAGTAAAGGATACTTGGGTTATTTTTATATCATTTTAGGTATTTGTGAAGTATTGTGAATGAAATGAACCCACGACACGAAATGTAATGGTTATGAGGAAACTTGTGGATATTTTGGTTTCACTAGATCTTTGAGGTATCTCCTAGACACCATGTCATCGAATTGATTTATCTTGGTCCATCTTGGCTTATTCATTCACATCCATCTTTCAATCTCTATACCCTTAGTATTGGTAGAAATGTTTCCTACGAGCTAGTAAGCTCACCCTATCTTTTCCAGGTACACAACATGGAGCATGAGATCGGATGCTTGGAGTGTGATTGCATGCCATGAAGATTTTATGATCACGAAGTTATTTTCTCATCTTCATACTAAGTACATTTTTGGAAGATGATATTGTAACTTTAATTTCTCCAAGCTTTTTGACTATTTCAACTTATGTAATAACTTTAAAACTTTTGTTATTTTTGCATTGGTAAGGGTACCCTTGAGCAGAAGCTTATTGTACTTCGACTTTGATTTTCTATGGGAAATTGTTTGACTTTGATCGATCCTACGTGGATTTTATTTGTATTTGGCTTATTGAAATTGTGAGCGTGACATACACTCTCGGACATGTGCAGCAGTCTTTTGCAGCAATGAATGTAAATCATTCAGGATATTCTTCCATTGCTCAACCTAGACAAGATCAATGTTGGTACCCAGATACTGGTGCAACGAGTCATATGATAGCAGATATGTCATTCCTACAACCAGCACAAGAATACTCGGGCATAGAGAGTGTCATGGTTGGAAATGGTGCAGGCTTATCCATCACTCACACCGGTAATATCAATTTTCAAAATTTAGATTCCACATTTCAACTTCAAGATGTTCTCTGTGTTCCTTCTGTTAAGAAGAATTTATTATTGGTTGCAAGATTTACTAAGGATAACAATTGCTCTTTTCATTTCTTTCCATGGGGTTATTATGTTAAGGACCTAGCAGAGGAGAAAGTTCTTCTCACAGGCCCAGTCAAGGACAATCTTTACCCTTTGCAGCTCCATACTAGACGTCCACGATATAGTGATGGCGCTGATGGTCCCTCTTCAATAAAATCTGCCTTCTTTAGCTCAAAGACTACAAGCGAAGTTTGGCATAATCGCTTAGGACATAAAGGATTCAAGATTGTTGTTTCTCTATCTTCCAATAAATGTCTAGATATTTGTGGGACTTTGAATAAAAGTTTTTTTTCTTCTGCTTGTCAAATGGGAAAGAGTGAGAAATTACCTTTTGCATTGTCGAGTCGCTGCTCTCCTCATCCATTATTTTTGGTTCATTGTGATGTCTGGGGATTGGCACCAGTTCCCTCAATTTCAGGATTTCGCTACTATATCATCTTTATTGATGACTTTAGCCGTTATGTGTTGCTTTATCCCATGAAAGCAAAGAGTGATAGCGCACAATGTTTTCTTCATTTCAAACGCATGATGGAAAATTTATTATCCACCAAGATTAAATACTTTCAAAGTGATGGAGCATTGGAATTAACAAAAAGTCCCTTGAAAGATATACTAGATGAATGTGGTATTAGCCCTCGAGTTTCATGTTCTCACACTCAAGAACAGAACGGGGTTTCTGAGCGAAAGCATTGACATGTAATTGAGATGGGACTATCTTTAATGTTTCATAGTTCTATGGCCAAGAAATTCTGGTTGGAGGCATTTACCATGGCTGCCTTTCTTGTCAATCGACTACCAACACCCATCTTGAACTCTCGATCTCCGTATGAGATTCTATTCAGAGTGAAACGAAATTATCATGTCCCTCGCACATTCGGTTGTGCTTGTTATCTCTATTTGGGACCTTACAAGAAAGATAAGTTAAGCCCCAAGTCGCTTCAATGTGTTTTCTTGGGCTATAGCAGTCAATATAAAGGATATCGTTGCTTGGATATGGCCACAAACCGTGTTTATATTTCTCGTCATGTTGTTTTTTATGAGAATCTCTTTCCTTTTGTAGCATCAACTTGTGATTCAATGACCCCAGAGTCTCATTGGGAGTGGGTTCAATTACCTATACAATTTAGCTATCCAGCTTCTATTTTACCTCCATCTCTCACCTCCCCTTCATCACCAATGCTACCACAAGAATCTGATTCTCTTTCTGTTCCACCTGAGTCTCTTCCCATTAACCCTCATGTTTTCCCATCTGCGGGAGCACCATTAGACTTTGAGGATTCTGTTTTAAGTGAAAGTGAATTGAACACATCACCACCTGTTGAGACCCCACTGATTTCTGCCGTATCTCCAAGGATTTCTACCACCCCACTAGCATCCGAGCAACGTCCACCTCCTTCAACTCATCCCATGGTTACTCGGTTAAAAGATGGTATTGTCAAACCTAAACAACGCTCCTTCTTGGCAACTAAACATCCTCTTCGACATGCTTTGCTTGCTTCCTCGTCCTCCGTTGATTGTCTTGAACCATCGACATATCATCAGGCCTCAAAAGATCCAAAATGGCTTGCAGCTATGCAAGATGAGTTCAATGCACTCCTTGCCAATCAAACTTGGACTCTCGTTCCCTATCACAAGTCCATGAATGTTGTAGGTTCCAAATGGGTATACAAAATCAAGGAAAAACCTGATGGTTTAGTGGAGCGGTTCAAAGCTCAATTAGTTGCCAAAGGATATAACTAGCAAAAAGGTGTCGATTTTATGGAGACATTTAGTCTTGTTTTAAAGCCTGCTACAATTCGTGTTGTCCTATCATTAGCGCTCTCTCGACACTGGCCTATACGCCAACTAGACGTGAAAAATGCTTTTCTTCATGGGGTGTTGTCTGAGGAGGTCTATATGGAGCAACCGCTGGGCTTTAGCGATCCATCTCTCCTTACACATGTTTATCGCCTCCATAAGGCCATTTACGGTCTCAAGCAAGCTCCACGAGCATTGTTCCAACGATTCAGCAGCTTTTTGTGTCACTATGGTTTCATTTGTAGTTGGGCAAATTGTTTCATGTTTGTGTTTCATTCTTCTGCTGGTACTATGGTTCTCCTTGTGTATGTCGATGATATTATCTTAACCAGAAGTTTTTCTTCGCTGCTTCAGTTTTTCATTAATACCCTTAGCACTCAGTTTGCCATGAAAGACTTGGGAAATCTTTATTATTTTTTGGGCATTGAAGCCAAACGTACAACTAACGGTCTCCATCTATCCCATTCAAAGTATGCCCTCTCCATATTATCTCGTGCAAACATGGAGAATGCAAAACCATGTTCTACCCCCATGCCCTCGGCTCAAAAACTTTCTTCACATGAAGGTGGTCCTCTTTTAGACCCCTCCTTCTATCGGGAAATCGTTGGCACTCTCCAATATCTCACACTGACCCGACCTAACCTCACCTATGTTGTTAATCAAGCATGCCAATTCATGCACTCTCCAAGGACAGTATATTTTACTGCTGTTAAACGCATTCTTCGCTATATAAAAGGGACAATTGAGCTTAGTATTCAGTTCGAGTCTCCTTCTTCTCTTACTCTTACTGTCTTTTTGGATGCGGACTGGGCTGGATGTCTTGACTTGCGTCATTCTACAACTGGGTTTTGTATCTTTCTTGGTTCCAATCTCATTTCCTGGTCTTGCAAAAAGCAACCTACGGTTGCTTGTTCTAGTGCTGAAGCCAAATATCGCACCCTTGCTAGTTTAGCAGCTAAACTTCTTTGGCTCCGTTACATTTTACGTAATCTTCATGTTTCCCCGTCAACACCTACATGACTGCTAATCTGGTCATTCATGCACGCACAAAGCATATAGAAATTGACTATCATTTTGTTCGGGAATTAATTGCCCAAGGTATTCTTCTGGTGCAGTTCGTTCGTACAGATCACCAAATAGCCGATATCTTCACCAAGGGTCTAGCTACTTCTCGCTTCCTTCTCCTTCGAGACAAACTGATGTTGTGTTCCCTCCTCATCAGTTTGCCGGGGACTGTAAAGTGATGAGATCTAATTACTATAATTTAGGAGTTAGTACACTTTAATTCAGGGATTTGGTTGATCCCTGTAGTTTGGGGATTTGATTGATTCTTTCCTTGTATAGTAGCTCTAGAGAGCCTTCCTTAGATCATTATATATATTGTACTCCAATATTGTATCAGACACGAAGAGAAATACAAAACTTCCTCTTTTCATTCTTCTTTTCTTTCTTTTCAAACATACTTACAAATGGATATATACTCATAAGCATAAAAAGAAATATACATGGCTCACAAAACTATTTATTGTAATTACACGTTATATAATTATTAAATTCAAAAATCAAATTAGGCACAGATCTCTAAAAAAAAAAAGTCATCAAAGGTGCTACTAGGATTTTGGTCTGGATCCTGCTGATTTTACGGATTAAAATATCAAGTACAAGCGTTTGTGGTGCTCGTAGATTCTTGAACAAGGGTTTGATGAGTTGCGTAACTTGACTTATCGAGTTTATTAATCCCTAAAGTTATGTGTAGGCTTTATTTTGGTCTTATGCTTTTAAATGTCTCAATGTTAGGTTTCTAATTGGTTCTTATATATCTGTAAAGATTATCTGCTTTGTTTATCTAATTACAAAGTTGTCCTCCAAATGTATGTCTTCAAAGTTTAATAAGATTGTATTTACTTTTCTAACTTTTTCAAATACTTTAAAGTAGGGGTGAGCACGGGTCAGATTGGTAGGATTTTTATCGGGATCGGGTCGGGTCCATTTTGATCGGGTTGGAAAAATCAGAACCGGGAACCGAACTGAACTACCTTAGAAACCAATAGGTTCGGGTACGTCGGGTTCGGTTTGGGTTTTCGGATCTGATATCAAACTTCACAAAGAGAGAGAGAGAGGGGGAGATCATGCTTCCAGATTCACAAAACAAATCATCGTAAATCATACACAAACACAGATCATACACAAACATAGTCCGGTTGTCTCGTTTTTAAATTCCAAACCCGAAACCCGAGCCAATCACTTCGGGTTACTAAAATTTAAACCTGGACCGGTAATCCGACCGAAACCCGCCGGGTCGGGTTGTAGGGTTGTTTGCTCACCCCTACTTTAAAGCTTTTTTATGGGTTGGAGTGGGTTTACGTTTAATAATATATTAGAATCCTTGAGATAATGTTCTTATTTTGGAAGCGTAGACCTAATACCAGGATAATCGAGAATACATAAGTAAGAATAGTGGAAGATTCACACAAGTATCTCAATGAAGTATTAAATAAGATTTCATCGAGAATAATTACTTGAAGAAATCATCCTTGAACTAGCCATTATACACCCTTGAACTAGCCATTATAAATTTAGGTAATTGATTTTCACACTCCCTCTCCTTTTTTTTTTTTATCTTTTTAGTGAAACTTTTATACGTAAAAAGTTCACTAAAATACCAAAAAATGAAGTGTAGATAACAATTTAGGGGTGTAGAATTCACTCTCCTAAATTTACTGTTGCAAATATACAAAGGACAATTAGAGTACCCATCCATGAAGATTGTAAAATGTAGCGCAAAATTGCAAGACCAATTGATGTACAAAGAAGACTCCGAACCCCCGAAACCACTGCAGCCAAATCACCTTTCCAATGCCTCCGCATAAATAAGAAACTGCCAAATCAAAATAAAGGACACGAACGTGCTTAAATCTGCCATTAAATCTGCACAACGCTACGGCCTAAGTAAATTTACGGCCTTTTTTGGATTTGAATTTGTGTAGAATTTGCCAGAGACGACAAAATGTGAGTATTTTGTATTTTGTGTTTTATGTTTTTTTTTTTTTGTTTGGTAAGCAAAATTTCATTAAAACCAAACCAAAACAAGAACTAAGGGGCATACCCCAGAAACATACAAAGTAGGAAATAAGCTATCGAAACCACAAAAAACACATCCTCCTAATTCCTAGAATTCAGGGTAAAGAAAAAAAACAAAAAACAAATGTTAAAAACCGACCTCAAGTAGCTTCAAAGATCTTGAAAGAGATACTCCAACCAAGACAGAGCAATATATTCTCATCTGACTTCCTCAAACGCCTCCAAGAGCTAACATAAGCTCGAATATCGGCAATCACAGCACGAGTAATATGATCGGCATCCAAAGACTAACTTTGAAAGATGCGCCAATTCCTCTCCTTCCACAAGTGCTAGATAGCTGCTGCACATGATAACTTGAAAAGCAAATGATGAAGACTAGAACCACTTATATTACCTCTAATCCACGCAAACTCATCAGCCAAAGGCATACCAAGCCTAGAAATGCCATTCTACAACAGTAACTTGTGTGTGAACACCCTGCGGAATTCATGAAATAGTTTAGGAAAATGGTTTGATTGATTGAATGGAGTCTCCACTTGGGTTTGAGGACCGTACCCGAGAAACCATTTGAAAAATGACTCTTTACCCCTTACTATGAAAAACCTTTTCACCGGTCTTTGAAAATGAGATTTCTCGAGTCCAGCTGTCCAGGAGCTAGGTTATGAGAGGGGAAGGAATTTTAAGCACTCCTCTCGCTTGATATGACTACCAGTCTCTACTCGATGCTCAAGGAATTTTGAAAATGTTTTTTAAACAGACTTTATTCACAAAATCATGCAGGAGCACGTGAATGCATTAATAAGACCAGAATGATTTGTGTGAATACATGTGCCAAATGTTATGAGTGGCTGATAAGCATGCAAAAATCACTTAAACTTCGCTAAATTATGCTTGGATTGCCCTGAAAGGCTCCAGAAATCAACGACAAACATCACATTAACCACACCTAGATAGCAATCTTGACATCTGGACTAGGCAAATCCAGGCGCCTGGAGTAGATGTGAGTGCCTAGAATAGGACACTCCGAGCGCCCGGAATGACTATGGGCGCCTGGAATCCCCTATTACAGGCGCCTGGAGCACTGATCAGGTAGAAATTCTATCTAAGTTAAAAATATTTTCTTATATCCTATCACTCACACATGTTTAGCCATTAGAAAATTCATTTTCTAATAATACCCTTGGCACCAAAATAATGCATATATACAAGAGAGACATTTGCTTGACCCAATATCTTTTTGACGTGTCCCGTGTAGACCCCTTTTTATATATTTTGTCTCGCACTGACATTGGACTTATCTTGTTCACATTTTTCTTTTATAATTAATGGTCCAAATATTTTAGGCTTGCTAAATTCTTATTGGCCCTTGTATGGAATCATTTTCCATATAGTTGATGTTGTGAAGCCTTTGTTGACTTTCAAATACAAAATTAAGGCTTGTAAATGTCTTTGTCAAAGAAGGCATGTGAATCTACTGAAGAAGATTGTACAACATCCATATTCAGCTCTTATTCATCTCTGCCACTACTGACTTTCTCTCACTTTGCATTCAATGTTGAAGAACATTACAAATCAGTGCAAGAGATATGCGGCCCAATGATTATATTTTGCATTTACTGAAGATCCAACTTGCTGCCAGAAGATTTTCCTTCAATGGATTTATTCAAACGGTCGAAATTCGTCAAGCTATACAAGAACTCTGCAGACGAAGAAAATAAATCAAGCAATCTCAGAGCAATTTCAATCAGAGCAATATTCATTTGTGCACTTCATTTTCATATTACTACTTTGAGAGCTTTGTGAGCAAATTTGTGTATTTACTCTTTGAGAGAGATTTATTTTTCCACACTACAAATTCTTGTATTGAGAGTTAGAAAAATTCTCAGTGAGCTACTATAGAATTGGATTTTGTTCTGTGAGTAATTTTAGAGTTTGGGAGATAAACTCTAACGGTTTGGCTAACTCATGGGGAAAGGTAGCATTGTGGTTCTAAGGCTTAATTGGCACCAGAAGTTGGTTGTTGGATTAGTAAAACAACGACTCCTTAGGCCAGTGGACTAGGCTGAGTTGTGGACAAAGCTCAGACTGAACCACTATATATCTTTGTGTGATATCTCTCTCCCTTAACTCCTTTATATTTTATTTGTGCAAATTATTTAGTTATGTGCTTTGACTAGTAATTATTTTTTATTTGGGCGTTATTGTTAGCAACCATATTCACCCCCCCCCCCTGTAGGTTGCCTCTCTGGGTAACACTATCAATCCAAGCCACCAAGAAAATGACAAATATGAACTTTGATGTTTGTTTCCTCACGTACACAATGATGTTTTAAGATGCCTAAGACTAAATGAATCCTCGAGAGGCAAACAAAATGATGATTTGCTACTTAAAACACCAAGACTCTAATAGGCTTAAGTACAATGGGAAATGAACCAAACTAATCTCCTTTGTGACTTATGCTCTTCAAAGCTGTAGACACCCCGATTTTGACCCGAGAAACTTATCAAGCATTCCCAAGGATGAAAATGTCTTATATGAGCACGTGAGGCTTGATTGTGAACTTGGAAATCCCTTCAAAACCTCCTCAAAAATAACCCAAGCCTATAGCACCTTCTAGTACATTCAAAACCCTCTTTTTTGATATATAATATGTCCCAATCCATTTTGAAATGAGGGAGATGTGTCCGTTTTACCAAAACAACTTATTTTTTCGACATTCTGAGGGTAAAATGGTCATATATTTTGATGTGCGAATCATATTGGGTTCAAACCAATTGGGTTAGAAAGCATACTTGACAAGCTTTCCAACACTTCAAACCATGCGCAAAATGAAGTTCAGTAGCACCCGGAGCGGCCCCGGAAATTTTGGAATGTTATGCTATCTCCTAATCCAAGCGCCTGGATTCCCCTTATTCCAGGCGCCCAGACTCAATCCAGGCACCTGGATTCCCCAATTCTAGATGCATAGAATCACTTCCAGTAAGCATTTTACAGCTGTTTTTTGATGAAACTATGGGCTCCCTTCTACATTGTCCCACATTTTCTTCATTTTGATGAGATTTGGAGTGTTTCAAGGTCATAATCATACTTAATAGAATAGTTACATGAGAAAAAAAGCTTACATGTGAGTTCATTTGTCATTTATAGGTTCTGATCACTCAGTTTTAAAAGTGTCAAGATAAGCTTTTGTGTTGCATAAACATACCCCCATTGTAAATGTTCAATATAAGCATTTTTGTTGCATTCTTGGTATGGATTCACCTCTATCTCATCTAGTTACAAGCATGATCCAATTAAACAGTATCCTACATGCATGAGCACGGCATATCAGTTCGAAAATGTACCTTGCATATACTATCTCATCATCAAATCATCCAAAATCAAGCCTTTGTTAAGTTCATATCATGCATTTAAGTGGAGTTTGAGGTTCACACTTGCTATTGTGTTGTCAAACATCATTTAGAGTGTGTGTGAATTGGTTAAAGGCATTGCATTTGGGGCTACCTGTGAAAAATAGAATTATGAAGTTTCTATCTAGTAAGCCATCCAGGTGCCTGGATTGACCTATTCTAGGTGCCTGCATTCAATCCAGGCGCCTGGATCTGCCTAATCCAGGTGCCCAGATTGCTATCCAGGTGTGATATGTATGATGTTTATGATCAATTTCTGGGATACCTTGGAGCAGTTTGAGCATGATTTGATCAAGTTCGAATGTTCTATGCATACAAATCATTCACTCATGACATTTTGCACAAGCATCCACCCACATCTCATTGACCTTTTGGATACATTTTTTTGTGCTTTCACATGAATATGTATTCAAAGTCCATTCAAACAACATTTTCAAAATCTCTTAAGCATTTATTAGAGACTAGTGGTTCTATCGGGCAAGAGGGGTGCTTTAAATTCCTTCCCCTTGTGTAACATAGCTCCTGGACCCGTGAAATCTCATTTTGCGAGGCCAGTGAAATATTTTCCATTCTATGGGCAAAAGAGTCATTTTTCAATTGGTTTCTCGGGTAAGGTCCTAAAACCCGGGTTGTGACTCCATCCAATCAATCAAAATCGCCTTCCAAACCGCAATCAATTTTGTAGGTACTCCGCGAGGTGTTCACAAAACCCCATTGTTTAACTTAAGAAAGGTGCAAAGAGTTATCACCTTTAAAGAAATGGGAAATAGTATATGATGAATTTATGGATGATTTAGGGAGATATACATGGCAAATGCTCATGAGATCAAGACCTTATTTCTACCTACTGAAGTGTACTTTGTTTAAATAGAAAATGGATCATGAATTCACACATAGCTCATCATCAACACACACTCTCTACTGTTATCATGATTTCACCATCAAGTGCATCCAAAAAGCAATCTAAGATGGACTCCTTTACCATGCAATAGAAACATCAAACTGAAAATAGGATGAAATGAGCTCAAATATGCATGAATGAGTGTAAAAAGAGAGAAAAACACATGATATGGAAATGGATTGCAGGCGCCTGCACTATGCTATTCCAGGCGCTTGGAGTTGATTTGGGTGCTATTGAAGAACTTCTATTTTTGTGAAATTTGAAACCCCTCCAAGCCACAAACTAGTATAAAGAACTAGGACTCTAGATGGTGTCCCCTCAGGGCCTATTTGAGAAAATTTGGTAGATAACTACCTTTGAAACTTTTATTGATTGACTTTGGGTTTGATTTTTGAAGGTTTTTGATGATTTAATATATTGGACTTTTGTTTTCTGGAATGTAAAGGACTGATTGTGGATACTTTTACCAAGCTTTTGTGGTGAAGAGTGTAAGGACCCGTATTTTTACATAATTTTTTCAAAATAATGTTGGGTAAATGTGAGGAATTGAATTTTGATTAAGAGAGGTCAATGTGATAGTGGGAGAGTGCATTTGGGTGTGTTTAATATGCATTTGAAAGTTTAGGGGTGAAAGTGTAAGAGGGTGAGACTATATAAGACATTTTATACTTGCATTTTTACAAAAAAATCAGCCATATCTCTTCTTCATCAGCAATAGCCCTCTATCTCACTCCTCTCCTCCATTGTTGCTTGCTCCAAGCTCAAGAATTCACCAAAACCTCAAGTCCCCTTCATAAACCCCACCTAAAATCACCTCATCTACGTGTTTTAAGGCTTGTATTGCACTCATTTCGCACCAAAGGCTCATATTTCGGGTTGGAGCTCCTTGGAGGCTAGGGCTCTCATTTCCTCACTCATTTGAAGCTAAAATCTTGAGGTAGGAAGACAAATTCTACTCCCTCTAGTTGTATCTATGTGATGTATGGCATATATCTTGTTCTTGTTACTCAAATTCATCAAATTCATCATTGGCACTCAAATGGGTTTGTTTGAGCTTGATTTTGTGATCTATGATTTGAGTAGCTGTTTGATGCAATTGATTGTTGATTTACCTTCCCTTGATGTCTATTAGTTGCTCCACATATCCACTTTTGGCCTAAAACTTCATATATGCTATTGGGTTGAAGTTTCATGTTTTGAGAGAAACCCGCAGAAATTATGGGTTTCCCCAACCGGTCGTACAAAAACTTCCAACCGGTTGGGCAGTTCTAAAGTGTTCACTTGAATCTGTCCTTTCCCAACCAGTTGGGCAAAAACCACCAACCGGTTGGGTACTTCTGAAATTTTCACACAAATCTGTCTCTGCCCAACCAGTTGGGCTTTTCTGAAAACTTGTATTCGTCTCTGTTTTAGTCCAACCAGTTGGGCAAAAACCTCCAACCGGTTGGGAAATGCTAAAATATCATATTTTCATCTTTGATCCTTCCCTTGAATATTGGACACATCGTACATCCCTCCAACCATATTTTGGCATCGTTTGGATAATGTAAAAAGTTGGTTTGACTTTTCGATGCAAATGATAAATTTTGGGACAAATTGTAAAGTTTTGAGATGAGTTTTAAATCGAAAATATTTTATGGATAAATGTGAACTCTAGGGATCACCCGTTTGGTGTCCCTGGCCATGGGTGCACGGAGCCTGCGAAATCCGGCAGGGGTGCATGGAGCCCATGAAATCCGGCAGGGGTGTACGGAGCCCATGAAATCTGGCAGAGGGATACTTCCCTGTTAAAATTGAAGATTTGTTTTCTTATGAAATATCGGTTGCGGTGAATTTGGATTAATTTGGCGTTTTTTTGACAAAAAAATTGACTTTCGATATGCGAAATGAGAATTTTGGGAACTACTTGGACTTGGTTGGATATTTGAAACGTTTTGGATACACTTTGGTTATTTTGTGGTCGAATTATAGCCTTCCGTCCATCCTAACCTTGTACTTTGGCCGTGTCCACCTTCACTCTCATTCATTATGCATGTATCATGTTTATACACCTAGCGTTGGTAGAATAGTTTTCCTACTGGGCTAGTGAGATCAACCTATCAATTTTTCAGGTACACGGCATGGAGCATGAAGTTGGATGCTTGTTGAGTGACATCTACATGGAGCATAAACCTGCATGAAGTTATTTTTTTCCATCTTGTATTATACTTTTGAAAGATGGTTTTATAACTTCGATAGTTTATCTTTTTGATTATTTGGCAATGTAATAACTTTTCAACCTTGTACTTATGCATTCGGGCTATGGACGCTAGTGGATAGAACTTGTTTATTCGAAACGGTGAGATTGTATTTTGTTGATTTGACTATTCCAAGGGAATTTATGAGATCTTGACTTGTCATACGTGGATTTTATTTATTTTTGAGTTATTAAATTTGAGGGCGTGACAAAGAGTGAGAAATATGATGTATTTTAGTAGTAAAAGGAAGGGTTTAGAAGTGAAAGTGAATGAGAGAAGAAGAAATGAATTGAGAGGTGATATTCTGGAAATTTTTCAGCAACATAACAACAAGAGAGTGAATGGGGCTGATCCTTTTCTCAAATGGAGGAGAAGGGATGTTTAAATAGGAAAAGAAAGGTTCAAAAGGGGCCACTTGGACCTCTTAGGGTTGAGGTTTAGAGGGGCACCATAAGTCATCATCTCTCTCCCATTATCACTAACAGATTTCTGCAGAAAATTTCCAAAAAATCCTCCAAGACCCTCATTCCTGCCCTTTTCACCTTGGAATGCAAGTGTCTGAAATGAGTCTGGGCACTTAGAATTGGGAGTCCAAGCACCTGGATTGAGTCTGGGCGTCTAGAATTAGGAATCTAGACGCCTGGACTTGGAGACTGCACCACATTCCAAATTTTGTGAGGCCACTCTGATTGCCACCGAACTCCATTTTGTGGATGATTTAAAGCGTTGGAAAGCTTGTCAAGTCTACTTTCTAACCCAAGTGGTTTGAAGCCAAGATGATTTGTACATCAAACTTTATGACCATTTTACTCTCAGAAGGTTGGGAAAATAAGTAGTTTTGGTAAAACGTGCACATCTCCCTCATTTCAAAATGGATTGGGACATATTATATATAAGTAAAGATGGTTTTAAATGTACTAGAAGGTGGTGTAGGTTTGATTTTATTTTAAAGAGGTTTTGGAGGGGTTTCCAAGCAATCAATCAAGTTACGGTGCTTTTATCAGGCATTTTCATCATTAGGGATGCTAAGGACTTTCATGGGTTCAAATTGGGGTGTCTATAGTTGCCCCTATTTGATGAGACTTGACATCATTGATTTGATGTGAGTATCATCAAAGACCTAGACAACCCAATCTACTGCCCAAGAATTTCCAAAGCCAAAAGCACAAACATTAAAATCATGTGGTCGTGCTCGACAAGCTACCTACGTACCTTGTTGCAGGGATCAAACCAGCGTAGTTCTTCGAGGCGTATGCAAACAAGCTCAACGAGTTTTCCTGGCTCGCTAAACAATAAACACACATATCAACGAGTTTTCCAGGCTAGCAAAACGTTAAACAAATAATGCACAAAATCATTATCACATGAATCAACGAGTTTTCCTAGCCAGTGAAATGCTAGACAAAGAGATTCATCATGCGAATCAATGGGTTTTCCTGGCTCGTGAAACACTAAACAACACCAACTAGATCATTCGAATCAACGAGCCTTCCCGAGTCGTGAAATGCTAAACAAACACATGGAGAAATCACTCAATAGGCTTTCATGGCCCGTGGAATCATGAATTTGGTGTGCCAACTAGGCGGCTAGAACGGTTCAATGATGATTAAATGCACCGCTAGGCGACTAAAATGGTTGAATGCACCAGCTTGGTGGCTAAGATGATTGAATACGCCAACTAGGTGGCTTGAATGATTGAATGATGATTAAATGTACTAGCTAGGTGGCTACAACATGTAATAAATCTATCTTTGAATTGATTGAAAAGATTATCCCAAATGACATGATTGAAAAGGTGACCATTTCTAGTCTTAAAATTAATTTTGATTGAAATTGAAGTGACCATCTCTGGTCTTGAAATTAATTTTGAAGGTGACCATTTTTGGTCTTGAAATTGATTTTGAGTTGATTGAAAAGTTGTCCCTTAGGATGATTGATTGAAAAACTATCCCATCAGACGATTGATTGAAAAGTTGTCCTGCAGGACAATTGATTGAAAATTTGTCTCGTATGACAATTGATTGAAACATTGTCTCGCAGGACAATTGATTTAAAAGTTGTCCCGTAGGACAATTGATTTAAAAGTTGTCCTGCAGGACTATTGATTGAAAAACTGTCCCGTAGAATGATTGATTGAAAAATTGTCACACAGGACGATTGATTTAAAAGTTGTCCCGCAGGATGATTGATTTAAAACTGTCCCACAGGACCATTCATTTAAAAGTTGTCCCGTAGGACAATTGATTGAAAAGTTGTTCCGTAGGACCATGGATTGAAAAGTTGTCCCGCAAGACTATTGATTTAAAACTATCCTGCAAGACGATTGATTTAAAAGTTGTCCAGCAGGATGATATTGTGTGACCCATGCATCGACACTTGACAACAACAATGACAACATTCCTAGGTGGTGCAATGGGGGGTCTCTTTTGCTTTAATGTCTTTCATTTTGGCCCAGGTTTGAGCTTGAACTTGGCAAATCTTTCAGGCTTTTGGATTGGTTTGGGGCTTTAGGCTCCCTATGCCCCAATCCTGGATTTGGGTGTATGCTTTCGCCTTGGAATGGCATTAGGTTGACATGCCTTAATTTTGGGTTGACATGCCTCCACAGATGACGAACCTCATCTCTGATTTTCTTTCTTGGCTCTGCTGATGGTTTTGGCAACCAATTGACCATGTACCCAAACACAGGTTCTTTGATACATTGAAATCATTTCCACGAGTCAAGGATAGACAAAGATGAGACGACATGATTGACCTCTTGATAAAGAGCTGGATCTTGACAAGGCCCAGGGAATTTGATTGGCCTTTCGGACAAAAGGGTGAACATCAATAAGACTAACAAAGCCAAGGAATTTGATCGGCCTTTTTGATAAGGGGGTGGATTTTGACAGACAAGGCGTGAGAAATTTGATTGACCATGTTGACTTGACGAATAGGAACAACTATGTGAATGACTTGACTAGGGTGCCGCGAGTGGGCGAAGGTCCATAAGGAAGAACATCTTGACTCAAAGGATGTGGAAGACTATGTTGACCTGAAGTTCTAAAAGATGGCAAACATGCATTACCATTGATGTTGAAATTGTCATGATAAAATTGGATTTTGATTTTGTGATTCTTTCACTCCATCTGGTGATGTTCACTTAAATCTATGATTTTATGAAAACACAAGGTTTCTTATCAAGAACCCATACCCTAGATTGTTGATGATGCCCCATTCATTTTCCTTCAAAATACCCCAGTTTAGAGGGCTACTGATGAAGACCCATTGATATGCCCCAGTTTGGATTTTTGCTTTGCATGACGACAGAGTTTGCACAATGCTTTGACTTTTGATTTTCAAAGGAGATTAGATTGTTTCCTTGTGACTTGAATTCTCACTATCAAGTTCCACTTTCCAATCTGAAAGGACTTTTTATCTAGGTTATGAAGGGGCCAAGGTTATGGGCTTAACAATGGAAGGATAATAGGCTAAAAAATCTCATTTTTCCTCGGAGTTGTTTGAGCTAGCAGCTATCTTGGACTACATTCATGCCCTTTTTGCTTTTTGATGGATGCTTCTTCTTTTCTTATTCTTTTATGCCTATTTTTGATTGATGATTTCTTTCCATTTGATTTTTCTGTTTCATTTCTTCTGTGCTTCTCATCTTGATGCAATTTGGCATTTTCAAGTGATAACAAGTTTAACACTTCCATTCCTGTGACAGTTTGAACTTTCATGCGCCTACATCTTTGGCTTTTTCTTTTTTATTCTTTCCTTTCACCCCAGTGTGGGGGATAGCTACCTAGCTGGGTTCTTTTACAAAGAAATTTATTCAAGCTCAAAGGGGGCTTTGCAATGGACATATATGTGGGGAATAAAAGCAAAGAATGCCTTTCTTCATTTTGAATTGTGCAACTTGATGGGGAGAACTCATGCTTGGTCTAACTTTTGCCTAGATCTCATTTTGAAGTTTGATCTAGTGAGCTTTTTGCTTTAACTTTTGCCTAGGCCACCCTTGCAGGTCTTCGACTTAGCAGGCTTTTTTTATGTCAAAGCATCACTTCTTGATGACACCGGGGAATGGTCCACTGGAAATCCTCCTTGTACGGGGCAAGGGTTCAATCAAAATTCTTCTCATGTTTCAAAGTGATTATCATGTTTGTCAAGTGATGGTGTAAAAAAATTTCAATTTGAGGGATTATCACAAAAATTCAAGTTTATGATAACAATTTCAACACAATAGTATGACATTGATTTTTAAAATTGAAGCGGTCAAACCACGAAGGGTTGCCTACATATGCCTTCTCAAGGAATCAGGTTGTGCGTAGTTCAGGACTACAGAGTTGACTCTATTTTTTACAACAATAACAAGATATTACAAACTTGACATGAAAACACATAGACAAGGAAAGCCAAAACATAAACAGACTTGAAATATAAACTGACTCAATCATAAGTGAAAATTTGACTTGACACTTGAAGACTTCCAAGACTCACGGAAGGTTGAACTATTGCATGGCCATTGGGTTCATTGGTTCAACGAGGTGTTCGGATTCGCCAATGTAGTAGAGATGGATCCATTGTCAATGAGATCTTGAATCTTGTGGCAGAGACGATGACACTCATCGGTAGCATGACTAGACATTTGACGGAAGGCACAGAAGGAGTTTGGGTTTGGTAGACTGGGAGCTTTCGAGGCAGAGGAGTTGGAGAGAGTGGTTTGAGAAGACCAGCTTCATTGAGCTCTTTATACACCAAGGATAGGGGTGTAAAGAATAGTGAGAGGGTTCTTTGTGGCTTTTTAGAGTGATTAGTTTGGACTGTGATTTTATTGATGGATGCTGCTTGGTTGGAGTTGTATTTTGTGGAGCTAGATGAGGCATTTGCATATAGGGTGTTGTTATTCCCGGAGTTGTTGTTCTTGGTTTTAGAGTGGGATCATCTTTTTCAAGAATGTCGTTTTGTATTGCTTCCTCAATTGCCGACCTAGCTTCAAAGTAGATCTCAAAATTTAAGGTTTGCACTGTCACCATGTATTTGGAAAGATCAGGCTGTAGATTCTGGGTTATGATCCTCATTTGTTCTTTGTCACTAGGACGATCAGTCATTTGTGTTGCTTTCGCCCGCCATCTCTTCACGAAGTTCGTATAGGATTCCTCCTTTTTCATCTTAATGCTTTCAAGCTCACGAGTGGTCACCTTGAGTTGGACGTTATATTCATACTGCTTAATAAAAGCAGCTGTCACATCTTACCATGTCCTCCTTTTAGAACTGTCAAGAGAAAGGATCCACTAGAGCGCAGGCCCTGTGAGGGTTTGGTGAAACATCTAGGCCATGGTTGGCTTGTTAACATCATGAAGTTAGAGGGAGCTTACATACTTCTGAATGTGTCCCTCAGGATTCCCAAATCCATCAAACTTCTCAAAATCCAAGGGTCTTCTTAGGGAGTTTTGCATCCGGAAATAGATAGAGCTTATCCATATCAAATCTGGTGGTTGCTCGTTGCTTGTTATTGGCTACTGACTCCTCAAGTTTAGCAATCTTGGCTAGCATCTTGGCCAATTGAGGATTTTTAGGTGGCGGCTTTTGGCGATCATCGTTAAGGATTTCATGTTTTTAGGGCCCACCTTCGGGCATCTGAGTTTGGGGTTGAGGTAAGCAGCTTTGGATATTTACCATTGTTGCCATGAGCTCGGCAATCTGGGTGTCCTTTTGGGCTCTCACATCCCGTATCTCCTTCCTTATTTGTTCCATCTCATTTGGGAAATCTTGTTCCTGGTTCGCCGACATCTCAGTTTCGGATAGTGGTAATAAAGGTCGCGACAATCTTTGCCCAGGCAGTCAGATCCTAATGGGTAAGGTCTTCTTGCTTGACCCAATGATTCAGGACTAACAGTAAAGCAAAAGGTCAAATTCAAATTGTGCCCCTAGTTTTATTGAAGAAAATGTCGTGTATGCATCATTGTCGTGTCATCCTAAGGTCTAGACTACTGGTCTCGGTCTCACTTAAGACGTTTCACGGATGTTCGAAACAACAATCACGAATAAGTCACGTCAGGCAGGTTAAATTCCAAGTGTTGTGGAATCAGAGCCAATCTCCTTTTGGACCATCCGAGACAAAGCAATAAGGTTGTTGAAATTTGGATGCAAATGCACTCAAGGCTAAAACACAGGCGACCGTTCGGGCACGACCAATACCAGAGGCATCTCAAACTCTATGGATTTAAAGTCTCCGAGACTGAATTCGAAAGCTTTGGAAGGTTGCCCCAATCCTCAAGTTTTCTTTAAGTAACAAGACCTTTATATTGGATGGACAGATTTAGGAAAACACAACTATATGGATTCTCGGCAATAATCTAAATTTGGGTGTTTAGGAGTGATTATCCCTAATCTAGGGCTAATTATCCCTAAATCCACTTAAATTATTGTTAAGAATCTAACAGTTCAAATTTTCCCACGTCTGGTCATCCTAAAGTCTAATTTGTAAGAACAATGGGCATTTAGGATGCACGACTCATTATCGGGCCAATGCAACCTTCTACTAACTAACGGCACGTAGGACACGAATGACTATATGTATAGATGCAAGTGTATGAGAAAAACAGTAACGCATAACACATAACAGGATGGAGCACATAATCCTAATACGTGGGTTGGTCGCCTAACTTGAGGTTCTATGGTTACATATATATGCAAAAGGCTAGTTTTGGTTTCAAAGGGTACCCTGGACTCAAAGTCAAAATTGTTTCCCACCGCCAAGGATACTGCGAGGCGATGATAATAGTGACAATTGAGACTTATCACAGTTGGAGGGTAATGAGCATTTCGGGATTCCCTGTCACTAGCAAGCCAGGTGGGATTGCCGAAACACGTCAGCGAGGGCTGGTAACCATGCACGTGCAATGCAAATGCAATGCAAAAGAAAAGTCCATAAACTCAACATTTTCAAAATTCCTTAAACATTTTCCAAGCTTAGCTTTCGATGATTAATACACATTTTAATAAAATTACATATAAGTATAATTAAACTAAAATATATATTAACCAGAGTCCTCAGTGGAGTCGCCAGCTTGTGAACATCCTACGGAGTTCACGAAATAGTTTAAGAAAATGGTTTGATTGATTAAATGGAGTCTCCACCCTAGTTTGAGGACCATACCCAAGAAATCATTTGAAAAATGACTTTTTTGCCCTTAATATGGAAAATGTTTTCACCGGTCTTTCAAAATGAGATTTCTCGAGTCCGGGAGCTAGGTTACGAGAGGGGAAGAAATTTAAAGCACCCTTCTCGCCCGGTATAACCACGGGTCTCTACTCAATGCTTTTTAAATGGACTTTATTCACAAAATCATGCGGGAGCACATAGAACACAAGTAGAAGAGCCAACAACTCCCCAACTGTAAAGCCTATCTTTGGTAGCCACTCTCCCAAAACTACACAACCATTGAATGATAGCCCATCTAGGAACATGGTGCTTGAACCATATGACCTTACACCAATCTATTTTTGGGGCACTAAACCTTATAGCATTCCAAGCTGAAGACACAAAATAAACACCATTAGAGGATAGAAGCCACATAACAGAGTTTTCAGTCGCAACATTGTGCAAAAAATTACCAAGGGTATGCCTTATAATGTCCCTTGAAATAGCTGACCTACTCCTATCCCTAGTCCGCCCATTACCTTCAATAATAGAAGCAACTTTCATATTGGAAGCTTTTCCCAAAGTATAGCCCAACTGCTCCCCATAGTGCTAAACAAGAGGGCCAAGTGGATGCCAACTATTCCACCAAACATAGGTATTAGCACAATTACTCACAATATATTTAATCCAAGGCTGCCCCAAAGGCCTAAGTAGAAAAAGTTTCTTAATGGTCCAAGGAGCATGAGTAGCCTTTTAATGGACCATAAGCTGTGATCTTTAATCACATACGTATGGACCCACTTAGTCCATAAAGAATCAACTTTATCAGCAAGAGCCCAAATGTATCTAGCCATTGTAGCTTTATTCCAATCTTTTAACCCTCTAAAGCCTCCCCCACTTTTGGAAAGCACACTGAAGTCCAACTCACCTTAGCACCAGTAGATTTCATATCAAGCTCTGTCCAGAAAATAGAGAGAAGAATTTTCTCCACCTATTTAAGCACTTTAGAAGGCAACACAAAGATTGAACTCCAATAAGACTGAATATTGAATAACACCGACTTAATAAGCTGAGCTTTACCACCATACAAAAGAAATTTATTAGACCAAGATAACACTCTGTTAATAATCTTGGAAACCAACAAATGACAATCAACAGCTTGAAGCTTCACAGAAATAAGAGGAACCCCAAGGTACTGAACATGTAAGGAGCCTTCAGAAATGGAAAGAATTCCTTAGAGCTGAACTTTTACCTCAAAAGAAACCCCAGCAAATCAAAGATAAGAGTATTGTTCCTCTATATTGGATATCCTTACCTTTGTACCTTTTGATCTTCTAATTACTGAAAATTGTTGACTTTGAATCTCAAAAAAAGGTGCTAAATTTCATATCATCTTTTGTGCAAACACAAATTTCTGCTAGGGACATCCAAAGGAATCCGGGGCGGGTGTTGCGCAGCATACTGTGTAGGCATGGCTGCCGACGATCAAAGACATTCACCACGTAGAGCTCGTTGAGTTCTACATGTATACCAATATCAACTCGATCAAATATCGATAAGTGCCTTATCGGAACACAAATAACATGTACCAATGGTTTTGATCTAGTGTTTTGACACAACAAAAAAATTGAGTTATTGTGACATCATAGTAACAACAACGTGTCACTAAAAGTGTGTTGCTAAAGAGTATTTAGTGACAGCATTTTGTACTAAGTAATTAGTGACAACACACTAAAATTTTTTGTCACTGAGCACTCTTTAGCAACACACTTTTAGTGACAACCTAGTGACAAAATCATTGTCACTAAAAATCTTTTTTTTTTTTGTAGGGATCCATTCAGGATCCATTGAGACACCAAACTATATTCAATCAAGCTGATTTTTAATACACTTATAGTACTTGACGAGCTATACGCGATGAACGTCTCTAATCATCGAATCGACACGAGCATAGCGGTGCCACCGCACCCCCTCGTGTTTCGTTCCAGAGATGTACAAAAAAAAATTACAAAGAAAAGACATTTCATCTCAGCCCATTGAAACTAGCAAGCTAAGATTAGAACTTTAAAGTTGTACCTCCCATCCCTTCCCTTCCCTTCCCCCATCGACCTCACATACTCTCTCTCTCTCTCTCTCTCTACTAGACTCCCTTCCAAGTCTGACCAGCCCCATCTCCTCCCTTCTTTACTCCGGCCACCCCCATCTTCGACAAATACCAACTCCGCTGAACCCATCTCTGGCGTTGTCTAACTCACATAACTCGCTCAGGCAATCTAAGCAACATACCTTCTCTCTAAACCCTCCTCAGCCTCCCCATTCCGGCCGCACATACTTTCCCTCCCTCCATTTCTAGCGACCACACTCATCTCCGCATGAGCTCATATGGTTTCTAGGCAAACACGGTCAAAATTATGTGTGATGTCAAGTGTTTAACTAACAAGCACACAATATTCTTATAGGAAGAATTAAATAGAAAAAAAAACCTCTGATTTGCATATAGAAAACCAGACTACCAGTCTACAACAACCAACTTTGATACAAACTCGTGAATATGAATCAGGAGTAACAGAGGAATCGGTTCAATCATACTTTTTAAGGCTACAGTAGTGTGGGGGGCACTTCACCAGAATGACCTCTTCGACCGTCGAGTATTGCACAGAGAAGGAAGTGCTTGGTTGAACCTCATTGGAGCCCTAGGGACTCATTCGAGAAGAAGGTTGGGACTCCAGGTATACACCGGAGGACCTACACAAGGGAGCAACCACGTTAGTGCCTAGCCCAGACGGTGGTGGTCCGGGAAGGCATTCCGATTGCTAAGTCAGCAACGGAGGGAGAAGTTTAGAGAAGAGTTCTAGAGAAAAAAATGCAGTTATGCATTCAATGTAGAAAGAGAGAGATTTGTCCCGAGTGAAGAGGGTGAGGGCCATACTAATAAGGAAAGAGGAGCGTGTCCCGCACGTTCCTTGGGGGCCTCACGTGCTTCGTCCTTACTAACACATTAAATGCATGGATTGACGTCTGTCTGTCAAGCGGTGCCTCGGCCACTGCCTTCCCAAAGAAGTCACCTGTCACCGATATTCCCATCAATCAAGTACTCTTGCAAGCATAGCCTATAGGATTAGTGGCGTGCCATAAATGCAATGCATATGGGGTGGTTGAGGCCAATAATGAGCCACTCAAACTATTAAGGGGTGCCTCGATCGAGCCCCTGACATTTGATGTGAACCCCCCGGCACTGAGGTCACTTGACTCGGTAAGGGCGGCGCTCAGGAATAGGTCCCCAAGGGCAGCTATGGTTCCTCCTAGCATAGGCTCTCGAGGGGGGCCCAACCGAGGTCCCTAGGATCCCCAAGACATGAAGTGAAACTTCCATCCTAGAGTGGCCTCCTGAGGGGAAAGAGTCTTGCCGAGGCCCCAAGGGCCGTGCCCCCTCCTCTTTAGGGACCCGGCATCGACATCCGTTGTCCCCGTCTGGAGGCCATCCGGCCAGAATAGAGGGTCTCGACCACCTTTAGCCATCTAGGTGAGGGTAGTCCCCTAGACCCCTGCCCCCTCGGTGGGGGCGCAACTGAGGACTATGGATCCCTGGGTCCCCAGCCGCTAAAATAGTCCCTCGACTTCCTTAATCAGCGCTCCACGATTGAGGGAGTTGACCAATCCGAGCGGTCGTGAGGAGTCCCTTATCCCAGCCGAGGGTAACGCTTATCCGAAAGCTTGGATTGGAACGTCACATCGTTCTGAATTTGAAAGGACGTGATGTGACGTCGTTTCGATGGTGACAGTCAGGCTTATTAGGTGTCAGAGATTTTGTGACGTGGTGTGACATCATTTGCCACATGTTAGCTTGGGATTCGTCCGAGGACTGTCTCCTGGGATTCAAGCAAAAATGTTTCAAACGATGGGACACGTGTCATGCTCCAATTGGCTCGACTGAGCCGCCATGCCGTTTCCCGAACCGCTGCCATCATTATGCCTATTGATGGTGACGGTTAAGACCCTACCTGATCCCCCTATAAATACAACTCTGGGAGAGAGAGAAGACACTATTTCTTTGCCATTTTTGCTCTTCGCCAAAAAACCTCGCGTTGCCTTCGAATATGAACAATTTTAAGGCCAGATCTTGCATCCCAGCCACTTTCACCACCAAAACTCAAGGTAGATCACAGTTTCCTCACATTTTCTTTTCTTTGGCATTTTTTAATCTACCCCTGTTTTGGTTGAGTTTTTTGGCACGTTGTATGGCAGCGTACGATGACACATGGTTGCCATTTTCTAGGTTAGGTTGAATATTCAACGTCTTTTTCCGAGCACAGGTTGAATATTCAACCTGTTCTTCTGAGGCCTCGAGGGAGCCATCCAAGGCCTTAGCCCCTCCCAAGCACACACACCATGCCTTAGGCCCAACGAAGAAACAATTGAGTGGGTAGGTCCCCTCGGGTAGCCAAGCACCTTTCACATAGGAGCTACACTTGTATTCGTATCCCTGTGTATATAGCTGACGGATTTCCCGTGCACATTTTCTAGGTTCTCGACTGGATGAGCAACTAGCCCTTCATCATTTCTAACAGCGACAAGTAACTCAACGAGGAGGACATAGCATACATCAAGGAGCTTGGGAATCGGTACCAAAATTGACCATCGAGCATACTTAACATCCCTCCCCTCCAGGCAATCTATCCAGAAGGTTATCGCAGAATGGAGGGGGACAGAACAGGACCCAAGGTGGGATTTTCAAATCTGGAGCCACCGAGCATCCAGACTTCTCGAGGGCTGAATCGCCCGAGGTGGAAATTTATGAACCAGTTGTCGAGCCCCCTGTGATCGTTGACTCAAGAAATTGGGACGAGGAAGTAGCCCTGAGCGGCACAGCCGAGGCTGTTCCTCCCGAGGGAAGGGAAGGAGAGGAGCCAAACCCGAGGGCTCAACGTGTTGAGACTCCTTCCCTTGCCCTTGGACATGACTGGGAGGAGGTTCCCCTACCCAAGTTTGGGGACGAGGCGTGCCCCTAAGTTAAGGAGTTTAACCTTGATTATCCTGACCGCTTACTGGCGTTATGAGGTCCCTACGGATGTAGAGATTGAATTGCACTTTGGGGATTGAATCGACTACGGGGATGACTTCATCACGGTCCCCCTTATGGCCATCACTAAAGGGGGCTGCGGTTTCCCTTCCTAAAGATGATCCACCAGCTTCTCTACTACTACGACCTCGGTCCCCATCAGGTAGTAGTGAATGTATACCGGGTGTTGTGCTCAGTGGTGAAGTTGGCCGAGAGGCACAACATCCCGGTAATGATGTACGATGTGCTCGACATCTACCTCGTGGCCTTTAGCCCAAAGTATTGACAGTACTACTTCTCCGTCTAAAGCGAGTGTGACCACTGGATAGGAGATCTCTATGACTCCAAGGAGCACCAATATAATTACATGACAATGAGGGGGAACTACACGTGGGCCCCCGAGGAGCCGTTCTTCTAGCCTCTTAACCACCACTAAGGAGAGCCCAGTAAGCCGAGCATTTTCATTTATGTTTACGCATTCATGTTTTATTTTTGCTCCATACTTGTTTTTACCGAGGACTCATGACCCTCACAACCCTTTTTTCTTTGTAGATTGCAGTGCTATCAACAAAACGCTAATCGAGCTATCGGACAACGACATCATCCAAGCTCTATTTGCTCATGGCCAATAGCAAGCCCATGTCCTCCTGGGTTACGAGCCGAGCTATCATGGTTATTTGCGCAGAAGCAAGTCACCAACTTCACGAAACTGACGAAGGAGGAGGAAAACGGCCCTCCCAAACGAAAAGCTAGAGCAACTTTGGGGCAGGGAGAGACAGCCGTGGGGAGAGATGGCAGCAAGTACAAGGGACATGCCAACTCTTCAACAACTGAGGGCTTGCCACCAGGAGTCAAGCCCATGGTGGCTCGATGGCTCAACTCATTGGGCAGAGGAGGACTAGGCTTTAAAAAAGCCTCAGAAAGACAAGAGCCAACCTCTTTGATCTCCCTCGAGGACAAAAGACGTGCCACCGCCCCCACTCGCCCAAACCACATTAGCCGACACTACCGTCGTCGAGCCCATTCCCCAGGGGTGAGAACAAGGCTAGATCCAAAGGTCAGAGGCTGGTCACAGCCAACCGAGGGAGGGTCGAGGGATCTGAAGTTGTTTCTTCCCTCAAGGCTTGGGCTCTTATCTTCTCGAGGCGTCAGGGGGTCGCTCTAATGCCGGCTGACAGCATTCGGAGAGACCCCAATGTGGTAACATCCTGCTGAAGGGGCTGGCCCTCCCGGTGGATGTCCACCCTTGATGCCTCCACCCTCAATGACAACTTCCTCAAGCTTGACAATAGTTTGGTCAAGATATTGCTTTAGTGCTTTTTATTTTTGTCGAGGTCGCTGTGCTTTATCCTGACATTGTTTTTTTTGGATAATTATGCTGACATTGTTATCTTCTTTTCAGGTGAGCCAGGCTTCCATTACCACCCACAAAAAAGCTGTGGCATTGGCCAAGGCCTCCAAAACCACCGAGGCCAAGGTCAAGGAGGAGCGCAAGTCCTCGGCATAGCTAAAGAAGGAGATGAAGAGCCTCAGGAAGCAGATGGAAGACCTCTCCCTCAAGAAGCGCAGCGTCAAGGACTGGGTAAAGGCCACCTGGGACAGGGCTGCTAAGGCCAAGAACGACGCTAGGATGGCGAAAGAGAGGGCCATGGCTTCTGAGGAGAATTCCAAGGATGCTTTGGATAGGGCTAAAACAGCCGAGGACAAGTTCTGCGAGATCCAAATTCTGTAGGAGGAGATGTTGGCTAGGGCTAATAAGAACGGGTACAGGAGGGGGAGCGGGGAAGCTTGGAAGTAGTATCTTGCCGAGTCAACGATCATTGAGGTGGAGGGATTCAAAAGGGGATACAGGCTCGGCCACACCTACAGCTTCCTAGTGGCGTACATCCGTGGGGTGGATGCCTGCATTGCTCCCCCTACCCATACGCACTCGCCTATCCCTGAGTCTGTGATCTTTCCAATGCCCGAGGATGACTTTAAAGACGATGCCGAGGGGGGAGGGAACGGAGGTGCCGAGGTCTCGCATAGCTAGACCCAGGACGTGTAGCTTTTTTCTTTTTTATTTTGTTCACATAAATTTTGTTGAGACTAGTGCTAAACATTGTCCTCAGCCAGATCTCTCTATGTAATTAAACAAGTACCCGAAGGGCCAGCACCAAACGATGCACTGTCGCCGAGCCCCCGATTTTTTATGTTTATGAATGAATGCTCTTTTTCTTTTAACACTGTCTGTCGTTGTATGATGATTTTAATTTTTCCAACTCCAAGCACTAATGGTTTATACCAAGCATAGGCGCTGAGCCGAGTTCTACAAAGGTAGCTCCTTTTCAGGAGGAGGTAAAATACCTTTGCTTTCTGCCGAAGATTAGTGTTAGAAAAATTCTTGGCTTAGGTTGGGGATTATCACTACAAGAAAATGGGCCATTCCCGGCATTTTTTTTCCCGGCATTTGTTGAAATGCCGAGGAAAAAAATGCCGGAAAAAGTACTATTCCCGGCATTTTTCATAAAATGCCGGTAATAGTTAAATTTCTGAAAATTCTTTATTTTATACTATAAATGTTTTTGTTCGGCCTTTAGGAACCAAATGCGTGCTAGCACAGTTGGTAGTGCTCGCGCGCGTGGTGGCGAAGGTCACGGGTTCAAATCTTGGGGCAAGCAATTTGTCCCAATTTTGCTTGCCACGTGTGCACCACGTAGGCCGCCACGTGGGTGCCATGCGGGCACCAAGTGGCTGCCACGTGGCCCCCCACATGGATGCCACGTGGCATGGGGGCCACATGGCATTTTTTCCTAATAAAATAATCGACTTTTCCCGGCATTTGTGAAATGCCGCAAATAGTGGCCACTTTTTCCGGCATTTGTGACAACTTTTCCCGGCATTTGTTAGTATTAACGACACGTGTATAGACGGCATGTGTAATAAATGCCGGTAATGCCCTTTTCCGGCATTTGAGGTGGCTTTTCCGGCATTTATCAAAATGCCGCTAATAGTGAAATTTGACGTAGTGTATGTCCAAATTGCCTGATTTAAGACCTTAGTCGAGGTGGCTCTTAGCCGAACACTAACCAATGTTCTATTCCCCGAGCCTGAAGTCGCATGTCCTTGCTTCGAGCTAGGGTTGGATGATAGTGGGGCTTGGTGGTTATACCCAAGGCCCTTAACACTATCACCCATCCAAGACCAAACGGTCTACCGTGTACACCACCGAGCTCAAGGGTTCCACCGAACGGAATGGTGATCTATCGAACATTGGTTTCCATCGTTCGAGGAGTGTTCCATCAAACACAAAGATGTTCTACCAAACATAAATATTGTTCCACCGAAAACAGAGGGTATTGAAGTACATTACAAATAGCGATACTAAGAATTTGGAAAAGATCTATTTATTGAAAGTGAGCCTGCTCGGACTACAAAGATTGATTGAGGGCAATGACTATAAAAAAAGGAGTCTATCCATAGAATTTCCTGAGCTTGGAGGCTTTCCAAGGGTTGCTCACGACCATGCCATCCATTTTGGCAAGTTTGTAAGCCCCATAGCCGGCTATGGCCGTGATTCTGAAGGGGCCATCCTAGTTGGGCATGAATTTTTTCTTATTTTTCTTCTGGACCACTTCTCGGAGGACGAGGACATCAACATTAACGGGGCACATCCGAATGTTCTTGTTGTAACCTCGGGCAACCTCTTCTTGCTAGGCTATGTACCTAAAATTGGCCTCATCGCGGAGGTCCTCAATATGGTTGAGCTTGGATGCAATGTGCTCTTCGTTAGTAGCAGGGTGAAACGCCTCGGTGTGCTCCATTGGTGCAGTGGCAGAGAGGGGGAGGACTGCTTCCATACCATGGGTCATCGAGAAGGGCATTCGGCTAGTACCTCTCCGTGGAGTGGTGAGATAGCGCAGAGGAATTTGGGGAGTTCCTTGACCCATTTTCCTCGTTTGTTGGTCAACTTCCGTTTAAGGCCGGCTGATATAGAATTGTTTAAGGCCTCGACCTGACCGTTCCCTTAAGGGTACACCACCGTTGAGTTGTAGACACGGATGTTTTTTCTTTTTGCATATCATCTTGATGGCCTTGTCGATAAACTGGGTACCGTTATCCAAAATGATAGCGTAGGGGACACCAAACCTGGAGAGAATGTTCTTTCAGATGAAGTGCTCCACCTTGGTTGCAGTAATGTGGATGAGGGGTTCTACTTCAACCCACTTGGTGAAATAGTCCGTGGTAGTGATAAGGTGTTTGAAACCATCGAGGGCAGTGGGGAGAATACCCATGATGTCAAGTCCCCACTGCGCGAAGGGCCACGGACTGGTGACTAGGTTAAGAGAGAGTGTGGGTTGATGGAGGATAGGATGAGTGCTTCTGGCAAGACTTGCATTTTCGCACATACTCCTCGGCAGACTTCCTCATTTTGGGCCACCAATAGCCCTGGGTAACGACACGCTTAGCCAAGGACTGTTCACCCAAGTGCCAGCCACTACTGCCCTCGTAAAGTTCATGGAGGAACCACAGGATCTCTTCGTCGTGGAACACTCGTAAGTCTGGGCCGATGTAGATGCGCTTGTAAAGCTGGTCAATTGTTGAGAGAAAGTACAAGGCCGCTTGGCACCGAACTCGGTGGGCCACCTTTTTATCTATGGGGAGCCTTTTGTCCCACAAATAGGCAACCAGGGGTTCCATCCAACTGGTGCTTGTAGGGGCGACACACATGATGTCCTCCTGCCTAGGCTTGAAGCTTAGGGTGAGGATGTCCCCAAAGATGATTGTCCGAGAGCCCTCGATATCAGAGCATGCCTAGCCAAGGCCAGTGAGAGCATCAGCATGAGCGTTCCAAGCTCGACCGATGTGCCAAAAGTCTACCTTTTTAAAGTCTTCTTACAACTTCAAGACATGGCTAAGATATTTGAGCATTCGGTTGTCACTGAAGCCATAATCGTTATTGAGCTGGCTGATCACCAATATGGAATTGTTGAAGACCTGTAGCTCTTCGATGCTAAGGTTCAAGGCAAGCCAAAGCCCCACGATGAGAGCCTCGTACTCGACCTCATTGTTAGTGGCCAAAAAGCCAACGCTCATGGTGCATTCATGAAGGGTGCCCTCGAGGGACATGAGGACGACACCAGCCCTTGCCCCTCGGCTATTAGAGGTACCATCGACATGCATGCGCCAGGAGTCATCGGCGTAGATTGTCACTTTTCTTGGTGGAGATCTTTTGAGGACGAGGCCCGGCTATGCAAGGGTGGGCTCGTTAGGGGTAGGATTTGCCTCCTCCCTTTTTTGGGCCTCAGCCTCCAACCTTGGGGTGAGCTCGGCTATGAAGTCTGTCAAAGCCTGCCCCTTGATTGATGTTCGAGGCTCATAGTGGATGTCAAAGTTTGTAAACTCCATTGACCACCTGCAGATTCTATTCGAGAGGTCTACCTTCCGAAGTATGACCTCGAGAGGGTACTCAGTAATGACGATGATCGTGTGGCACTAGAAGTAGGGGAGGAGATTTCCTTTTGCCGTGACAAGGGCCAACGCCAACTTCTCCAGTGTCAAGTATTTTGTCTCAGCTGGGAGCATGGTCTTGCTAGAGTAGTAAATGGGCTGTTGATCCGGTCCCTCCTATTTGACCAATGTCGAGCTCACCACATGCTCTGACATTGCCAGGTACAAGTGGAGGTCTTTTTCTTCCCTCGGGGTGACTAGGAGGGGGGCCTTTCTCATGTACCCCTTGAGCTCGACAAGAGCTCTATCGCACTCGCTTTCCACTAGAACGCTCTCTTACTGGTCTTGATGGACTAGAAGAAGGGGCGGTAGGCATCCGAAGATTTGCTGATAAAATGATTGAGGGTTGCCACCATCTCGACGAGTCTTTGAACTTCCCTGATGGTTTTAGGGGCTCAGAGCTTCTGGATGGTGGCGATCTAATTAGGATCCACTTCGATCCCCCGCCGAGTGACGAGGTACCCAGGAATTTTCCCGAGCCTACCATAAAGGCGCACTTCTCAGCATTATGCCACAGCTTGTGCGCTTTGAGTATTGTGAAGACTTTACTGAGGTGACTTAAGTGGTCCTCTGCAAACTTGCTCTTTACCACCATGTCAATATAGGCCTCCATGACATCCTCGAGCTCCCTCTGGAACATCTTGGAGACCATCCTCTAGTAGGTGGCCCCGACGTTCTACAAGCCAAAGGGCATTACCTAGTAGTAGTAACTGCCCCTCGGCGTGATGAAGTCCGTCTTCTCCACGTCCATTTTGTCCATGGCAATCTAGTGGTACCCTCGGTACGCCTCCATGAAGCTCAACTTGGCGTGTCCGGCGGTGGTATCTACCCATTGGTCTATCCGAGGGAGTGAGAAACAATCCTTCGGACATGCGTCGTTGAGGTTTCTGTAGTCCACGCACACCCGCCACTTGCCAATCTTCTTTTTTACCACCACGATATTGGCCAACTAGGTGGGGTATTGTACCTTGATGAGGTCCTCTACGACCTTCTCCTCGACCATGGAGCCGACATCTTCGAGGACAAGAGTGGATTTTGGCATCTTAATCCACTAGACTTGCTTCAGCATCCTACTCTCCTTTCTGTCCTTCACCCGAACAGTATTTACAAAACACTTCTTGAAGGCCATCTAGTTACCCCAAATGGTCTCTTGCTTTCTAGATGGTCCAATGAAGCGGACGCACTGATGGAGGGTAGAGGCAATCACCTTCATGGCGTAGAGCCACCCCCAACCAAGAATGGCATTGTAAGGGCTCGGCGAGTCCACTATTGTGAAGTTGACCTCGAAATGAATCAACCCCGCCCATACAAAGAGGGTGATGCTCCCGAGGGGGTACATGAGGTGTCCTGCAAATCCCGCCAAAGGGGTGTCCGAGGGAGTCAGCTCATCACACGTCCGTCCAATGGCTTTAAAAGCCGAAAGTAAAAGGATGTCAGCGGGGGTCCATTGGTCGATCAATATTCGTTAGACATCTACACCATCAATCTCGACATTGATTAGAAGGGCATCCTCATGTGGAAGCTGTAGTCCCTCCACATCCAGCTCAGTGAACGAGATGGTGAATGGATCCTTAGGTGCCTGATACTTCCACTTTGGGGGTTGCCCCACCGAGAGTACTTGAATTCCTTGTTCTATCTTCGACAATTCTTGGTGCATTGCCTCGGGCCTATCCTTGCTTACTTGGTCGTGGATCCTCACGACAACCCCTCCCTGTACTCTCTGCCCCCCTACGAGGGAAGGGTGAGCGATCCTTGTGTGGGAAGAGGAGTTCTGGTATGGTCGATCCACTCATCTAACCGCCCCTCACACTACAAGAAAATAACTATTCCTGGCATTAGAAAACCACTGGAAAAAGGTCCCAAAACCGCTGGGAAAAGTATTAGCGGCAGTAAAAAAATGAAAAACTGCCTGCTGTCAAAACGGCCATCGGGAAAAGATAAACGGCGGTAATCTACCACCGGTAATAGTAGTCAACTTTTGTCGGCGGTTTCATTACTGCCGATAAAGGTTATTTCCGAAGAAAAAAAAATTGTTCCGCCAAGTTTTGAACCTGCGACCCTTTGCATGGAGACCTGACACTTAACCACCCGACCATTGAAACTTTTCAGTTATATTTAGGAAATAAATATATTTATATTAAAATTTATGTTTTTACCGGCAATTTTTTGGATTATCACTGGTAATAGTCATTTTACCGGTGGATTATGATTACCGCAGGTAAAAGCGACCTTTACCGGAGGTTTTATTACTGTCGGTTATAAAACCGCGGGAAAAATCATTTTTTGGGGCGGCTTATGATTACCGCCTGAAATGTACTCCTTGAGGGTGTACACCTCCAGTAGGAGGCGATGTACTCCTTGAGGGTCTCGTTCGACCCCCTCTTCATGTTTACCAGCGCGTCGAGTGTCTTTGAGTGTATGTTGTTTGTCACAAACTGAGACGTGAACGCGTGTTCCAACTCATCGAAGTCAGCACTGACCCCGAGGTCAGCTAGTTGTACCACTGGAGGGCAATGGTCTCGAGACTCATGGAGAAGGTTTTGCACATGAGGGCATCACTATTTCCATAGAGCTCGGAAACCAGCCAGTACTGTTACATGTGGGTAATGTTGTCTGTGGTTGGCTCATAGTTATCGAACTTTGGGATTTTAAAACCCTGGGGAGGGATTGCCTTTGCGACCTTGGCCACGAAGAGGGAAGGCTTGGCCTTTTCAAGCCTAGAGCCTGACTGGCTAGGGCCTGGGCAGTTGAGGTCGACCATTCAGTATTCCCCACAAGCTCTCTTAGGGTGAACATTTTGCCAATGTCAGACCTCAAGACCATCAATATGCACGTTTCTCCACTCAGACGAGCGCCTCTTTGTACTGGGGTCTCGAACACCTTGTGTGTCGTCTCTCGTGCGGGGGTGCCTCATCTCCCGCTCGGCGTGGTAGATCTTTGTATCCCCTATCCAAGTGTTGATAAGCACTATGCTCCCGCCTTCATGGCAGAGCTCGTATCTTTCCTCTAGGTTAAGCCCCTGATCCTGTTTGTTGCCACCTCTCCCTGCCGAGGAGGCCTCAGGGATGTCAACCCTATCACGATGACCCCGTCAGTTGTCCTTAGGAAGAACCTCCTGAGCACCATGTCGATCCACCGATTGACTATGGTGGCGAGCACCAACTCCATCAACCGATCGACTTTGATGTTGGTTGTCCCCTATCGACGGGTTTCCCTCGCCATGCTCTTGGCGTGTGGCTAGGCCTTCTACTGGGTCTTTGCCTTTGTTAAGATCCCTCTGAATTTTTCAAGCGTACTTGGGATCACCACTGACTTCCAGAGTCCTAGCACTTGATGCAGTGGCCCTGTCCTCCAAGTACTCAGTTCATCTTGTCCGCTCCCCCCGGGTCTGCTGGTCCTGGAGGAGACATGCTCTAGGAATGACGAAGGTGTTTCATTGGCTGTCCACCTTAATGATTGGGCCGAGGCGGCTAAATATCAGGGCTCTTCCGCTTTCATTCCTTATGCTTGGTGGAGATCTCCTTGTCCTCGTTCGGCCTCTAGACTTTGAGGTCGTGGGCTGATTTCTGACTTGCTTCAGAGCCAGCACCTCTTTTCTTGGCAAGGCCATTTGAGCCTCAATAGCAAGGGGCAGAGGAGGAGGTAACGTCTCCCTCTGAGTGGGGGGAGTCGTAAGTGTGCAGGTATCAACGGAAGAATTCCCCAACACATCACGCCTCAAAAAAAGCCAGACTCCCGGGCGAGGCTAGATAGGGAATATGCAGGGAGTTTTGTGTGAAGGGAACAGGAAGTCTCAGACCTAGCACGGCAGATTGCTCAGGAAGAAGCCGCAATCCAAAATCTGAAGGACCGCTTGTGACAAGCAAAGCAAAATCTGAAACCCAAGTCCCAGGATGGTGGAAAAGACCGGAGATGGTCGGGGATGGAATCCCCACCAAAAAGGGCGAATTCCATGGCCAGGAAGGGCCCACAAAGGAAGAGAAGAGCCATAAGCGAATCCCCATATAGTGGGGAAAGAAAACGGCATGGAAAGGACCAATACGAGAGGTCTGATTCAAATGAACGTTACGATGAACGTGAAGTGGCCCGGGAAGTGGCCAGAAAGGCCCTCAACCATGTGGCTACTTCCTCACTTGCTAAATGGATCCAACGGGTGGACCCACCCGCTAGGATAAAGCACAATCCGTTCATGCTATACGAAACCACAAATGATCCAGTGACTCACATTCAGCACTACCAACAGGCGATGTTTATGCATGCAAGGGACGATGCCCTAATGTGCAAGATGTTTCCATCAAGCTTGGGTAAGGTGGCGCTGAGCTGGTATCATCATAAGTTGGCACCAAACTCAATCCATAGTTGGAAGCAGCTCTCTGAGGAGTTCACAACCTGATTCTGGATGAGTCAAGCGACACCAAAAACTTATGACATCCTGGCCGCCATGGGATAGAGGGAAGGAGAAAGTTTGAGGGAATATTCAAAAAGGTACTGGGAAACCTTTAATGAGATTGAAGACTGTAGCGAGGAGTACGTTATAGCAACTTTCAAGACAAGCTTGTCTGTTAGCTCAGATCTGAGGAAATCCCTGACGATGAACCCAGTCAGAACGGTGGCAAAGCTCATGCAACGTATCGAACAGCATGCACTCATCGAGGATGACCGTATGCGAGAAAGCAAAAAAGAGAACACAAGACGACCTGTCACTCTAGAAAAGAGGATGAAAGAGCAAAAGGGTTATAAGAAGGAGTACCCTACCAGCATGAAGGATAGTTCGTCCAGCCGAAAAGACAAGGCCACTGTGGAGACCCTTTCTTTCCACAACATTTACACGATTTTTAATGTACCAATTTACAAAATGTTGTACAAAATCAGAGATAAGCCATGGTTTCGCGAACCTCCAAAAATGACTAGAAATCTAGAAAAGCAGAGAATAACAAACAAGAAATGCAGTTATCACCGAGACTAGGGGCACATGACAGAAGACTGCTTTGAGTATAAGAAGTTCCTGGATGAGAAGGCAGCTGAAGGCCTCCTTGATGAATATTTAGTAGAAAGAAAGAAAGATCAAGTAGCCCAAGCTGAGGAAGTGGACTGTTTAGCAAAATCCAAGGGTCTAATCCAAATGGTATAGGGCCATGCAGCCCACTACACCGAAAGTGAGATCAGATATGTACAAAGGCAGAACAAGCATGAGAAGCACGTGTACAAGCTGGGTGTCAAGAGGCTCAGGGAAGAAGAGATCACGGTGCGGTCAATCACGTTCACGGACGAAAATCTAGTCGGAGTAACGCTGCCGCACAATGGTGCTCTGGTCGTTACCTTATGACTAGGGGAATACGACATTGAGAAGATATTGGTGGACTAGGGGAGCTGCGCATAAATCCTTTACTATGACACTTTTAGGAAGATGAAGTTGCCCAGGACGAACTTAAAAAAGAGTCAGACTCCTCTGATCGGGTTTGGGTCACAGCTGGTCTGGCCCATGGGAAAGGTGACATTGCCAATACGAGCAGGGTCCCCTGTGTTGAAAACAGAGTTCCTGGTTGTCGATGTCCTATCTTCCTACAACGCCATCTTTGGCAGGACATGGCTGCACAAAATGAAGGCAATTTCATCAACCTACCGTTAGATGATAAAATTCCCGGGGGCATAAGGCATTGAGCACATCAAAGGAAACTAGAAAATGGAAAATTAGTGTTTAGTCTCAATGATCAACAGAGCCCACAAGGTACATCTCATTTAGTCCGTTGAAGTATTCGATCAATCTACATTAGAAGACGTTGGAGGGAATCCAGCCCTAAGAACTATGGAAGGATTGAAAAAGGTTCAGCTTGACAACCAGGATCCAGAAAGGTACTTTCTGGTAGGAGAAAAACTTGATGAGAAGGAGGAAGAAGAGCTTGTACATTTCCTCAAACAGCACGTTGATGTGTTTGCCTAGATGCCCCAAGAGATGCCAGGCATTGATCCCAATATAATCTGTCATCATTTAAATGTAGAGCCCCACATAAGCCAGTAGTCTAGAAGTCCAGAAGGTCAGCTGCTCAGCATGCCGAAGCAGTTAATGAAGAGGTTGATCGTCTCCTAGAAGCCAAAGCAATCAACAATGTGAATTACCTTGAATGGCTATCCAATACGGTCGTCATCAAGAAGAAGAAAAGGAAATGGAGAGTGTGCACCAATTTCACTAGTCTAAACAAGGCTTGTCCCAAAGACATTTTTCCTTTGTCGAATACCTAGCCCAGCCCAACATTGGGCAGGAGGCCAAAACCAACATGGATGCAAACCTGGGACCAAGTTGGATGGACCCAATCATCGATTACCTAAAGGACGAAATCCTTCTAGAGGATAAAAAAGAGGCCTACAAAATTAAACTAAAGTCTCCTCATTTTTGGCTCTCACCACAGGGAAAGCTATACAAAAAGTCATATCACGGTTCCTACCTGCTTTGTGTGCATGCCACGCTAGTACAGAAGTTCTTACAAGAGATACACGTAGGGACATGCGGCGGACATGCGAGAGGGAGATTGATTGCACATAAGGCAATAACCCAAGGGTACTGGTGGCCATACATACAAGAAGATGCAAAGGTGTTCGTCAAAAGTTGTAAAAAGTGTCAACAGTTCAAACCAATAATCTGGAGACCGGCAGAAGACTTGCAACCACTCACCAGCCCATGGCCATTCGCTCAATGGGGGCTCGACATCATAGGGCCCCTACCTATGGCAACGAGAAAAAAGAAGTTCTTGCTGATAGGGACAGATTACTTCACCAAGTGGATCAAAGTAGAACCGCTTGCTAAGATCACAGAGAATAATATGGAAAAATTTGTCTGGCAGAACATCATAACATGGTTTGGGGTGCCCTATTGCATAAGTTCGGACAACGGAGCGCAATTCGGGCCAAAGTTCGAAGCTTTCTGTGCCCAACATGGGATATGGAACTACTACTCAACACTAGCGTGTCCTCAAAGTAACGGACAGGAAAAGGCCTTTAACAAAACAATCCTTAAAGGAATCAAACGAAGATTGAAGAAAATGAAGGGAAGCTGGCCTGAAGAACTCCCAATAGTGCTATGGGCATTTAGGACCACCCCAAGACGATCAACGGGAGAGACTCCATACTCCTTGGCCTACGGTATTGAGTCTGTCATCCCCATCGAAGTGGGGCTACCAACAAACAAAACAACATTGGCAGAGGCTGGTGGGAACGACCAAGCTTTTGCAACAAATTTGGATCTTGCAGAAGAACGACGAGAAAGAACTCTGGTTACATTGGCAGCCCATCAGTAGCAGCTTTGCAGGACTGACAACATGAAGCTACACCCCCGTGAATTTGGAATAGGGGACCTCGTGATGAGGAAAGTGGTAGGGAATACCAAAAGGCATTAGACAGAAAGCTCGGACCAAATTGGGAAGGGCCCTACAAAGTGGTTGGCTTGGTAGGGGTCGGAGCATACAGACTTACAGATCTAGACGAGAATCTGGTCCCCCCGCCCTTGGAATATCCAGAATCTTATGAAGTTTTTTCCTTAAAATTATCTTTTTCCTTTGAATAATGCCCTGAAAGGCAGAGTAAGTTTTTCATTATGAAATTTTCTTGGAATAATAACTTGAAAGGCAAAATGCGATCTTTTTTCCCTTCATTTATGAGTAAAGTAGAGAAACTGTCATGATTGCAAATAAAGTCATCCACTTATTGACTTGCAAATCTGTGGATTACTTTACTTTGAATAAATATGGGCTTTGACTGAATGAATATAGCCTCATCTATGACTAGGCGCGAATATGCGTAAACCTACTTACGGCCTCATCCATAATAGTTCAAGGTTGCACACGGTTTATGTCATTTGCTCCTTACAAATCTGGCCAAGTGCAGGAACATATAGGTTCCAGAGTGTTTGTCTCATTCAATTATTTACTAAATACAAGAACATCTAGGTTCCAAAATGTTTGTCTTAATTTGAGTACGTACAGAAACATCTGGGTTCCAAACTAGTCACATTATTGACTAAATGCAGGACTATCGGAGGTCTAAAAGCTTATATAATATTTGTCCTATGTAGTTTTGATTGCATGTAAGAGCGTATAATGCATAACTCAATGACGCAAGTTAACAGTCAAAACAAGGGAGAAGGTAGATGCAAGACCCAAACTTGCACCCCTCATCCCTGTACGTGGATTACCCAACAATTGCTACATAGGCAAGTGCAACCAGAACATTCAGAGCTAATGTAAAGCAAAAAAATCCAAGTCATGTCAACAGACAACTCGGACGCCAGCCCACCTAACACCGCGAAGGGTGTAATGACTGTAGTTCCAAAAACAAGACCACGCAAGGTCAGCTCATCCAAATAGCCACACAGGGCATGGGACCAAAAATTATGTTAAGATACCAAAACAAAAGTCAGGAATGTCAAAGAGTTATGATTAAGACGAATCAAACAGGCACAAGGCCTCTTCACTGGGCCTCATGGACCTCAATGGCAGAAATGTTACCTAATTCTTCAACAACACCAGAGGAGGGGAGCTCAACCCACTACTCGTCAGGAACGGATGTGTTGCCACTAGCTTCCTTCTGGCTAGGGTCAACATCGGCACTTTGATTTAGCACAACCGCATGCTGGGGAGCAGTATCCCTACGTCTGGGGTATTCAATCTCAGTCCAAATTGCATCTCGCTGTCAACGTCCTATTTGGTTAGACATGTTTTCCATCCTTTGGCAAAAACAAGTCTTCGAACTGTGGCATCTGGGCTTTGAAATTTATCTTTGTATCATTCACTCCCTGATTGTAGGCCTGATCAAAAGACGCCTGGGCACCAGCCAATTCAGCCTCTAGATTGGCCCTGCTCCTCTGAGCGTTCAATAGCTCAGTTTCCAAGAGCCCAAGTCTGGTCATGGCATCACTAAAGTTACGATCTGTCTCGCCAACATGACGCTTCAAAAGAGCAAGCTCTTCCTTTAATTTCTCATTTTCATTGGTCATCAACTGATTGGCATTGATCAAGTGGTTGGCACTGACTTTCAGTTCGTCATTCTCAGTTCACAACTGCATATTGGCACCAGTGATCATCCTGTTATCTTTGGCAACACGGTCGCAAGCCACATACATGAGTTGCATGGACTACAATTCGTCACAAACGATCAACAAACCAATGTGTCACAAATAAGGAGCCATTACAAAGAAGTGCTAGATGAATGAAACAACGAAATCCATACCTTGATATGGTGCTGAAAGCCATTTTTCAGGAGCTTAAGATAATTGGATCTGGCCTCTCTCTCAACATCCCCAAGAAGAAACATAGCTCGTCCCACAGCTATCAGTAGAAAGGATAGGCTAGGTGCCACAACACAAAGGAGGATTCCAAAACGGCCATCTCAAACTCAAATTCTGGATTGGGGGTTGGGGCGGTGACTGAGCAGAAGAGCTCCTGGTAGTGCGACGACGCTGTTGAGGGGGATTTGGAACAGGAACCAACTCTTCTCTAGCACATCATCAGGTTCTCTTCACTCTGGAGGAGGAGGAGGAGGAGGAGGAGGAGAAGGGGGACGAGAAAAAGAAGAAGCTCCCACAGGATCAAAAAATTGGACAGGGGACTCATCATCATCAAGGGTTATAAAATCTAAAAAATCAGGTACAACTCTCGCCATGGCAGAAACAGGGCATTGATCTCTCACAGGAACACTGCTAGTACTCTCTCTAGACAAATCACTCTGAATATTTTCACAAGACAAGTCAATTCGAAGATAATTGTTTGTACGAGAAGCGTGGATAACTTGATTACGGAGAAAAAGCTTCTAAGTAAGAGAACGTCTTACCCCAATATGACCTCTTCCCCTACACAAATTCTGGGCAGAAGTAGAAACCTCACTTACATGGACACCACCATGATAGGAAGGATTGTACTTTAGCAAAACATGTGCAGCCCTACCTAGCCCTTCTAGGTCAATCCCCCTGATGCCTGAAAACTTGAGTGCTCTCTCAATATCAAGAAGGTGGACACCGTCGTGCACCACCAAGTGACCCTCATTGATATTCTCCAATGCAAAAGCAGAAAAAGCAGACATGGTGAGCAAATTCATAGAAGCTATTAAAGTGAAGAAATTGACAAAGGACAAAAAAAGAGGAGAACCGACGTGTACGCCCAAAAGTATGGGGGCACGGAGGCCCCACGACATTGCCACCATTGTCCCTAGGCAAGAAATTTCCAGTCACAATCAAAAAGTCGTCATTCTCCCCACGACAGGAATTGGGGAGATCGGTCACTAGACAACGCTCTTTGTCCCGGATCTTGAGGTAGTAGGTACCATGAGTGGTGGGGCAAACACTGTAAAGACGGCGGATGTCATACCATCCCAAGTTCGTGCCCAAAAGTCTATTTAGGGCCGCCACTCCCATAACCACACGATAGAAGTTAGGACAGAGTTGGAGAGGGGTCAGGCGACAGATGTTGAAGATCTCGACTAACAAAGGGTGTAAAGGAAACCTAACACCACCCTCAACAACGGCCAAAAGGGGAACGTGGATCTTATCCTCAGTTTAGTCATGGGTATCAGTACCAGAAGGAGCCAGGGCTAGATTAACATCACTGGGGACCTCATAACGACGGGGGGAAGGCCTCCATATGGGCTTCATTATCACAAAGACTCCTAAATCTACCCATGGCAGAAAATGATGCAAGTACAAGAAAACCCTAAAGCAACTGTGCAAGAAGAGTGAAAAAAGGATGCGAGAAACTTACAGGAAACAGGGGATGGCCGGAGAAGACGTTTTCTGGCGAAAGGGGAGTCGGAGGAAAGAACAACTTAGAAAGCTCAAGGGTAATGGAACTCACAACGGAACGACTCTCTTTCTCTCAAAAAGCAATGTAGATATGGAAAGAAGGAAAAGGCAGGTTAAGGAAACATCTTATACCTTCTCAAATTCAAACTGGTGCTCGTTGACGTCATCTAAAACGACTGCGTTTTGATTCCTCATGCCTTTCCATGAAAAGGTGTGGAAATGTCAAATCGGTAATTAAAAGGTTGCAATGATTCAAGTCACCCAGGGGATGAAAAAGGTGCTTCAAGGGTTACGCTCAAACAGACTTATTGTTTGGGAGTACTACGCAATAGCTGATGCGTGGCAATCATGCTAGTACGAAGCAAAGCGACGGTACAAAAAGATAAATGAAGCGGTAACTACCCATCAAATAGCTTTAGCTCGTCCAACGCGAACATGCATGGATGACCAAAAGCTGGGGAACAATTGTGTGGGGTATTTTCCAAAGGCTACATAAGACGAACAGAATAGCTTGTCTGGAGCTACCACGTGACATGCACAAGGAAAGAAACACAAAAACAGTACGCCAACAATCACAAGGCCCATATTCAGTAAATCACTCAAGTCTATTTGCTCGTTGAATAACGCAGAAGGGACGGCCTGATACATGAGAAACCCTAGCAGTGGCCTTACCTTATGAAGATAAGGAAAAGAGAAGATATTCAAGATATTCCCCAGAATCAGTTGAGCTTACGAAGATGTACGGGGATAAATCCGCGTAACTCTGGATCACGTGCTTCCTTGAATCAACCCAAATCTGCAAGGCAGAAAAAGGGTTAGAGCACCTTTGCCTCTCGTTGGCAAAGGCCCTCCAACGCCTAAGTTAGTATCACGTACTTGAAAGCTCAAATCACAATGCGTATGAAAGTAATTCACAGCGTACCCTTTGTCATGGTTATTGCCTTGTATTTATAGGTGTAGATGTCCTTCACTTTAGGCATCTTGTGCTCCTGCTTCCTATTCTCTTTAGGAGTCCTTCTCTCAATAGGACTTTCCTATCAAGGGGCAGCTTCCATATATTGCTAGATCTCGTCTCGCGGTAGTCTTCCTTTCCATATAGAACTCATTCCTATACGGGTTTTATTCCCATCCTCATTAGGAATGTTCATATTTATCCCCCACAAGACGGAATTGCTCCTTATCTCGTAAGGAACCGCTTGTAGAATATTCTGGAATGTCTCACCGCCCTTCTCGTGGCGGTGCCGAACTTCCACATAGTTGAATAACCGGCATATAACTTCGGCTCATTACTGGCCGAAAACATTTATGTATTCCGAATCTTGATTTGAACTATATTCGTAACCTTCCTAGCTCGGTACATCGGAGGCACTTCTTTATGCCTTACGCCGAGCTAGTGCTTTCTGATGTATTAATTTAATTTGACTTCTGACCCCTATTCATGGTCAATCTAGCTCGGTACAGGGACTGACGAACTCCCTATGTGGTGCCGAGCTAATTGCCCTCTCGTGGCGGTTATATTAGACACGTGCTATGCCTAATTATTGGGTAATCTAATTTTACCCACTCCAATTGCTCCCTAGCTCTGCTATTGCTGTCACTCATCAGCAGTGCACAGAGCTTCTACGGTTCCAGATGCATTTCTCGCATGCCTCCCCTCCACGTGGGTGGCAACGTCATTATCGCATTCAATGTGAAATGACCCATTGGTGGCTCGAATAAGCCCAAAGGACGATTTGGGGTGACGTTTCTCGTACGTCACACCCTACTTTATGGGGTTTTGGGCGGGATAACGATTTTGCTCCCTAAAAACCCCTCCCCTTCTCCTATTCCTCACTTTTTCAGAAGAGAGAAAGAGCAAGAGAGAGAGAAGGAAACTTCGTTCACCATCAGCGTTATTCAGGCTTCCTGCAACTGAAACCCTTTTGTCTCTAGCCCTCATCGGAGACCATCCGCCATTACCGTTGGAAAGAGTTGTCCATAGGTCGATCTTCTCACGTAAGTGACCTTTTCCATTTCCAGCCTTTCTGATTTGTCCCCCTTTTTACTGTTCATCTTCTTCCCTGGGTTTCAAGTTGCGAAACCCTAGATTCTTAGTGAAAATGGGTAGACATAGGGCTCTTCTAAGCACACCAGATAAAGTGTTACAGTTTCGTAGGAAGTACGAGATTCCTGCCGATGTTCAATTCCGGCTAGACAACCACGGGGATATGAAAGAACACGGTCAGGATGAAAATAAGATCCACATCCCTTTGATATTCATAGTTGAGGGGGGCCTTAGGTTCCCCTTACACCCCTTCTTTAGGGAAGTTTACAGTAGATGCCAGTTAAACCCTACGCAGCTCATCCCCAACTTCGTTAGGGTAGTCATGGGCACAGTAGCCCTAAATAGGCTACTCGGCCTTGATCTCAGTTGGTGGGACTTACACTACCTCTACAGCGTAGTTCCTTCAATCGACAATACTTTCTACTTCAAAGCCAGGGATCCCAACCAGAAGCTTATCACCGACCTGCCAAATTCCTCCAAGGGAGGGGCAGATGACTACCTCGTAGTCACTGGCAACTGGGAGCCTAGAGATGCCAAGGGGAGGACCATCGGCTTTGCATGCCCCACAATTCCTGGCAGACTGCGTTAGTACCTTCATACCTGTATTACTTTACTTTTACTTTGCTTTAGAAACTGTAATTGATTGTTTCTTCTTCATGTTTGTTCTTTGTTTTTGCAGCGAACAACCTTAACCACGGTGGTCACCTTATCCACAGCAATCTCCATCGCGAGGATATTGCTCAGGCTCTCTACTTTGACAGCTTCGCACCAACCCCTGTTGGTCTCGGCCGCGCAGCTCACTTGCTGTTGGACTACACCCCCACATATTGGGGTGGCATCAGAAAGAAAGGTGAACCTAGAACGAGGCATCCGTGGCCTCCAACCGCTCCCCTGGTTGCCACACGCCCCCCTGGGGAACTAAGGACCGGTCGATCCAGGAGAGGCCGAGCTAGGAGAGGATCCCAACGCCCCCAAGCTTCAACAGATCTCCAGCAACAAGTAACTTTTGCCTACGTTCCTGAGATCCTGACAGCCATCCCCATCCTTGACAGCACTGACGAGGAGCCCATTAGTTCTGGAAGAATTATAGTAGAAGAGGAGGGAGAAGATCTAGAAGAAGGGAGGGAGAAGATCTAGAAGAAGGGAGAGAAAGAAGAGGTGAACCTGATCACCGTGTTATCACCCGCTCTCTTGCCGAGCAATCCGCTCTATTAGCTGATTCGGACGACTCACCAGGTTATTCTCCTTCACTAGATCATGGAGAGATGCCTCGTCAGCCGATCAACCTGTTGGATGAGCTAAACCTTGGTGGAGCTTCCCGTGCTCCACCAGCTGCTCGCGTCATACCTTCGTCCCAAACATCGTCCCCCTCTCGCCCTAAAAGTCAGAGAGAAAAAAGGCCGATAGAGAGTCCCCAGCACGCCCAACCTCCCCTTCAAAGGAGAAGGACTGGGGACGCGAGCCTGAGCCAACCCCTCTCCAACTCCCCTCCTCTGGTACAACCTTGGGCCCCAGTGCTCGCTCGCCCTGATGGCACTGCCGTAAATATGATCAACAAAATTTCCTCCGTGGATGTCGCTTACGGCGTTTCTCGAGCTGCTCTTCTCCCCCTGGACATGGATAGGGAAAAAGGCAACTCCTACGACAGCCTCATGAAGTCCATATTTCAGTCCAGTGCTAAGGTAAAAAAAAAAGATCTTCCTTATACTTCTTCTTGTATTTCCATTCCTCCACTAAATGGTTGTTTTTTACTTGGCAGATCATGCAAAAGGCGTCGGTTGGCCTGGAGAGAGCTAAGGACGTCGAGAAGGAACTGAAAAAGGAGCAGAAAAGGGCGGGGAAAGCCGAGAGAGAGAGTGTCCATCATGCTCAGATGCTGAAAGATGCTCGAGGAGAGATCGAGGGATTGCAGAGAGCTAATGCCGAACTCAAGGGGAAGGCTGAAGAGGTCGAGCATGAACTTCGGCAACAACTTGCTGATGTAGAGGCCAAAGCCGAAGCTGAGTATGATCGTGCCGTTGGCGTGGTGACGGATAATTACAAGGCACAGATGCTAGCTGTTCAAGATGCCGTCTGGGGTGCTGCCTGGCGAAGGTGCCTCACCAAGCTTGGTGTGGACCCATCTTCGCCTCACTGGATTGACGTGGAGCTCCCAAGTGAGGTGGCCGCTACCCAAGCCAACTCTGGTGCTGGAGCTCAGCCTGACCATGAAGCCCAACCTGAGCCTGTTGCCGAACAGATCCTGCCAGATGAAACCATCACTGATCTTACCATTGAAGGCGATGCTGCTGGGGGTTTTCGGGATGACAGCCCTATCCCTAATCTTGCCACTGACGCTGATCAACACAGTGAAGAGGCTTGACGCCTGCTGCTAGATTTGTCCTTTGTTGTGTTGAATCTCAACTGTTGACCCTGCGTGGTCTTGGCTCGACCGGATGTGGCCTTTCAATACTTTTAATTCTTCTATTGATGGCATTTGTTTAAGTAACTTCGTACTTTTTCTAAGTGTCTTCGTACTTAGAAGTTTTTATAAAGCTAAGTTTCTTCATACTTTCTTCATACTTAGAATGCAATAGTCATTTATAGTTTGCAATATTCGTCACAAGCCTAAGTTTTTTCATACTTAGGGATTTCTTGCTGCAATGTTCGTTGCAAATCTAAGTGTATTCATACTTAGAATCCTTTTGCAATATTCGTTGGAAATCTAAGTTTCTTCATACTTAGAGATGTTTTTTGCATTGCTTGTTGCAATACTAAGTTTCTTCATACTTAGAATTTTGTTTTGCACATATTCTCTGCTACCCAATAGGAATCCAAATTGCGAATTAGAAATTTCGGTTCATATTAAAAAAGTAAAATTCCATTAAATATCAAAAGAAATCTGAATAACTAACGTTGGTGAGTTTATTCGTACTTCCAACTAGATACTAAAAAACAAATGTGAATTTATTCGTATTCAACAAAGAGAGGTGTGATTGTATTCGTAATCACACACACATGCTATTGGAAGAACCTTCTAAGGTTTTGGATATTCCATGGCCGTGGAACTGGGTCTCCATCCAGGTCGGCCAGACGGTAAGCCCCAATGCCAGCAATTCCCACGATTTTGTATGGGCCTTCCCAGTTCGGTCCAAGCTTCCCATCAGTGGCTACTTTAGTGTTGGCCAAGACTTTCCTTAGGACTAGATCTCCCACTTTGAATTCCCTTGGCTACACCTTCTTGTTTGTAGCTCGCCGTAAATTTTTCACGATAAGGCGCCAAGGTAATGATTACCGCAGCTCCCTCCTTTCCTCGGCAAGATCGGTAATTTCGGCGAGGGCTTCATCGTTACCTCGATTCCCGCGAGGGTAGTGCGAATGGTCGGTAAACCAACTTCCAAAGGAATCAACGCTACGTCCCATAAGCAAAGTGAGCGTCTCTCTCCATAGATGTCCGTGGGGGTAGTCCTGTATGCCCAAAGCACGGCTGGGAGCTCGTCAGGCCATCTTCCCTTCTTTTCTCCAACCTTTTCTTGAGACTCTTCAAGATCATTTTATTTGAGGCCTCTGCCTGTCCATTACTCTGCGGGTACGCAGGAGTTGAATAGTAATTCCTGATGCCATACTGAGCACAGAAGGCTTTGAACTTCTTGCCAAACTGGGACCCATTATCTGAGATAATGGAGTATGGTACTCCAAACCTTGTGATTATCTTGTTCCATACAAATCTTTCCACCATTGCCTCTGTGATTTTGGCAAGAGCTTCCCCCTCTATCCATTTTGTGAAGTAGTTAGTGCCAATAAGTAGGAATTTTTGTTTCCCTGTTGCCATAGGAAGAGGACCTACGATGTCCAATCCCCACTGGGCGAATGTCCAGGGACTGGTTAAAGGTAGCAAATCCTCGGCTGGTGCTCGGATCAGAGGGGAAAACTTCTGACATTTTTCACAAGTTTTGACAAAGGCCTTCGCATCCTCCTGCATGTATGGCCACCAATACCCCTAGGATATTGCTCGGTGGGCTATGGACCTCCCACCAGTGTGTCCCCCACAAGTTCCAGCATGAATTTCATGGAGGAATTTCTGGACCAGAGCTGGGTGTACACATAACAGGTACGGACCAAGGAAAGACTTTCTGTAAAGCTTTCCTTCTAGAGAGAGCCAAAAGCGTACCGATTTGGTCTTGATTTTGTGTGCCTCCCTCTTGTCTTCTGGCAAGGTCCCATCTCGTAGGTATGCCACTATCGGGTCCATCCAGCTCAGCCCAAGCTCTGTTTCCATCACGACTTCCACCGCTCGGCCAATGCTTGGCTCGCTCAAATAATCCATTGTCACCGTTCGGCGATATTCTGTTTGGACTGCTGATCCCAGGCAAGCCAATGAGTCCACGTGTGCATTCTGTCCCGAGCTGATCTGATGAATGTGGACCAGGTCAAATTTGTCAAGCAAATCTTTGGTGCCCTCAAATATCGCGCCATCTTCTAAGCTCTTAAGTGGCATATTCCCCGAAAAGCCGGTTAACAACTAACTGTGAGTCACAAAATATTCTTAATTTGTATACCTTCAGTTCTAGGGCACTCTTCAATCCAGCTATCAGGGCTTCATACACTGCCACATTGTTGGTAGCACTAAACCCTAGCCGTAGTGCCTGCTCCAGGACCAATCCTTCTGGAGAGAAAAGCACAACGCTCGCTCCAGATCCTTTATTGTAGGCTGACCCATCCACGTAAAGTCTCCATTCATCTGGTTCTAGATCGGCCACTCTCGTTGGTTGTTCGGGATTATCAACTTGCACTTTCTCGTGGAGAATTGGTGGTGGTGGTGCCACTGTTGGAGTAAACTCAGCCACGAAATCTGCTAAAACCTGTCCTTTGATTGCTATCCTAGGCTGATAATCGAGGTCAAACTGACTCAGTTCTATTGACCACTTGGAGATTCTTCCAGAAAAGTCTGCCTTCCTGAGCAAGGCCCTTAGTGGATATTCAGTGAATATGGTGATGGGATGCTATAAGAAATAATGAGGCAACTTTCTGGATGCCACAACAAGAGCGTATACCAATTTCTCCAATGGTAGGTAACGTGTCTCAGCGTCCAACAACGTTTTGCTCACAAAATAAATTGGAGCCTGCTCCGTCCCCTTTATTCGTAGGAGGACCGAGCTGACCGCATGGTCAGATACAGCTAAGTATAGTATCAACCACTCCCCAGCTTCTGGAGTAGAGAGTAAAGGTAGTGATGATAGGTAGCTTTTTAGCTCCTGGAAAGCTCGTTCTTGCTCGGCTCCCCATTCATAGCCTTCTCTCTTCTTCAGAAGTTGGAAAAAAGGTCTGCAGCGGTCTGAGGACTTGCTGATGAAGCAATTAAGAGCTGTTGCCATTCCTGTCAGTTTTTGGACCTCCTTCGTGGTCTTTGGGCTTTGAAGGGCTTGCAGAGCCGTAATTTGATCCGGGTTGGCCTCAATCCCCCTTTTAGTCACCAAGTGCCCAAGAAACTTCCCCGAGCCGACTCCAAAGGCGCACTTTGATGCGTTTAACTTTAGCTTGTATTTTCTCAAAATGTCGAAAGTTACCTTTAAGTCAGCGAGGTGATCAGGCTTCAACTTGCTCGTGACTACCATGTCGTCAATGTAGACTTACATAGTCTTGCCAAGCTGATCTTTGAACATCTTAGTAACTAGCCTCTGATAGGTTGCTCCAGCATTCCGTAGCCCAAATGGCATAACTTTGTAACAGTAGAGTCCTCTTGGTGAGATGAAGTATGTTTTCTCCTGGTCTGGCTCATGCATGGCTATTTGATGGTATCCTCGGTATGCGTCAAGGAAACTCATCCTTTCATAGCCTGAAGTGGCATCTACTAGTTGATCGATCCTGAGGAGTGGAAAGCTGTCCTTCGGGCATGCTTTGTTGAGGCTGGTGAAATCCACACAGACTCTCCACTTCCCATTTTTCTTCTTGACTATGACCATGTTAGCCAACCAATCTGGATAGCTCACCTCTCGTATGGCATCCGCTTCTAGTAGCTGTTCTACTTCCTCAATTACAGCGTTTGCGTGCTGTGGGGCCGACCTCCTTGCCTTCTGCACAACTGGCTTGTGTTGAGGGTCCACGTTCAAATGGTGGCAGATGACTTCAGGATCTATCCCGGGCATCTCCTGGGGGGTCCAAGCAAACACATCAATGTGGTCCTTAAGAAAAGTGACCAGATTTATTTCCTCTAGCTCGGAGAGGGTCTCGCCGATTAGGAAATACCTCTCTGCATCGTCTTCTTGAATCTATACTTTCTTCAGTCCTTCTACCATCTTTTTGGTGGGATCGCCTCCGACGTCCTCTAAAGTTGGTTGGTCTGGAACTTCAACCGCGCACCCACTAAATGCCTTTGGGGATTTTCTTAGGACCATGGTAAAGCATTGATCAGCTACCTTTTGGTTACCTTTGATGCATTCTATTCCATCTGCTCCGGGGTACTTGATCTTCTGATGGTAAGTTGAAGAGACCGCCCTCATTTTATGCATCCATGTCCTTCCTATAATCACGTTATAGGATGAGGGGATGTCCACCACAAGAAAATCATCTTCAATACTCATCGATCCCGCTTTCGGGCCGGTGTAGTGTGACCTTTCCCATAGGCCATCTTTGCGTGGCGCTTGAAAACCAACCAAGGGGACAAGGCACTTTTGTAGTGAAATTGTCGGGAGTTCCATCTTCTTGAAGGTGTCGTAGTACATGATTTCGGTGCTGGCCCCCTGGTCCACTAGGATTTTCTCCACGTCGTAATCCCCTATTCGTAAGGTGATAACTAATGCGTCATTATGGGGTATCGTTACTCCATCCAGGTCATCGTCAGTGAAGGTGATCGGGGTCTCCAGGACTTCCCCTACCCTCGGCCTCTTCATGCCGAGCTTCATGACTTGCTTTGCCTGCCCATTGATCCTTTGGACGTGCCTTATCTCTTTGTTCGTATATGGAGCAACCAATCCATGTATCATATGGATTGTCCCTTTTGGCCCTTTCTTGTAGTCCATCTCTTCTACTAGCTCGGCATCATTCTTGCTGTTAGCCAAGAACTCCATTAGATGGCCCTCCGCCACTTTCTCGTCCAAGAACTTCTTGTATTCCACACAATCCTCAGTCATGTGCCCCCAATCCCTGTGGTAGCTGCAATGCTGATTGGTTGCCCTCCTTTTTTTTGGTTTCCCCGTCATCTTTGGGGGTCTTCTGAACCATTGCTCATTCTTGATCCTGTATAACATCTTGTAGATTGGGATATTGAAAGTTGCCATGACGCTGAAGTATGACTTCGGGTCTGGTTCAGCTTTATCTTTCCTTTGCTGGTTGTAATCCTTCCTTCCCGTTGTGAAGTCCTTCTTGTATATCTTTGACTCCACCGTCTTCTTCTCCGGGAGCTGAGGCTGTCCAGCTACGATCTTCCCCCCAGCTTGCAGAATGTCATCCTCCACTCGTGCATGTTCCTGAATCCTCTCCATTAGTTTAGCTACAGTTTTTACTGGATGCATGGTAAGCGATTCTCGTAGCTTACTATGTACAGGCAAACTTGTCTTAAACGTTGCCAAAGCATACTCTTCGCTGCAATTTTCAATCTCATTGAAAATTTCCCAATAACGTTTTGAGTACTGTCGCAGAGTCTCGTCGTCCCTCTGTCTCATAGAGGTCAGTGTGTCAAAAGTTTTTGGGGCAGCTCGGCTTGTTAAGAACCGAGCGGTGAACTCCTCAGCCAGTTGGGTCCAACATAAGATTGACCCCTCGGGAGTTTATGGTACCAACTTAGTGCTACCTTCCCTAAAATTTGGGGCGAGAACATTTTACCGCGGTAGTCGTCATCTTGCTGGTGTGCATGAACATGGCTTTCTTTGGTAGTCTTGAATGTAGGCCCACGAGGATCGTCTTTGGTTTAAGTAAGGGATGAACGCTGAGTGCTTTATCCTGCTCAACGTCTTCACCGCTCGAATCTAGTGAGCCAAAGGTGATTTGGAGATCTAGCCTAGGGCTTCCTTAGCTGCCTCTCGTGCAGTTTTAGGACCTCCCTCAGCTCGGTCAGCTTGGCTAGCGTCCCTTTTTTTCTCATATTGCACAGGAATAAGCTCGTTGGAACCAGATCTTTCATATCTGTCCCTAGCGTGCTTCCTCCTTTCTCTTTTTTCAACAAAAATGCTCCTATCTCTCCTTTTTCGTGGAGAAACTGCTCGGTCAGTGGAGGTGTTGTCATGATGACGACTTTTCTTTTCTTGCTCATGACGCACGGATCTCGTCCGAGAGCGTAGGTCTTTTTCTTTTTCCTGGAGTTGCTTTTTTAGGTCCTGAATCTCTCATTCTCGTCGAGTGACCTCACGAGCCAATTCCTCTGCCTCTTGCTCCTTCCTGTCGAGGCTATCTTCCCTCGGTGATTCGGTCGTGCGCTTGTGACCATCCCTCCTTGGAGGACTCATTCCCCGCTCACGTCGGGCAGAAGCCTCTCCACCCTTTGGTGGCGTCATTGAGTGTCTCCTCCTTGGAGAATCGCGGAGTATTAAGCACGTATCCTTGAATTTTGGAATCTCTGGGATATGTGCTACGTCAAACCTCTTGGTTGCTGGTTTTTTTAGTGGTGCTCTGAGAACCAGGGGAGTTTTGTCCACTTTTGTGCTCTTTCTTGTAGTATACACAAGTGTGGTACCACCGTCTTCCACATTGTTTCGTCGTGGAGTGAACAGAAGGGGCTTCGAATGCACCATCGTGGATCTCTGTTGAAAGGGACCAAGTTTCCCACAGACGACGCCAATTGTACGGGGATAAATCCGCGTAACTCTGGATCACGTGCTTCCTTGAATCAACCCCAAATCTGCAAGACAGAAAAAGGGTTAGAGCACCTTTGCCTCTCATTGGCAAAGGCCCTCCGATGCCTAAGTTAGTATCACGTACTTGAAAGCTCAAATCACAATGCGTATGAAAGTAATTCACAGCGTACCCTTTGTCATGGTTATTGCCTTGTATTTATAGGTGTAGATGTCCTTCACTTTAGGCATCTCGTGCTACTGCTTCCTATTCTCTTTAGGAGTCTTCTCTCAATAGGACTTTCCTATCAAGGGGCAGCTTCCATATATTGCTAGATCTCGTCTAGCGGTAGTCTTCCTTTCCATATAGAACTCATTCCTATACGGGTTTTATTCCCATCCTCATTAGGAATGTTCATATTTATCCCCCACAAGACGGAATTGCTCCTTATCTCATAAGGAACCGCTTGTAGAATATTCTGGAATGTCTCACCGCCCTTCTCGTGGCGGTGCCGAACTTCCACATAGTTCGGAATAACCCGTACATAACTCAACTCATTACGCCGAGCTGATTTATGTATTCCAGAATGTAGTTTGAACTATATTCGTAACCTTCCTAGCTCGGTACATCGGAGGCACTTCTTTATGCCTTACGCCGAGCTAGTGCATTCTGATGTATTAATTTAATTTGACTTCTGACCCCTATTCATGATCAATCCAGCTCGGTACAGGGACTGACAAACTCCCTATGTGGTGCCAAGCTAATTGTCCTCTCGTGGCGGTTATATTAGACACGTGCTATGCCTAATTATTGGGTAATCTGATTTTACCCACTCCAGAAGATAAGCACAATGTTACCCGGAGATGGAAAGCCAGTCAACTTAATAAACAAGGAGCGAACTCCCATGTAGGGTAAAACTCCAAATGAGCTATATGCGGCCATCTTGGCAAGGATCCTTATCGTATAAGGATACAGAATAATGCAGGCTACGCTGCGGGGTGGTAAAGGCCATTAATGAGCCACTCAGACTGTCGGGGGTGCCTCGATTGATCTACTAACATCTGACGCGACCCCCCCAGCACCAAGGTCAATTGACTCGGTCCGGGCGGCGCTCAGGAATAGGCCCCCCAAGGGCGGCTATGGTTCCTCCTTGTGCAGGCTCCCAGGGGGGGGTGGGGGGCCCAGGATCCTCGAGACTTGTAGTGAAACTTCCATCCTGGAGTGGCCTCCCGAGGGAAGGGTTCTGCTGAGGGGAGGGGGTTCTACTGAGGCCCCAGGGGCCGTGCCCCCTCATTGCCAGGAACCCAGCCTCGACATCCGCTGTCCTCGTCTGGAGACCATCCAGCCGGAAAAGGGGTCTCGACCACCTTTAGCCATCTAGGTGAGGGTAGTCCCCAAGACCCAACCCCTCGGCAAGGGTGCAGCCGAGGACAATGGATCCCTGGGTCCCAGACCACTACAAGTACCTTTTTGATCTAATGGCTAAGATTTAGTAGGGTACTATAGAAATATTTCAATGGCCTGGACACGGAAGTCCTGACCTTTTGTTAAAGGGGTTTTCGTTCATGGGCCGAGAAGGGATTTGAAAGATCCCCAATTTGATGTGGAACAATTAAGCATCGGAAAACAAAAAGCCCGCAAGCTGCTGCTTCTTCTTCGTTTTTCTTTTAGAATGGGCAGCTCCAAGCTTCAATGAAATTACTGAAGAAAATTAATAGTGTCCATTCTAAAAAATTAAACTGAAAAAAAATATAGTTACTGCTTGAGATCTACTCTTTCGCCCAAAACAGGGACAAATAGTGTGCAATAGCTTCTCTTCCATGGCTGGTATATGGCAGAACATCAGAGATATGTGGAGGTGGGGAAGAGTGAGGGAGAAATTAGGTGCCACAATTGTCACGTCCCAAAATGAGAAATGACCGGCCATGTGTCACAGGCAAACCCGTGGAACACGCAGATTTAAAATAAAATAAAATAAGCCATGGAACACTAAATGACCATTTTTTATTATAAAACAAAATCAAATCCCAAAAAGGTATTGACATAAGCATGGAGAACATCTATCCCATGAACCAACAATAAAATTATCCACCAATGTTAGGAGAAACGCAATTTACGTGGTTTAATAAAGTGTAGAAGTGAATAAATAAAATTACAAAACAACAATACAATATCCTATGGAGGTCGACAATACAATATCCTATGGAGGCCGACGCAATAAATTCCCAAGATAGCGTCAGAGTCCTCACTCATCTACTCGATTTGCTTGAAAAAGATGTTGGAATAAATCCTTCAGCTTACAAGCTTAGTGAATAGCAAAGTATGTATATTAAATAAAGTTTTAAAGCAGAGATTAAAAATAAATTACCGTGTAAACATAAATTAGCATACGAGCAATCTAGGTTGTCCAATTCAGTTTTCAACGATCCAGATTATGGAAAGAGAAACATGAGAGAGAAAGGGATGGCCATCGATACACTTTTGGAATTGTCCGGATGCAATGTTTAGGTACCATGTAGGTTCGGCCACATGGTACTCATTCCGTAACCAAAAACAAATTCGTCATGGAGAGAGAGGAGTGAGAGAATACAACTTTAATGTTTTAATCTTAGCCGTTCATTTCAACGCTGACATGGAGTTTCTTTTTTTGTGTTTTTATATGTCCCCCAAATCACGCACACACATACAGGAAGGGTTTTTAGTCAGGGATTCCTTAAATTGCTTAAAGTGCGGACCTCACCTTTCCCGATTCAATTTTGATGATCTGAACCATTCAATGTGTTTAGAATGTTTTTTTAAAGGTTCCCGCGAGGAATTGTTAAATAAAATGACCGGGAAGGACTTGATTCGAGTAGTTTTTTATAAAATGCTACATTTTACCGCGGAAAAAACATATTATTTCAAGGAATTGTAAACATACGGGAATGTAAACTGTCTTTTTTTGCAAACTGTTTGGTTTTTTTTATGTATTGTGAGAGAATGACGTGTCACATAGATCTGTAAGCGCTACCCCAGCGACCCCCCTTTAGATTTGTACACACTAGGCAACGAGCTTCGTTAAGCCCTGTAAGTCTTAGGTCTCAGAGGACATCTCAGGTCTTTGGTCATCATCTCTTTTTCTCACTCTCTCTCAAAACAGCCGTTGCAAAAGTGGGTTTGGATCGGGGTGTCCCCAATTTGGGGAAAGAAATGGGTAAAATCCAGAATGAGGAGAGATTTGGGACCTCCATCGGAACTGGGTTTTTTTGGGTTTTGCGCAAACTTTGAATTTGGGTCTTAAATTGGTCAAGGCTGGAGATGCTCTTAGTACCACATATGTTATAACCAAAATAATTCATCCCATAAGATTTTTGTAGTTGAACTTATCCAAAATAATTACTGGACAACATTTTCGTTCTTATTTTTTTCTTGGTAATGTAGGATGCCTCAAACTAGCTTGTGCCTACCGCAGACAAGTTCCTATAATACCTCTCACGATTGTTTCATATGCTTACACGCGAGGTAAGGTGACCCAAAGAGTAGCTAGCAAAGAGAGTTGAACTGAGACCTGAAGATAGAGCAGACTCATATACTAGATTCTTTATTTATGTTTATTGAAATTCAGATTTATTTAGAGATAGACAATTAATAAAGAATCCACCTATATTATATTCAATCACTTATATTTGGTATCGGCTTCTAGTTACATATTTATCCCTAATTGTAGTTATAGGGATTGATATTGGCACTCCCCCTTTTGAGTGTCATTCACTGTGTTCACTTCATGATTCTAAAAAAAAATTCAAAAAGATTTTTTTCCTCATCTCTCATCTTTGCAATCATTAATCATATTTCTCTCTCTATCTCTCTCCAATTATTACACATCTCTCTAACTATTAGTTTTTCCCAATCCTAACACTCTCTCAAAATTATTTCTCAAAATATTGTTTTTTTAATATGCGGGTCATTAACACTTTGGGGAGTGCCAAAAACAATACCTTATAATTATAGATATCCTATTTGGATTGGGTTAGGCTTAAGCTATGGAAGTTCTTACAAATAAGAAATGGAATTGTTAACAACGATGGGGTTACTAGGCTTCTTGAAATCTCCCTTACGCCTTGTTTTGCATCCGGAGATGATTTTGGGTGGATTTGTAATGACGGTGGATTTGAAGGTGAATTTGTAATGACAGTGGATTTGTAATGAGGGTGGCCCCACATCATAAGAAGGGTTGATTTGTTAGAGAGGTGTTTGGATGATATTTTGAGAAGAGTGATTTGAAGAGTGGATAAGAGGGCAAATGTCTAAATTGCCCCCAATTCATTAATTTAATTTACAATATGGTGTAATTTTATTATAATTAAAATAAATGCATAATACTTAGAATAAATACACAATAATTACAAAAATATATTAAAAGTGTGTTACACATTTATAAAATAATAATTAAGAAAAAAAATTAAAAATTAGAAAGTTAAATTTTTTCAAATTAAAAGACAATTTAAATTTGTATTATAAAGTTAGGGGGCGGAGGTAATGTTGACACCCCAATTTTAATCCCTATCCATCCCCAATGATAAATAGAATGTGCAAAATGTACCTTGGAACAGTTGCTTGAGTTGGATGGATGAAAAAAAAAAAAACCCAAACCCAAACCAACCTAAACCGTACGGCCTAAAACCCATAACTGTACGGCTTGAAATCTTCTTTGCACCATGCAGTGTTACCCTATGCACCGTACGGCACACCTTTGATGTCGTATGACACCCATGTCCCATCAATAGGATTCCCGCAACTGCTCAAAAGCTTAGAAACGAATGATGATATTCGGCAATGATGGAAAATCTTTGCGTAAAAACCTCGCTCATCTTTGCCTATAAAATCCATCGTCGTCCACCGAGTTCAAGGGGTCAGAGAGAGTTCGATAAAAAAAAAAAGGGCGGAATCAGATCATACCGAAATAAAAACCCAAAATTCGTTCCATACAAAACCAAATCCCGTTATTTCATCCATTGTTTGAACCTCTATTTCGCAAGAATCCAGTGCCCATTTCCCGTCGTCAACTAATCTAGTCCGTTCAGTTCTGTTTCGAGGTATAACAATTCTTTTTCAAACCATAATCTTTTTAGGGGTCTCCATCAGGCTTGAGGGGAGTTCCATAGCCCTTCCATGAGCCCAAACGGAAAGGTTTCAACAAGATTCGACCCTCTCAGGTAAGTATTGCATGACATTATCGATTGTCGCGGGATGCCATCCCTAAAATGAGGTAGATTCATTCGTTAAAGCCATTTTCCAAACTAGTTTTTATCAGCAAATAGTATGGTTTTTACACAAAAATAGAAGTTGGTTTCAATCGGATAAAAATGAGAATTTTTGAAAAATACACTGCACAGAGGCACCATACAACATCCAAAGTACACCGTGAAGTGTAAATTTGGACGCCATACGGTGTCATTGGAAAAAAATTTGGCTTGCTCTGTTTTCTGGAATCCGATGCTCTATTTTTTATGAAAACCAGTGGGTCTGATCACAATCAACCCCCTTTACTTTCTGTCTTTGCACTTACATCCCCCTTTAATTGATTTTCTCGCATTTATATACTTGATTGTATTACGTGACTTTTTATTATTATTATTTTGTTCCATTTTTAAACCATGTTATTATCTGAAATATTGTTTATGCGAAATAAAGTTTCTCATAAAATCTTTCCAAAGAATAATCCCACAAAGATTTAGTAGAGACCGGAAAATTCTGGGCATGCGGGGTGCATTTTTTGAACAAAACCCTCCCCATGGGTAACCTGACTCCCGAACCCAAATTTCTATTTTTCGCAGATCAAACCCCTTTTTCAACGGCACAAGAGTCATTACTTTTTTTTAAACGGTTTTTCGGGTACCTAACATTTTTCGGAAATTAAACCCCAGGTGGCGACTCTAAATTTTTCCTTTTTCCCAGATCGCCCTTTTTCACAAACACAACCAAAAACTCTGTGGACTATTTTGCCCTCGCGAAGAATGAGCGTCCACAAAATGGCAACTCTATTGGAGATCGATAATTTTTAAATTAATCTTTATTTTGACATTTTACACTTGTAAAATGACCATTCGAAAGCTTGACACCAAGTACATGCTTCACGCTGTACTAGAAAGGATTAATGCCATGGTGAAAACCCGATCAGTCTGGATTGGATCTTTCCCGGTTGTCTGCATGAGTAAAATTTCAAGGTTTTGATTAATTTAAAGAACGCGCCAATCTTGAAAAATATTTGTGGGATTTTTGAAAAGATTTTATTGTTAAAATTTTGCATTGTACTTGCATGATTACTAGCCTCACTGCTGCGTCCTGGTTACCTTACCCAGCTTGCTGGTGTTAGGACATCCCAGGATTCTCGACAACCTTGGACGATGACGAGTCAGCTTGCCGTTACTACCCTTGCCACGTCAGTATTTTTGGCTCAGTGGATACAAATATTGACTCTAGTTTGGGGAACTCCCTCAAACCAAAACCCAGTCTTTGCATATAATGAACTTAGAACCCTCCAACCTAGGACAAGGACCCATAGGTTAGGATTACGCGATATATCTTGTTACGTGTTTACTGTTTTCTATATAATTTTCTTATCATCATTTTGCATGCATCTGTATTATCATAGTTAATTAGAGACTATGATGTCACATTTTCCCGCGATCTTAAGAGGTTGTCCTACCCGATGATGAGTCGTGCATCCCAATGCATGTTGTTCAGATTAATTTAGTCCTTAGAATAATAGGAGTTAGGAAAATCAAATCAATTTGATCCTTAACAATGACCTAACAGAAATTAGGAAGAATTGGCCCAAGTTGGGGCAATTGTCCCTAAAGTCAAAGTTAGATGGTTGGAAAGGAATAATTAAGAACCAAGGTTGCTTTAATTTCCCCGAATCCTGCTATCCTAAATAAAGGATACACTGTCAAAAGAAACACTGAGGATCAGGACAGCCTTTCTAAGATCCATTTTTGCATAGTCTAGGAGACTTTAAATCTTTGGGGTTTGAAACACCTCCGGCATCAGTCGTGCTCGAACGGCTCCTCCTTGTGATTTTATCAAATTTCTCTCCAGATTTCGACAGCCTTATTGATTTTTCTTAGATGGTCATGAAAGTTGATTGGCTCTGGTTCCAACACATAGGAACTTAACCTATTGAGTAGTCGACCTACCCAAGGCTATTGAAAACCTTTTGAGACTTAGTTTAGTATACATGACAACACAAATACAACATTCCCATTTTTCAAAATACAACAAGCAGGTGTATTTCTAAGTTTGCTTTACTGTCAATCCCGAGTCATTCAGCCAAACAAGAAAACCTCACCCATTCGAAGGACAAAGGGTGATCCGACCCAAAGCAACAGACATGGAAGTTTAGGCTGAGATCAAGGAGATTAAGAAGACTCTAATTGATATGGGCAAACAGATCAGCAATCAAATCACCCAGCTCATGATCATGGTACAAGACGTCTGTAACCATCTCCTACCAACCTAAGAGAACCCCCAACAACCCAGAAAGAGCCCGAAAATGGCTGCAGCCTTGGCAAGAATTTCTAAATTAGATAAATCTGTCTTGGAAGAATTCAATCCCATGGGCCTTGAAAGTTTCATTGGTATCAGAAATCTGAAAGTGCACCAGCAGGACATCAAGAAGGAGGACCTTGCAAAAACCACCCCCTGCTCCACAAACGACAATTCCATGAACACAACCCGACCCAACCGCCCTAAAAGAAACTTTCACCAATTCTCCACTTCTCTTATTCCTGTCTACAAAAGCATTCTTGAGAATAACCTTCTTAAACCACTTGAGCCTCGAGAATTACTTGAAGAGCTCCTTGCCAACCATAACCCAAACACCTTCTGTACCTACCACCATATGCATGGACATCATACTAGTAATTGCCTTTGTGATGCAGGGCACCTTATGAACTACAGAAAAGACGTGCAACAATTGAACACAAACAAGAAAGTTTAGAGAAAACGCTCTCTAGACTCTTTTATAATTCAATAATACTCCAAAAAAATTGTCCTGCTCTTAAGGCTTACAACTTATTATATAGGAAACCATAAACCCTAATTGATTTTGCTCCGAAAAGGAAGCCAAATCAATAAAAACGCAAAATTACCAAAAATGGAAAATTCGAAAATAATAGCAAAATAAAAAACTAGAGAAAATTATAGAATGCTTCCCAAAAGTGCAGCTTAATTCGGATTTTCCTTGCCCAAGTAATTGGCAAGTCAAATCTTTCCTTAAACGGCAAATTTGGCCATTCGGAGCCCTAAACAATGTCAAAAGCCTAAAAAATGACGTACGCCATGGCCGTAGGCGATGTGTCTTGATCGTTGGGCCGTTTCGGATCTGACTCAAGTGGGCCCAACGCAAAATTCCACAGCAGCATAATTACGATTTTGCCACCCTAGTCTTAAAACGTCGAAAATACTCTTCCTACATGGCTACTGCATCATCCTCCCCTTCTAAAAAGAAATTCACCCTCAAATTTGCATCATCATCTAACGAGCTATCACCTCAGAATGGAATAAGATGCTTGACATTAAACACATCGGCAGTACGAACATAGGTTGGTAGCTTCAAACGATAGGCATTCGGATTGATCTTCTTAATAATCTCAACGAGGCCAATTTTACGAGCTGCAAATTTGTTATACTCATGAGATGTATAACGGTCTTTAGTGAGGACCGCATAAACGAAATCACCAACTTCAAACTCGACCAAGTGGCGCTTTTTATCTGCCGCTGCCTTGTACTTGGCTGTACTATCCTCCAAACGCAACTTAGGCTTCGCATGGACCTGCTGTAAAGTCTGAATGAAATCTTCAGCCTTGCCACTAGAACGCTTCAAACTTGGAACAGGAGCTAAGTCGACTGGTGTGCGTAGGTTAATGCCATAGACAACTTGAAAATGAGAGAATCCTGTGCTCCGGTTAACGGAATGGTTGATAGCAAACTCTGCTTGACACAGCTTTTGATCCCAACTTTTGAGATGATCCTCCACCAAACTGCGTAGTAAATTGCCCAAAGAATGGTTCACCACCTCAATTTGACCATCGGTTTGGGGATGATAAGTGATACTAAAATCCAGTTGAGTGTTGGCCAGCCTCCACAAGCAACGCCAAAAATGACTCAAAAATCTAGTATCCCGATCAGAAACGATAGACATAGGCAACCCATGTAAATGATAAACCTCCGAAAAATATAACTGCGCCACCTTAACAGCATCTGTAGTTTTCTTGCAAGCGATAAAGTGTGCCATATTGGAAAATCGATCAACCACCACGAAGACGAAATCATGACCACGTTGTGTACGTGGCAGCCCCAATACAAAATCCATGCTGACATCGGCCCATGGCTAGGAAGGAATTGGCAATGGCATGTATAATCTGGCGTTAGTGGCAATACCCTCGGAAATTTGGCAAATATGACACCCCACAACGAACTTATAAACCTCACGCTGCAAGGTCAGCCAAAAATAGGAAGCAGACACCAGTGCGTAGGTCTTATCCCTGCCCACGTGCCCCTCATCATGCAACTCCTTAATGATCTTCAACCGCAGGTTGGACTCCGGAACACACAACAAATTTCCTTTGAATAAGAACCCATTGTGCATGTGAAATTCTGATTGGGCTCCCCCTGCGATATCCTTAATGATAGTAGCAAAATATGGATCTACTGCTAATAATTCACGAAAAAGCATCAAGCCCTGTTACCTTAGTGCACATCAAAACAAGAAAATTGGAACGCCGACTAAGGGCATCAGCTACTCGATTCAAAGCACCAGACTTATGCTTGATAAAGAAAGAAAACTGTTGAATATATGCCACCCATTTAGCATGTTGACTGGACAACTTATCTTGAGCATTGAGGTGCTTCATTGCCTCGTGATCAGAATAAAGAATGAAATCACTGTGAATAAGATAGTGATACCAATGCTTCAACGCTTGGACCAAGGCATAGAATTCCACATCATAGGTGCTGTAATTCATCTTAGCTCCATTTAGTTTCTCACTAAAATAAGCAACGGGTTTAGAATTTTGGCTAAGGACAGCCCCAATTCCAACCTTTGATGCATTGCAATGCAGCTCAAAAGGCTGCGAAAAGTCTGGCAAGATCAACACAGGAGCCAAAGTTAACTTCTGCTTGATCAATTGAAATGCATCAGTTGCTGCATCATTCCACGCAAACCTGCACCCTTCATACAATCTATTATAGGAGCCATGATAGTGCTAAAGTGAGGAATAAAACGACGGTAGAACGATGCAAGCCCATGGAAACTGCGAACATCAAATAAAGTTTGCGGTTCTGGCCAGTTACGAATAACCTCAACCTTAGACTCATCCACTAAAATTCCATCCTTGGATACAACATATCCAAGGAAAAACACCGTATCGGTCAAGAACACACACTTCTTGATTGCCCCAAATAATTTTTCAACACACAAAACAGTAAGAACTTCCCTTAAGTGTTGCAAGTGTTGATCATGCGTGGCACTATATATTAAAATATCATCGAAATAAACGACAACAGATTTACTGATAAAAGGGCGAAGGGCCTGGTTCATCATTCTCATGAAGGTGCTAGGAGCATTGGATAGACTGAACAACATCACCATCCACTCATAAAGGCCTTCCCGAATTTTAAACGCAGTTTTCCACTCATCCCCTGGCCTGATTCTTAGTTGATGGTACCCACTTTTCAAGTCCAGGTTTGAGAACACCTTTGCATTACTCAGCTGGTCTAGCAGATCATCCAGCCTTGGATTGGGAAGCGATACCTCTCTGTGATCTTGTTAATGGCCCTGCTGTCAACGCACATCCTCCACGATCCATCCTTTTTTGGAGTTAATAAGGTTGGAACTGCACACGGGCTAAGGCTTTCATGAATAAAGCCTTTAGACAACAACTCCTCCATTTGTCTCCACAGCTCTTCCATTTGTCTCCATAGCTCTTCATGCTCTTTCGGACTCATATGATAATGAGGCCGATTGGGCAAACTCGAATTGGGCACCAAATCAATTTGGTGTTTAATATCCCGCAGAGGGGGCAATCCATCTGGTAAGTCTGCTAGAAACACATCCTAAAATTCCTGCAGAAAAGGTTGAACCACTGCTAGAACATCTCCTTCACCCAAGGCCAAGGCCTTAGATCCCTCTTTCGCCACCAACACAAAAACCACCTTGCTTGTTGACAACTCCTCTTCAAACTGTACCCTCGTCAGAAGGGTTGTACTCTCCCCAATTTGTGGTTTGGGTACAACCTCCTTGGAAGGTAGCAACACAATCTTCACACCTTTAAATGATAGCGCATATGTATTAGTGCCCCCATCATGTACCACCTTACGATCATACTGCCATGGTCTTCCCAATAAAAGGTGGCAAGCATCCATGGCCACAACATCACACCAGATTTCATCCCTATACTTGGAACCAATAGAGAAAGCAACCAAACATCTTTTGGAAACTTTAACTTCGTTACCTTTCTTTAACCATGTAAGCTTATAGGGATTGGGATGAGCCTCCGTCTTTAGACCAAGTTTTTGGACTGCCTCTTCTGCCACCACGTTCTCGCAACTCCCAGAATCAATCACAAATCGACACACCTTCCCACCAATGGTACATGTAGACTGAAACAAGTTACCACGGAGCGACAAATCGCCCTCTGCCTCACGCGGAGCATAGCACAGTCGCCTAACAACTAGTAACAGACCGTTATCCCCAACTACCTCTTCCACAACCTCCTCATCATATGATGCCTCTTGCTCGTATGACTCGCATTGCTCGTTCACAATCCCATCAGAATCCACAAACAAAGCTTTTCCTGGTCGCTCACCCTTTCTACACTCAAAGGCGCGATGACCAGGCTCACCACACTTAAAACACTTCGTCCCAGAACCAGAACTAGCACTTGCCCTAATTGCTGGCGGATTAGGGGGCAGGCTAGCAATTGGCTTGTTACTCTATCTGCAACGCCTTCTAATAGACATCGGAGACAGAGAATAATTCGAACATATTTAATGTAAACTGGAACTGTTCACGCAATCCTCCCACATACCTCGATACCAACTGCTCCTCCATTTCTGCAAGATCATTCTGGGCTACCAATTGATGGATCTCTATGGTGTAATCATCCACAGAACACGAATTCTGATGAAGATTCTGCAATCGCTGATACATCAGACGCAAGTAGTTATGGGGAAGAAAAGCCACCAGCATCTTTTTCTTTAATTTTTCCCACAAACTAATCTTGTCTTTTCCTTGCCGCAACCGAGTTTGCTTCAATTTCTGCCACCATGCCGCGGCTCTACCCCTGAATTTGGTAGCCACTAGCGACACCCGTTTATCCTCTGGAACTTGTTTGAACTCCAAGACTTCATCCATAGCCGCAACCCAATCAAGGAACTCCTCTGGCATCAAACCCCCCTGGAACTCAGGTAGGTCGATCCTCAAATGAGATTCCCATGGACGGAAATCAAGGTTATTAGCCATGATATCTCAGCCTCTGCCCCTTTGTTGAAGAAAACCACTGCTGCCAGCTTTGCCAACGCCGAATGCCCCCCGTAACAAAAGGGTTTTCAGCCGCTTCACCATCCATATTTTCGTCCTCCTCTCGAGGCCGCCGATCATATGGTTGATGGCGAGGTGGATTCCCCCTAACAGCTAGGGCAGTAACTTGGTCAGTTAAAGCCGCTATTGCAGCCGATAGTTGTCGGAATCGCGCCTCCGTTCGCACCTCATGCGCTACGTCATCTCTTTCATAGATGTCCTCCAAATTAGAGGTACGATCACTTCGTTCCCCTCGACCTCCAGCACGTCCTCCGACCATATTCAGGATTGGAACTCAAGGCTCTGATACCAACTGATGCAGGGCACCTTATGAACTACAGAAAAGACGTGCAACAATCAAACACAAACAAGAAAGTTTAGAGAAAACGCTCTCTAGACTCTTTTATAATTCAATAATACTCCAAAAAAACTGTCCTGCTTTTAAGGCTTACAACTTATTATATAGGAAACCAGAAACCCTAATTGATTTTGCTCTGAAAAGGAAGCCCAATCAATAAAAACGCAAAATTACCAAAAATGGAAAATTCAAAAATAATAGCAAAATAAAAAAACTAGAGAAAATTCTAGAATGTTTCCCAAAAGCGCAGCTTAATTCGGATTTTCCTTGCCCAAGTAATTGACAAGTCAAATCTTTCCTTAAACGGCAAATTTGGTCATTCGGAGCCTTAAATAGCATCAAAAGCCCGAAAATGACATACGCCATGGCCGGAGACGATGGGTCTTGATCTTTGGGCCGTTTCGGGTCTAACTCAAGTGGGCCCAACGCAAAATTCCACAGCAGCATAATTACGATTTTACCACCCTAGGCTTAAAACGTCGAAAATACTCTTCCTCCATGGCTACTGCATCACTTTGTCTCAAGCACAAAATCCAATATCTCATTGAAGATGGAACCGTCCCACTCCCTCTCAAAAAGCCCAACATTGTCTCTAACCCCATGCCTGAACACAAACCCAATGCTCAAGTCAACCAAATCCCCCTTGGCTCCACTTCAAATGACCAAAGCTCTAGAACCCAAAATTTCAACAATGCCATGCCTGCCAATGAAGTTAAAGCCCAAACCAACAATTCTCAAAAACCACAAAGAACTACTTCCCAAATTTCCAAGCCTCTATCCTTGATCTATGAGAAGCTCCTCAAAGTCGGCCATGCCAAACCACTTACTCCAACTCTTCTACCTCAAAAGGTTCCATCTTACCATAACCCCAATGCCTTCTGTGCATTTCACCAAATGCCTGGTCACGATATCGATGAGTGCCATCACCTTCGTCACAGAGTTCAAAACCTCATCAATAGTAAAACCATCATTTGCCCACTAACAAAAATAAACACCCAGTCAAGTCCCAATTTCATATTTACTCTAAACCCATGGGTGATTGCTAATTGGTGCCAAGGCTAGCAAAACAAGTATGAACCGCCAAGGACCATGCGATAGACCATACTTCATGAGTTTTGGGAATCTTTAAGTTTCAAGTCAGAGTCTTCTCTTTTATTGAGTCAGTTTGTATTCTACTTTGATGTTTGTCTTCATATTCGAGTCTGTCTGGTTGTTGAAAAGAGAAAAATAAAAAATAGTCATCATTGTAGTCCCGAACTACGCCACGACCTGATTTCATGCAAAGGGATACATAGGCAGCCCTCAGTGGTTCGGTCGCAACTCCTAAGAATCGATGTCACGCTTTTGTGTTAGAATTGTCATAATAAACTTGAATTTTTGCATTAATCCTTGAAAATGGAATTGTTTTCCACCATCATTTGAGATTCATAATATTAACTTCAAAACACGAAATGATTAAACCCTCAACTCTCATACGAAGAAGGAATTCCAGGCGTCATTCTCCAACGTCATCAATGAGTAATGCTTTGACACACACAAAAAGGGGGGGGCTGCTAGGTTGAAAACCCACAAGGGCGGCCTAGGAAAAAATTAAGGCAAAAAGCTCGCTAGATCAAAACTTTGAAGTAAGGTCCAGGCAAAAGTCGGAGCATGTAAAAATTCTTTCTATCAAGTTGTGCAATTCAAAATGAAGAAAGACATTTTTTGTTTTTATTCCCCAAATAAATATATCCCTTGATAGCCCTTTTGAGCCTGAATCATTTTCTTTGAAGAAGAACCTAGCTAGGCAGCTATCCCTGAATTAAGAGAAACGAAAGTGCCAAATGCATAGTTTTCAGCACGATGTCCAGGCGAAAGTGCCAAATGCATGGTTGTTAGCATCACGTCAAAATTCAAAAGAATGAAAATGCCAAGTTCATAGGCACTACCAAATGCGAAGCACTGAAGTAGGAAAAATGAAAGAAAGTGTCCATCAAAAGCCAAAATGTGGCACAAAGGAAAACATTGAAGAAAACAGAAATGGCACACAAAAAGAGTTAAAGATAGCTGCTAGCTTTAACCTAGAAGAAAAATGAAATTTTTTGAGCCTACTATCCTTTCTTGGTTTAGCCCAAAGCCTTGGCCCCATTATAACCTAAATAAAGTCTTTTCAGATTGAAAAACACAGCTTGATAGCAAGGATTTAGTGGAACAATATCATCAAAAGTTAAAGCATTGCAAAACACCAGCATTCACTTGAAGTAAAAGTCCAAACCGGAGCACCTCAGATCTTCATCAGCAAGCCGGGTCAAAAGTCAAAGCATTACTTAGCACTAGCATCCGTCGAAAGTTAGATCCTCATTAGCAACCCAGGTCAAAAGTCAAAGCATTACAAAACACCGGCATCTGCCAGAAGCTCAGATCCTCATCAGCAACTTGGGAGCAAGGCATTGCACAAGACCAACATCTGCCAGAAGCAAAAGTCCAAACTGGGGCACCTCGATGGAAAATCAGCAGATCAGCATCCCAAGGCATGGGTTTAGAATAAGAATTCTTGTGTTTTGATAATCAATTTGAATGAATATCATTGGACGGAATAAACACAGTTTCAAAACCAAAAAGACTCAAGTTTATGACAATTTCAAACATCAATTGTGGGGCACCTTCTATCATTTCCTAAATTCTCAAGTTTGTCATCTTTTAAAGGTCTTTTCAGGTCAACATAATCTTGTTAGAGTCCATTCTTTTGTCACAAGGTCAAAATAACCGGCATCTACCAAATTCATGAGTAGTCATTCTCCACCTAGTAAGGAGCACCTTAAGGGAAGTCACTCTTTTGACTCTGTTGAGTCAGCCTAGTCTTGTCCAAATCTACCCCTTTTTTTTAGTATGGGGCATCTTTGTAAAGTCACTCGTATTGTTTAAGCCTTGTCCAAATTCACACAAGGTCTTTTGTCCAATCAACCTTTGGTAGTCTCGACATTCTTAAACTCGTGGAAGATGATTTCAAATGCATGTAAGAGCCTGTGTGTGGATGAACAAGTCAAGGGGTTTAGAACTGAAGCATATCATTCGGGGACACATTTGTCCAAGACTAGGGCAAATCAACTCAATGCCATCTACTGGGAGAAGTGCATACACCTGAGTTCAAGACTTGGGGCAGAAAATGCCAAAAAGCTCTAGCCTCACAGAAAGCCAGAAGGCCCAGAAGTTCAAAATTCCTGATCAAAAGCAACCTTAAAACCAGACCCTGTCCAAAAGGAAAGACAACAAAGCAAAAAGAGATACCTTGCTGTGCCACCTAATTTCTAATAAAGGAAATGTTATCATTCTGTCATCAAGTGTCAAAACCTGAGTCTCATGCAAGAGTCCTCATGGTCAAAACTTTTTAATCAATTTTGGAGATACATTTCTCACCTAATGCTTTTTACGAGACTTCGCTGGTCTCGCGCAAATCCTTTAAGAGACCTCGCAGATCTCGCTCTAATTTTTTAGGGACTTCCACCAGTCTCGCTCAAACTAAGCTATTTTTTGGGACCTCACAGGTCCCACATAAACCTTTTTAGGGACCCGCACCGGTCTCACTCGTCAACAGCATCATTGCTCTGTCTTGGATGGTCACGAAAGTTGATTGGCTCTGGTTCTCAGACATAAGAACTTAACCTACTTAGTAGTCGACCTACCCATGGCTGTTGTCAAGCTTTAAATCACTTTGGACACCTCACCTTCTCACTCTAATCACTTTTTACTACTCACAAAGCCTCGTTTGTTGGTTGCTTTTCATTTTCAAAACTCAGTCGTTCATAATTTGCAAATCATTTTCAAATTGGGTTTACCAGAAGACCTCAGCACTGAGAGATGCCCAAAAGTCAGCAAAAGACCATGCAGAAGCCCAAAGGCTTGCCAGAGAAGTCAAAAACCTGGCAGATTGATAAGATAGTCGAGCGGCCAACAGAAATAGTCGCAAGGCTAACCTATGTTGGCCGATCGGCTAACCCTAACAGATTTAGAAATAAAACTTTGGTTTTGACCTCAGGACTTGTTCAAATAGATTTTTCACCAGTTCTCTTGTGCAAACAAGTTGCAATGGGTATTTGAAAGTAGTTGGAGCAATCGCTTGGCAATTTTAAAACGCATTTGGATGAACGGATACTCCAAAACTCTCGGATACACTACAATTTACTACGTTGGTGTCAACAACTTCAACAAGCCATGACAAAAGTTCATGAGAATCATAAGAGATTATTTGGTGGAGTTAATAACAAAGTTTGAAGCCCGGAAGTGTTGAAGCCCGAGATCGACCGAACAAGGAGCATCAGGGCACGTGTCACATATTGTTAGTTTCATGCCACCCTCAAAGCATGTGTATGCAAAACTAGACTGTCAAACTCCAAATTTTGCCTGTGTGGAGCATGATAAACATGTCTAATAAAAAAACCAAATAACATCCATGTCATGAAAGAAAAAGTACATCTATCCATGGGCAAAGCATGCCCAACATCAGAAGTTACCACGACATGCAGGCTATATCCATGAAAAAAGCAAAGATGGGCAAACAAGTGCCTAAATCAAAACCAAGCATGTAGGCTTGTCCTAAGAACCAGCGCGACGTCTTTTAAAATCACGACGACAGCCCACTGCCAAGTGTCAGTACTCCTCAAGTGTACTCGGGAGATCTGCATTGTCATTCGCACTGCTATCACTATTGTCACCATTACCACTGTCACTACTACTACTGCTCTCTATCTTCCAGGGAGCCCACCGCGACTCGGGTGCCGAACTCCCAGGAACACTCTCTTCCAGCCTGTCAACTATAGACCGCACACTCTATCAGATGATGGGACTATAGGTAGGACATGCCTCCGAGCTCCGCCAACATTCTTCATCAAAAGGCCTCCTGCGAGATGGCGAAAGGAGAGGTATATCCTGCACAAAAAGGAAAGATTCGTCAGTAAACATTTAAAAGCATGCAAATTTCAAGACAAAATACAATGGCTACCTGGTCAGTCTCACTACTAACAAGAGCTCTACAGACACGCCTAATCCTATGGCGACTGTGACTACTACTGGCCCCACGGCTACCACCTGCACTGCGGTTTCTATGACTCTCCCTGCTCCATACTACCCTCATCAACTACCAAACTCATTGGCCCAAGCTCATCTCCTCCCATGGGTTCATCCATAGCCTGACCGTTATGGGTCTCAAGTTGAGCGACTTTTGGAACATACAGGGACATCCTGCCATCATGCACGAGGGTATGAGCTTTTCCTTCCCCAAGCTCGGCCGCATGGTGGGCCTGCTCCCTAATCAAGGTTGTGCGGCCCTCCTCGTGGGTTGGATCTGCTTCGACCGTGCCACTCCCGCTCGAAACTGATAGAGTCGAACCACCATCGAACGACAACAACACTGCCGTCTCCTCTGTGTGCTTTGGCTACGATGTACTAGAAGTTGTCAAACCACTCCCATCAGAAGTAAAATCAGACATGGATGTCAGGTTTTGCAAGAACCAAGATTTTGGATCTCTGATTTTGAAGAATTTTGGAAGAAACTGGTGGAAGGAGAAAGAAATTGGTTGAAGGAGAGATTATCTCCACCAGAACTGCCTCTAATATTTGGAACATGAGAACAAAAATTTCAAGAGGCACGATGGTTTTGTTTCGGCTCCAAGTCCATGCGTTGGCTGCACGACTGAAGTTGTTGACGGGACAGCTAAGGTTGTAAGCAGCATGACTTTCTCTCTTAAGACGGGAAAATTGCAGTGCACACCTTTTGCATGGTATGCTTCTCATACTTTAACAAACCTTTAAAAATCATTTGTTTTTTTAATCCATCAGGTACTTATTTTGATTTTTCACGAAAATCACACGACTCAATCTTTCATGGAACCTCACTCGCTGGTTTTCCACACTATGGAACCTCACTTTCCATTTGGTTTCATACACTCGACTCGATTTTTCCGCGAACCTCACTTTCGCTAGTTTGAACCGCGACTCGATTTTTAGCGGAACCTCACTTTCGGCCGGTTTCCCACAATATGGAACATCACTTTCGCTAGTTTTGAACCGACTCCGGTTTTTCACAAAACCTCACTTTCATTTGGTTTCATACACTCACGGAACCTCACTTTCATTTGGTTTCCCACACTACGGAACCTCACTCGTAGGTTTCCCCTGCGACTTAGTTTTCCGAGAACCTCACTTCATTTGGTTTCCCACACTCACGGAACCTCACTTTCATTTGGTTTCACACACATGACTTCGATTTTTCACGGAACCTCACTCTCTGGTTTCCCACCTCACTCGCTGGTTTCCCACACTATGGAACCTCACTTTCGCGAGGTTTCCCACCGCGACTTAGTTTTTTCACGGAACCTCACTCACGGTTTCCCCACGACTTAGTTTTTCCGGAGAACCTCACTTTCATTTGGTTTCCCACACTCACGGAACCTCACTCGCTGGTTTCACACATGACTCAGTTTTTTACGGAACCTCACTCTCTGGTTTCCCACTCACTCGCTAGTTTCCCACAATATGGAACCTCACTTTGCGGTTTTGAACCGCGACTCGATTTTTCACGGAACCTCACTTTCATTTGGTTTCCCACACTATGGAACCTCACTCGCTAATTTTCCACACGACATAGTTTTTCACAGAACCTCACTCGCTGATTTCCCACACGACTTAGTTTTTCACAGAACCTCACTTGTTAGTTTCCCACACTACGGAACCTCACTCACTGGTTTCCCACACACTACGGAACCTCACTCACTGATTTCCCACACGACTTAGTTTTTCACAGAACCTCACTCGTTGGTTTCCCAGACTACGGAACCTCACTCACTGGTTTCCCACACACTACGGAACCTCACTCGCTGGTTTCCCATAATCGTACGACTTGAAATCTTCTTTGCATCGTGCGGTGTTACCCTATGCACCCTACGACACACCTTTGATGTCGTACAACACCCATGTCCCATCAACAGGATTCCCACGACTGCTCAGAAATGAATGATGATATTCGGCGAATGATGATATTCGGCAATGATAGAAAATCTTTGCATACAAACCTCACTCATCTTTGCCTATAAAATTCGTCGTCGTCCACCGAGTTCAAGGGGTTGGAGAGAGAGTTCAATAAAAAAAAAAGAGCGGAATCAGATCATACGGAAAGAATAACCCAAAATTCGTTCCATACAAAACCAAATCCCATTATTTCATCCATTGTTTGAACCTCTGTTTCGCAAGAATCTAGTGCCCATTTCCCGTCATCAATTAATCCAATCCGTTCAATTCTGTTTCGAGGTATAACAATTCTTTTTCAAACCGTAAGCTTCCCTGGTCTCCATCGGGTTGAGGGGAGTTCCATAGCTTTTCCTCGAGCCCAAACGAAAAGGTTTCAACAAGATTCGAGCCTCTCTGGTAAGTATCGCAAGACATTATCAATTATCATGGGATGTCATCCTTAAAATGACGTACATTCATTCCTTAAAACCATTTTCCAAAGTAGTTTTTATCAGCAAAAACAAAAGTTTGTTTCAATCAGATAAAAATGAGAATTTTTTAAAAATACACTACACAGAGGCACCGTACGGCATCCAAAGTACACCGTGCGGTGTAACTTTGGACACCGTATGGTGTCACTAGAAAAATATTTGGCTTGCTCTCTTTTCTGAAATCCGATGCTCTGTTTGTTATGAAAACCAGTGGGTCTAATCACAATCGACCCCCTTTAGTAGAGACCAGAAAATTCCGGGCACGCGGGGTGCATTTTTCGAACAAAACCTTCCCCGCGGGTAACTTGGCTCCCGAACTCAAATTTCTATTTTTCGCAGATCAAACCCCTTTTTTAGCGGCACAAGATTCATTTCTTTTTTTAAACGGTTTCTCAGGTACCTAACATTTTCCATAAATTAAACCTCGGGTGGCGACTCTAAATTTTTTCTTTTTCCCAGATCGCCATTTTTCACAAACACAACCAAAAACTCCGTGGACTATTTCGCCCGCGCGAAGAACGAACGTCCACAAGTAATAAATAGTGTATTATAAATATAGGGTAAATGTGTAGTATTACAAAATTAGGAGGTCTTAAATGTGTTATATATATAAGAGGGCAATTTACACCATCTTCTTCCCCCATTTCAATTAGATCAAAGAAGAGAGACCACCCATTTTGGATCAGCGACGGCGACGGCTACAGGTCGATGGGCTCCTCCTCCTCCGACCTCACGTCTCCACCGGCAAGTTGCCACCACCTCCAACGATGGTTTTGCCCTTCTCAAGCCAAAAAAAATTTTAGATCAAAACCCATGGTTGCTCCGACGTTGATGGCAATCTCTCCGGCAAAGAAGATGGTTGCTCTGACGATGGTAATTACTCCTGTTTGAGTTTTTTTTTTATTTTTGGTTCAAAACCCTCCAAATCACCCAGATTTGGAGGGGTAAAATAGGTAGAAAAACCCCCAAATCCACCCTTGTTAGCCAATGACAAGGTCATGGCTATCATTGGTAAATCCGGGTGGAGCCGGATTTGCACTCCAAACAGTGAAAATAGTCCAGGTGGAGTTGAGGATGAAAATTGTGTATCAAACGTCGACTGGAGGTGGGTCCTAGATTACAAATCTAGGGCTAAGCTAAATCCGGGTGCAAATTCAGTCGCCAAACAGGATGTTATAGCCTTACTAACAAAACCTAAAGAAAAGAGAACAAAATTATTTTCGCTTCTCGGACATGTGAACTTTTCTCTTCTCATTTTCATGGTCTCATATACTCGAGATTTATATTAGTGGTAGTGATCTGCATATGGTTTTAACAAGAATATGAGTAACAAACTTTAGCAGATGAAATCGCATGTTCCTTGGCCCATAAGGTCACCTCTAGGTTTTTTACTAAAACATTTGTATCAATAAAAATTAGCATCTTAACATGAGATGAGGATAATTTTTCGGACTTAAATTTTTAGTAGCTTGTTTTTGGAGTAATTTATTTCCCCCCCAAAAAAAAAGAAAGTAGTACTAGCAATTAAGCAGATGTGCTAAATAAGTTGGCACAATTCAATTTGAAGATGCCAAAATTCAATAGCTAGCTGAAAAGTGTTAGACATTATTTGTTTTGGATCTTAAGATCGATTTTCTTTATTATTTTTCAATTATTATTTACATTTCTCTTCAATCATTATTTTTTTAAATTTTTTTTCTCTCTCTCCAATCATTATCTATATTTCTAATTATTACCCTATTTATTCCTCCAATTATTACCCACAAACTAAGGCCTATTTTGGCTAATAATTCAGATTATGGATTATTGGATTATCCATTTTGTCCTTATTCTTTTTCTTTTTTTGCATTTGTTAGTTTTACATCAAGATTTTGTGATTTTTGGACTCCTCTCGACGAGACGAATCTAACAAGTACAAAATTATGGTCAAACCAAATATTTTTTAAATAAAGCCGAAATACTTGGATTATTGGCCAATAATCCAATAATCCAAGTATTTCGGCTTTATTTAAAAAAAAATTTGGTTTGACCATAATTTTGTACTTGTTAGATTCGTCTCGTTGAGAGGAGTCCACAAACCATAAAATCTTAATACAAAACTAACAAATATAAAAAAAAATTGAATAAAAACAAAATAAATAATCCAATAATCCATGATCGAATTACTAGCCAAAAGAGATCTAAAGCCAAAAACCAAACCAACCATGATCGTTATCACTCGTTTCCAAATTCCAAGATGGTACAACTTTTGCAATGTCTTATTCGACAACATGTCTAGCGGGCAATAGCCCTTCCAAGCACTATGATGACCCACTTCTCCATCAAAATTTACATAATTACCCTCGTCCCAAGTCCCCTCTTTTATTTACAAATTGCATCATATATATTCAGAAACACAAATTCCATGATTCCAATGGCAGACACTGCTTTAGTTTCTCCTTCCATGCCTCCTGGTGCCTCTGAGAGAGAGGAAATGCTACTCTCCAGTGACCGGTTTTTCGCTCTCCACGGAGAAATTATGATGCTCACTCTCATCACACTTTTCATTTTCTTTCTTTTGTCTATTGTCCTTTTCCTCTGGATTAAGCGCCCCTACAACATGGCTAAACTCAGCCACTTGGATCTTTTTGAGCCTCAAAATGCTCTTTTTCCCAGTTTTGATCACGGCGGGACAAAAAGTGGGTTGAAGTCACTTCATCCAACTGAAGACTATGAGAGAAATTGTCCCTGAATTGAAGAGTATTTCTTGTATTATTGTATGATCAGTTTTAATGAATGTGGAGTCTGGTATGCTGTTTTACATTAATTACGACATCTTCGGTCCATTTTATGAAGTTGAATTTTTTTTGCTAGGTATTGTAGCAGATAGCATACTTGTACTAGTGCAGCGATTATTGGATGAGATAGGTAAATGATAATTCTCAGTGATTTTGAATTTCATGTGTTTATTTTACTCCTCCGTCCCCAAAAATATATTCCATCATTTCATTTTATTTATTTTTTTGATTTGGTTCAATCATTTCATTGTAACCAGATAAAAAATTGAATATGTTTTTCGATCAGTATTCAATTTCATATGTAATACGAATCTTGTTTGATAAATTTAAATAAAATCTACAATATAAGGTTTTTAAAATCATTTAGAAAATTATGGATCATAAGATATATTACGTTAAAAAGTGGTATATGAACTTTCAAAATGAACTATAGTAATTTATTCCATAGATCATGCTTGATATTTCCTCACAATCAGTCGAGCACCAATTTGTTTAATAATCCAACGAATCATTATGGGTCATTTATAATCCTGATAAACAGAGCATTCAATTCTGCCATGTGGCGTTTTTCAGTTCATGACTGGGTCCCATCTGGCGATAAGGTAGTGTCGTGGCCCAAGTAGGAGTACGGAGCACATTGTAAATCTTGGAGCGACCTGTATGCTTCTCTGAAGTCCATAAGAGAGAGGAACGGGGGTCGGGGGAGAGCATGCGCTACTAGAACGATACCGTTCCCTTCTGTCACTTCAACCAATAAAAAAGAAGGTGAGTAGACAAAGGGCGCTTCATTTTGGTTAAAACTTTTGGCTTGTGTGACTCGCTGTTGGGTTTCGCAGTTTTTTTTTTCCTGCAATACCTTTTTCTTCACCTGCGTTAAGTAGTGCACCCTCCAGCCCACTCCTCACTACACCCCTTTCACATGTATGGTGAGGGTTACCTAACCCACTAAATGTATCACCACACATGTGAGAGAGGGTTTTGTGGGGAGTGATTGAGAGGGTATATACCTATTATTTTTTGCGTTCATGGGTGGTACCCAGTTGTCTTGCTCTTACTCTGCATACGTGTCAGTTTATGGTTGGTCACAGATGGTCCGCCACGGAAGGAAAATTGGTAAATTCAAGCATACTTGTAAGTTATCGTTTCAGTGTTATTGTTCCAATAAGGACCCCTATTATTAATATTATTATTTTATGGGGTTAACTTTTTAGAAAACCAGCCAGGGAACTAGTTTTTGGCGGAGTGCTGGGGAACCAATCGAGCGAGCGAGCGAAGGGCACTGCGGGTGTACCACTTATGCAGTATCCCAACCCATAAGCAACCATCTTATAGACAAGGCAACAATGACGATAAGAGAGCAGAGAGTCTTCTAGAGAGAGAGACTCTGGGGTGGGTTTCCCCTCTCTACCCCACCGCCTCCCCCTTCCCCTTTTCCCCCTCTTCTTTCAGCTCCCTCCTCTTCTCTTCCTTCCTCCTCCCCTTTCCGTCCCCCAGCCCACTCTCCCCTCTCGGGTTTCTTCGCTCTCCTCTCTCCTCCATGGCTGTGTAGCGATTGAGATTCTCATCCTCAGAAGAGATTTTCCCCCACTACCCCATCATTTTTGGACCATAATGGCACAGATCTACCGATTTGGGGTTCTCTGGCCCTCAAACCCGAGCTTGGATGCCAGATTTGTGGGTTCTCCAGCAGTAGCGGCGCTTGACGACTTTGTCTATGGTGGGACGAAGACATGTGGAGCTCCGAACGCTGATATCCTTTCATCTTCTTCCTCCAACCACCTCCGAGTGGAGTGGTGGTTCTGTTGTCGATGTTATAAAATTTTGCGACTTTTGTCTTTTTTCTTTTTCTTTTTCCTTTGTTTCTTGTACTTCATGTTTCGTTAATGAAATATGCTTGTGTTTGCTCAAAACAAAAAGGCAACAATGATGAGTTTTACTTATTGTAAAAAGAAGTATATGTCCGCTTCAGCGTAGTAATTTGAAATATCATCTCTCATGTACTACGTAAAAAATATATTTTTGTTAAAGTATACATTTAAGTACATGTGTGTCCCTATTTTATGTGTTAAGAAATTAAGTTAGTTAGCAAAGAGCAAGAGCAACAAATGAGCTATAATGCAATTTGAGGTATTTTAGCTAGCTAACCAAAAAAGAGAATCTCACATGTAGCAGCTTAGCTTAACCGTTTAGTAAAGTACCTCCAGCTACCGTACTCGACTATATTTGCCCAAGTACTTTTAACAGGTTATCTCTCTGACTTAGTCTCTCTCCTCTTTGCATTGTTTATTAGCTATTGAGTGTATTATTGGAGTGTTGAAAGATATGTTAATTAAATGTGCACTGTTCACTAGTATTTTTGGCCAAAATTTTGCCCAAGCTGATGCTCTTGATCTAAGGAGGAATGCACTATAATGAGCTAGCTATATATATATCTGTGTGTGTGTGTTCATTATCTCTCTCTCTCTCTTCCCTTGGGCCGACAAAATTTTCCCTCTTCATACGTTCTCTCTCTCCCTCTCCTCTCCTCTCCTCTCTCTCTCTCTCCTCTTAAGTCTTTCCCCAAATTTAGGTAGTGACTTGGGACACTTTAGAGAGTGAGGGGTACCACCTAAAATTTTAGGGAGTCAATTTTGTGCACTAGAGAGCATTTTTTTGGGTTTTTCTTACTTAGTTAGGTAGGACACTTTGGGGTACTCTTTTAGGTAGTGTACAAGATATGCCTTTAGGATCCATATTCTGGCAACAAGTGATTTTAGGGTTTTTTAGAGATTATTTTTTTCAGTTTTTCATTTTTAGCTTTTGGCTTTTTGGCTCTTTAGATTATGGTCAATGTGTTTTGAATCTGAGAGGCGAATTTGAGAAAAATGTGTGGAATGCATTTTAAGAAAGTAGTATTGTTTGGGAGAACCATGATGAAAATGAGTTATGGATTGTTTTTTTACCATTTTTCCCTTGTTTATTAATTATGTTAATAAAAATGTGTACAAATATTGTTTTTAGCAAGTTTTTAAAGTCTAATTGGGAAATACTATTTTCGTAAACGCGATCCATCCAATTTTGAATTTTTTTTTTTTGAAAAGTATATCTTTTATCTTTCTTTTTTTTTTTTTGGGTAATTGAAATTCTCATGTATTTAATAAGAATTACACAAAATGAAAGTAATTGCCAAAAAAACCAAAAAAGTTGGTCCAAAAAATAAAATTATAAGCATTACATAAGGCTTCCAAGGATGGATTGTCAATCACCCTATACATCGACCAAGTTTGAGGATTTTGCATTAGTTTCATCCTTTTGTCATTAGCAAAGCTTCCAAGGCTTCCTCCTTCAGTTTCATGTGGAACCGTAGAGAGTCGCACAAGGCCATCCTTGAGACTTTCTAGGTCTCACAACCACAATGCCTGGTTGCACCCATGCTCAGGGCTCTTGAATGCCGCACTCGCCCAATTTAAACTTAAATTACCAAGCCTGGTGTGGTAGCATGGTCACCTTGCAAAAGACTGAATTGCCAGCTACTTATTAAGAGAAAATGATTACCCAACACTTGCTCCAAGGCATCTAACATATACAATTGGTGAATATATGATTCCGAATTCGAGCCCTCACATTGTCCATTTGGCCATCATCGCGTTTGTACGTGTGTCCACATACCCCGTTAGGCACTGTAGTTTCCACTCCACGTTCATAAGGCATGAACTCTGGTCGTGTATCATAGAGGCCAAAAGGAATATCAGGCAAGTTGTGCCTTCATATGAAATTGTGGATGACCATCGTTGTAGTTACAAGATATTTTTGCGTTTCCATTGAAAACCAACGAGCATGTCACATATCATGGGCAAATGCGCTTTCCATACTCCGAAGGTCCTTCTATGGTGCACCTAAGGGATGAGTATATTTTATTGAATCTTTTGAAACTATTCCTTGGTATGGCTCCATTGTGTCAGTCTTGAACATGTTACGAATAACCTTTGTATAGTGCTAGAAAACTTTGAATGTTTGGGTATCCAACGTCTCTACCAAATAAAACTCACCTTCAATCATGTACATTTTTATTTGCAAAACAACTACTACATCAAATGTAAGAAATTGAATATTATGCGGGACAAAGATAAATGTTGGAGTAACCTTGATGTGAGTGTGGAAAATTATTGGTTGGACCAACCTTGATGTGGTGTGCAAAATTATTGGTCGGGTTCCTTAAAAAATCATAGAAAATTCTAGTGTTGTGTGCACTTTCCTCCCATCCTAATAACCCAAAATAAAGCACACATCAAAGTCACATGCCGGCCCATTGTTGTTAAAATCCTGCGATAAAGGATATCGTCTCCTTAGGAAAACGATATGTATCCCACCTCATATTCTTTTTGTATCGAAATCCTGCGATACGATGGCATATCCTATGATACATATGTGTATCTCGATTCAGTATGTATCCTACAATTACTTAATGGAAGAAATTCAATCATTATTGTAAGAAGTGAAACCTCAAATGCATTAATCTAAGTCATTTGAGCGACAGTCAAACCATTTGAAAGGTATCTAACCTCAATACGGCTTGAATAGAAGAAAAATCATACTTCAATTGTGTTTTGGGATAATTTTATTAAGGATTTTCTTTTTCTGTCCTTGACTAAGGTAGCAAGAAATCTTAATCTAATAAGTCCCAGTTGAGAGACTTGAAATTTTGCAACTTAAAAACTTTGTTTGGTTGTATTAATAGGTACAAAAACTTGTTAATTATAAATTAATTATGGTTAACATATCTTACAATATGCGATATGTATCTCGATCCGATTATAAAAGAAGAAAAACGATACAGATACATATCATGATTCTAAAACCTTACATGCCACTGTAATATTTTGTGTCGGATACCTTGACCAATCCATCGCGCCACCTCATTAGGTTTTGGGTTGGCCTTTATGAGAATGCTGCAATGCCCCAAATTTCGGGAACCTTATTTTATTACAATAATAATAATAAAAGTATCTACAACAATATACCATAAAAGAAATTACATCTCCTAGCCAATACATTTATTCGCTATAGGGTTAACTAGGGTTTTTCTACTCCATGACATGCCCATCAGGTGGTGACCTGCTCAGCTCCATAGGCCTCCAAACTGTAGTACTCCTCCAGTTCATCTCTAAAATCTAGCATAAAACGTCAGAGTCGTAGAGCAACATCATGTTATTATATCAGGGTCACACAAGTGCAACACCGTGAGCGATAATGCTCAGCAGAAACCACTACCCCAAATCCTTATACTAACCGTTATAAAAGATTTTGACAGAATGAAGGACAAAATTTAATAGTTCAAACAATCACAATATAAAATGCTCATGTCGATGTCAATGTAAACGAGGTGTAACGCACGTATTGTCTTATGTCTCGTATTATCTTTCACTGTCAAAGTTCTTTAATTATTATTATCCACTGTTTGGGCAATGTTCTGACCATCTAGTCATAGGATAGTTCACTCCAATTTATGGACACTATTTCTGACCCCCGGGTCAATAGGCCATCACCTGAAGTATTGGTCTGTTTACGTCTCTTTCAATTGATGGTCATCAAACTTCATGATGACACCCACACATACATGGTCCCAGCTAGCTTACTATCACAGACTTTCCTCACCATGATACAAGGTCTGTTCACCACGTGTTGTACACACTTAGCCTTAACTACCATGTTTCTCTCCTCAAAGATGGGGCGGCGCTCAAGCGGCACTACTGTAATCCATTCAATTTTTGTAATCACATCTTTGCATTATCTCGTAATTCGCATCATATCGTTTCTCATAAATGTGTCTCATGAATATGCAAGTTTTCTCTTGTAGAATGTGTCTTGTGAATACGCAAGTTTTATTAATCTAGTAACGACATATGAGCGGCATTTTTGGAAAAATAAACTCATTTTCTTGTAAAATGTGTCACTAACTTTTCCAGTTGAATAAACCTTTCACTGATCTTGTATGAAACGGCATGATTTTCAGTTTCGTAAACACATTTAAGTATATAAGTCTGAAGTCTCTTTTCTAGTGAATATAAAATTTCATTGATCGGGCTTCTTATAAATGTTATTACAAGTTCGAAAAGAGCAACTAACTATAATTTTCCCGATACTAGTTAAACATTATAATAACGTGAAATAATATACTTACGAAATAGGGTCAAAGTATTGACTTGTAGAAACACAGACATTAATTTTGATGATCAGTAGGAAGACGCTTAAGCTAGAAGAGTGGTCCGTCAGATGATGTATGTAGACACCTCGATTTTGAACCCAGAATACACTCGAGCGTTCCCAATGATGAGAACGGACCAATCGTGACTACCCGAAGCTTGTGAAGATAGCTTGAATTTGATCAAAATCAACCAAACACCTCCAAATAACCCAAGCTAAACCAAGCCTTGTTAAACCAAGCCAAACCAGCAACTTGCCACCAAGAGCCTTGAGCGCTCAAGCTTGAGGCCTTGAGCGCTCAACCAGTGAGGAGCACCTTGAGCGCTCAAGCCTATGGCTTTGAGCGCTCAACTCTGAACCAGTCAGGAATCTGCAGAGTATCTAATCATGAGATTTCATGCAGAGTGGAGCGTCTAACCACTTCTATACGTATTGTGCATGTATAATACACCCTACATTGCTACAATATACATCTAAAAATACACCTAAGGCATAAACCCACTATCTCTCTCTAATTTCTTTCCCTCCAATCACTCTATATAAACCCCCCACTACTTCCTGATTTGGGGGTTCACCATCTTCATACTCTAGCACACCATATTCTCAGTAATCGTCCTCTCCCTCTCTCTCTCTACAATACCACTCTTTTTCATCAAAACCATCTGCCAAAAAAAACCATCTGTCAAACCAAAAATTCAACTCATGTTCATCAATTAACTTCATAATCTCCATCATCCATCCACAATACTAGCCAGAAACACCAAAAATTGTTGATTCTCAAACCCATCATCAAGTTCAAGCTTTCAATCGAGTGAAAAAGGTAGTTTAACAAGTGGTTTTCACTGTTTTGGTTCATCTGAGGGTGACCAGTGAGTTCAATTAAGTTCTCTATACTTGAATTGAACTCACAAAGGTCAAAAAGTTGCTAAAAAACATTATCAAAATCTGCAGGTGAAATTGGGGTTGAGCGCTCAAGCCTATAGCCTTGAGCGCTCAAACTCAATCACAGGCGATTTTGTTTTGTCAAGTTTAGAGCTTTTCTTGTTGGTCTTGATTGTCTTTTAATAGTTAGCTGTGCTCTTTTGGTTCTCAAAAAGTTCATGTTTTTACTTCAAAACCATTTGCATGAGCTAAAATTAGTTATTTTATGACAATCAAGTTCCAAAGTCTTTGAAAATCTTGTGTGCGGGTATAAAGCGATTGTCTTTGGTACCTCTTTGCACCTTCATATTATGCACTTATGGTCACGAGAATCATCCGAATCCTTTTTATTAATGAAAACGAGAAAATCACTTAATGACTTGAGCGCTCAAAGCCATCCCCTTGAGCGCTCAAGCTGTTCTTGAGCAGATAGTTGGTTCTTGGATATTTTGATGATGGATCATGGTTTGTTCAAGTTTGGGTGTGTGTGTGGTTTTATTGTTGTGATTACAGTCTGGATTCCTTCTTTTCAAAGTATTTTCTTTGCTAAAATATTGTGATTTTCTTCTTTTATCATTATTTATGAGATCAATCTGTCTATTCTTATCGATTTTCCATGAAAAACACTTTCTGTTAATGTTAGATCTTATAAATAATGACTAAAGAAGTGATGGAAAAACTAAAAATCACGAAGCGAGAAAATGGACTTGGCGCTCAAGCCATGATCTTTGGCCTTCAAAGCCGATTCCCCGAGGTTAAGCGCTTCGGGGCATCACTATTGGCCTTCAACCCCTATGTTGGAATCCGTTTGTAAACCCGGTTTCTTAAGCTTCAAGCCCGGTGATTCTTTGAATTATTTGCCCGATTTACATTTGTTGTTCATCTTTGTAAATATTTGTTGTAATAATTCTTTATTGTTATCATCTCCATGTAAATCACGCGCACAAGCATCCACGTTAAATTTGCATATTTGTATTTTCTTATTGTTAATGTGATTCCCATCCCCAATTCCCCATTTTTGTGATTAAATTGAATTTCAAAACATTTTCAAAATCCCATGAAATATTGAGTAGAGACCGGTTCACGGATCGGGCGAGAGGGGTGCCGTAAAACCCTTCCCCTCTCGTAACCAAACCCCCGAATTCGAGAAATTTACGGTTTTAGCGATGTCCGGTAAAATCATTTCAATTGGCAAGCGAGTCATATTTTTTATCGGTTTCTCGGATTAGGACCTCAAATGCGGGTGGCGACTCTAACAAATTACAATCTTTTTTAGATGCTTGCGACGCTTACAATCTCAGATGGGCCGTCCACAAGCTGGCGACTCTGGCTGGGGAATTTGGTTAATACATATTTTTATTTAATTACACTCGTGCAATTTTTATTACACTTGTGTAATTTTATTGAAATATGTGCTAACCAAAAGTGGGTTTAATTCGAAAAATATCTTGTGGGATTTTGAAAATGCTTGAAATTTGATTCTTGCATTGCACTTGCATGGTTCTTAGCCCCGTTGGCGTGTTTTGGCAATCCTGCCCGGCTTGCCGGTGACGGGGAATCCCGAAATGCCCAGCAGCCCTCAACCGTGATAAATCACATCGTCACTATCGTTCTTAACGGTAGGAGGCGGTTTTGATTTTGAGTCCGGCGTGCCCTCAGTGACCAAAACCAGCCTTTGCATATAGATAACCATAGAACCCCACGTTTAGCAACCCACCCGTGTGTTAAGTTTATGTGTTCCACCATGTTAATGTGCTACGTGTTACCGCTTTCCTTGCCATGCCATGTTGCATTCATGCATTTGCATTGTATATAGCCGTCACGAGTGTCGAAATTCTGTATAGATGTCCCGTTTGGTTTTCATGCTTTTGCGGTTAGTAGAAGGTTGCTTTGGCCCGATGATGAGTCGTGCATCTCATATGCGCGTTGTTCTTACAAGTTAGCCCTTAGGACGGCCGGACGTGGGAAAATCTGGACCATCAAATTCCTAAACACTGATCTAAACAGGTTTAAGGGACCTTGGCCCAAGAAGGATCAATCACCCTTAGGCATCTGATCTTAGATCATTGTCGGAATTTGTGTAGACCGGGATTTCCCAAATCCAGCCATCCGATATCAAGGACTTATCACTTAAAAGAAAACTTGAGGATCGGGGCAATCTTTCGAAATCAGGTTCTTGGTAGTTAGTAGAAGGTTGTTTCCGCCCGATGATGAGTCGTGCATTCCATATGCGCGTTGTTCTTACAAGTTAGCCCTTAGGACGGCCGGACGTGGGAAAATCTGGACCATCAAATTCCTAAACACTGATCTAAACAGGTTTAAGGGACCTTGGCCCGAGAAGGATCAATCGCCCTTAGGCATCTGATCTTAGATCATTGTCGGAATTCGTGTGGACCGGGATTTCCCAAATCCAGCCATCCGATATCAAGGACTTATCACTTAAAAGAAAACTTGAGGATTAGGGCAATCTTCCAAAGCTGTCGCATTCAGTCTAGGAGACTTAAAATCCGTGGAGTTTGAGATACCTCCGGTGTTGGTCGTGCTTGAACGGCCACCCGTGATTCAAACTAGCCTTGAGATCATTTGTATCTGGATTGCAACATCCAAATTGCTTTGTCTCGGATGACCAAGAAAAGTGCTACGGCGTCAACATTTAGGCTTTAGGTTAGAACGCCATATCCATCGAGTAATGGTTTACCCGGGGTGTTGGATAATCATCTGTGCAATAATCTTAAGTGAGATTTGGATCCGGTAGACTAACCCTAAGTTATACATGAAGTCTAGGAGACTTAAAATCCACGGAGTTTGAGATACCTCTGGTGTTGGTCGTGCCTGAACAGCCGCCCGTGTTTCGGACTAGCCTTGAAACCAATTATATCTGGATGACGATACCTCATTGCTTTGTCTCGGATGGTCAAGAAAAGTTTAAGGTTACAGTCCCAACATTTTAGGCTTTAGGTTGGTAAAACTGTACCTACAGAGTAATGACTTACCCGTGATGTTGTTACATCTTCTGTGCAATGATTCCAAGTGAGATCCGGAACCGGTAGTTTAATTCCTAAGATAGGAATAGGGCTAACTCCGTGCATCGAGTCATGACGAGACGATAGTAAGCATGTTTGTAAATCGTTCATTTCAGTACATAGTAAGCACATTGAGTACATATCTGAGTCCGGCTCTTGCTTTATGCTTAGCTTTTGAATCATTGGGCCTGCAAAGAAGAAGAAGACCTTACCTGTTTGGACTCGACCTCTCGGACAGAGACTGTCTAGATCCTTATCACCAAAGGCTGAGACCAGTATGGCAGCCGAACAGGAACGGGATCCCCCAAATGAGTTTGAGCAATTGAGAAAGGAGATGCATGATGAGAGGGTTCGGAATGACACTTGAATTGCCCAACTCATGGCAATTATGGTGAATATCCAAAGCCGACTCCCCCCACCTCAGCAGCATCACCCCGAGGGTGAACCTCGAGATCAGGAAATTCCCAGTGATGAACAGCCGGAACAACCCCCTGAAAACCCTCAGTTGGCTGAAATGCTAGCTAAGCTACTCAAACTAGAAGAGTCTGTGGCCAAGAGCGAGAAGCGAGCCATTACCGGTTTTGATATGGATAAACTGTGCATCTTCCCAGGCACTAAACTCCCTAAGAAGTTCAAACATGTGGATTTTGAAAAATTTGATGGGACTGGGGATCCGAGAGGACATATTCAGGCATATGTAAGCTCCCTTTAAGCTACAAAGTTGATGAGCCCTGCTATGGCACAAATGTTCCACGAAACACTCACAGGGCCCGCACTCCAGTGGCTTTTATCTCTCGATATTTCAAAGAGACAAACTTGGGAAGAAATGGTGGCTGCTTTCATTAAACAGTATGAATACAATGTTCAGCTAAAACTCACTACTCGTGAACTTGAAAGCATCAAAATGAAGGAAAAGGAATCATTTGCAGAATTCGTAAAGAGGTGGAAAGCAAAGGCAGCGCAAATGGTAGCCCCGTCCTAGTGACAAGGATCGAGATCGCATCATTACCAAGAACCTTGGCCCGGTTTGGCTCGGTTACATGGTAATGGCTCAAGCACATGACTTTGCGACTTACTTTGAGACAGGTTTATCAATTGAAGAAGCTTTGCAAAGTGGGGTGTTGAAGAAAGGAGACTCCGATCCCCGGCCCAAGTGCAATTACATTGGGAACACCTCATCTCTGATATGCAAACCCCAAAATACCACGGTAGGTTCCTCCTCCAATACCATGAACCATCAATCCCATAAAACTGAACCAATAAATGCTATCTTGTCTCAATCAGCTCAATCAAGCCAACCTCCACAAAACCAAAGAACTCGGCGTATCTTCACTCCTCTCCCCTTACCCCTACCTGTTATCTTTGAACGTCTTGTACAACAGGGGAAAATCAAGCCTCTTCAACCAACCCCACCTCCACAAAATCCTCCACCAACCTACAACCCTAATACCTTACAGATCTTCCACCAAACACCCTACCATCCCTCTTTGAAAGGTGCCAACGATTGCGTCATGAGATTCAAGATCACATTGACAGTAAACAGATCCGCGATCCCACTGAAAAGCCCAATGTTGTCACTAACCCTTTGCCAACTCACAAAAGAAATGTCAATATAGGCCAGATCACCCTCAGCTCCACTTATAAAGCCCAAAAATATACTTCTTTCGATCCAAGCCAGTTCATTATACCAGAAACAGATCCTAAACCCATTGTGCCTATACCAGATGAATACGAAACATGCTTTCTTGATATACATTTGGATCCTACTATATGGCAAGAATGGGGTGATTTGATCATGGCTATGGAGGCCTGAGAGTACGAACAGATGGTAGCCAATAATGTGATAAATGAAGAAGCTTGGCCTCAAAATGAACAACTTAATGATGAACCCCCACATGGTGCCCTGATTAATCTGTTTTGGGATCCAATATTTGAAGATCCACTTGATGGAGTCGCACTTCCTAATCTGTTTGAACCTTTGTCAGTGGTACAAGATCAACAACCTATGGAAAAAGGACAAGGACAGAATTGGCAAGAAGAGAATGTGGTGCCAAGTGGTGCACAGGAGGATGAATGGGGTCCTGCACCTAATGAATGGCAGCTCATGGATCCTAATGATCCTTTGGATGGATCCACACTCCCTTTGTTCTTCGATGAAACATATTTCCCAGCTCCACCGTTGTGGGAAGGTCACCCTGATTTCTCTCTAATGAGTGAATATGCCATAAACCGAATGACAGAGGGGATAGAGTTCACACCTTATGATTACATAGTTGATGAAGATCTTCCAATACCTCAGGTGCAAATTCCAGAAAATTGCATTATCATGGTGTTGAATGGAGACCTACCCGATGTTTGGGGACAGCCGACGAAAGAGAATGGCATGACTAATTTGTGAGCCAATCAGAATGAAGATGCAATACTTGCACCACTTTGGGTTGGAAACAACGAAGTTTGGGCAGTTAATGAGACTGCAATGGAAAATGGGGATGTGTGGAGCGAAGCAACTGTAGAAGGGATTACCAAAGGCATGGAAGAGGCCAGCATCTCAAAAGGAAAGAGAAAGGCAGAAGGGGATCTTGTTGATTTCTACACAGATTACACCGATTTGTGGAGAGATGACATAGACTTTGTTCTTCATTTGCTTCGAAGTGGCCGATTTTATCAACCACCCCAAATGTACACCGGAGATACCTCTAACCCACCTCCACAAAAAACAACCCGACTCCACAAAACAACCCAATTCAACGAATAATCCAAACAACCCCAATGACCCAATTACCAATCCTCTGGAGATTTTCAAAACCTTTTTAACCACTCCAACCAACCAATCCCATGCTACATCCACAACCAGCGATCGTTTGCCTCGTCCCAAAACCCCCCACCCGGCCGAAGAAAATCCTATCCGAAAAACGGCAGAAAACCCGGCCCGCTTTAACCATTTGGGGGCTACTCATGAGCTCAGTGAGCATCGTCGAGAAACTTCGCTCAAGCATTGTCTTGCATGGAGATCGCTCTCGATATTACTCCAGAAGCCATGATGGCTGCCATTGTTACCAAACCAACCATCACTACCAAACCTGTCAAGCATGTTGTGACTTTTACCAAAGCTGATTTGCCACTTGAAGGAACTGATCACAACAAGCCTTTACACGTCACCATGAAGTGCATGGGGAAGTGGATCCCAGTCGTGTTGATAGATAACGGGTCTGCACTCAATGTTTGTCCTCTCCGAACAGCTTTATGCTTGGGGCTCAAACCTTAGGATTTCACGCCATCCGATCTCACTGTTCGAGCCTATGATAATACTCGCTGTAATGTGCTTGGAACTGTTGAAATGGAGATTGTAGCGGAAGGATTTAAATCAACAGTTGAGTTTCATGTGCTTGAAATCCCAGCTTCGTTCAACTTGCTGTTGGGGCGTCCTTGGATGCATCGACCTGACATCATGGCAGTTCCATCCACTTTGCATCAAAAGGTTCTGCTTGGACTGGAAAATGGGACCATTACCCTTTATGGAGACACGGGCATTCGTCCTCATGCTGAAGATAATGCTCCCTTGCTAGAAATAATGCACGATGAGAATGATGTTCAAATCGGTGGATTTGCTTTCGATACATCCGGTGGTGTGTTCACACTTCGTGTTGACGAGATGATGAGAAGGATGTCATATCTGCCAAGCACTGGTTTAGGACGAACTCACCAGGGGGTAGCTCAGTTTCCAGAATTCTCTTCTCAGCGAGGCCGTTTTGGGTTGGGATATGAACCTACACTGAAAGAAATGCAAAAGGGAAGAACCAATAAGGCAGAAAGCAGTGCTAATCGTCAGATTCACTTTGTCAAGGCAGGGTCAAAGGCACCTTATCACGGCCAGTCAAAGCCGTTTGTAAATGAAATAAGTGGAGAAGTGCACCCTGGATTTGAAATCTTTGCTAATGATGCTTGGGATAGCGAAGATGAACACGAAAAGGTCGAGAAATTGGTGAAAGACCTTAAAGCGGATTGGACAGAAACTTTGGATGGTGGGATCTTAATGTCAATGTTTGATGAGGTCAATCTAACGGGTAAGGATAAAGAAGAGCCGGCCAAGGATGATGCTTGGGGGAGAGGCCGCCCGGGATCCCAAAGATCTTTGATAGTGGATCTGGTCGGGAGAATACAAGAATTGCACTTTCCTCTGTTGTAAAATTTACTAATGCTTTCACTAAGTTAGAGTCCGAAATCAATCGGGGTTTGGATTTGACTGTGAGTCGGAGTTTGTGCCTCATGGCCCTCCACGTCGTCATTTCTGTTTTGAATTTGAGTCTGATGCCATGTACTGCGCCCCGGAGGGCTTTGTTAATGAAATAAGTTCCGAGTTTGCTTACTTTCTTTGTCTCAAAATAAATTGCGTTGATCCAAATGATGACGAAACAGAGTACAAAGAAGAAATTCCCAAAGAACTCAAAGGGCTAATTGAAAAAGAAAACGAAAGACATGCTCAGCCAATAAAAGAAGAAGTTATTTCAATAAAATTGAGAGATGAGGAAAATCCTCGCATGGTTCAAATCGGCTCCGGGCTATCTTCAGAGGAACAAGAATTACTCACTAATTTGCTCAAAGAATTGAAGATGTTTTAAGCGGTCCCATGCAGATATGCCCGAATCGATCCCCGAAATTGTGCAGCGAATTCCCTATATCCGGCTGCAAAACCCGGTGAAACAAAAGTTGAGGAAAATCGGGACCCAGTTGGGTGGAAAAGGTCAAGGAGGAGGTTACCAAGCAATTCAATCTTTGGCTTTTCGATGGTAATCAATATCCGCGATGGGTGGCGAACATCGTGCGATTACCTAAGAAGGACGGAAGAATCAAGGTGTGTGTAGATTTCAGAGATTTGAACAAAGCCAGTCCGAAGGATGACTTTCCTTTGCCACATATTGATGTATTGGTGGATAATACGGCAGGGCATGCGCTTCTATCATTTATGGACGGGTTCTCGGGGTATAACCAGATTCTGATGGCGCCAGAAGATCGAGAGAAAACAACTTTCACTATTGAATGGGGGACGTTCTGTTATCGCGTCATGCCATTTGGGTTGAAGAATGCTGGGTCAACCTACCAACGAGCAGCTACGACCCTATTGCATGACATGATGCACAAGGAAGTTGAAGTGTATGTGGATGATATGATTGTAAAAGCAAAAGAAAGAGAAGAACACCTCCCGGCGCTGCGCAAATTCTTTGAAAGAATCCGTAAATACCGAATGCGTCTCAATCCGCAGAAGTGCACATTTGGAGTCACCGCTGGAAAAATGTTGGGGTTTATGATCACCACGAGAGGAATCGAGGTGGATCCATCAAAAATCAAAGCCATTCTCGATATGGAGCCACCCCGGACAGAAAAGGAGGTGCGGAGCTTTCTCGGAAAAATCCAGTTCATCAGTAGATTCATCGCAAAGTTAACATCGACTTGCGAGCCAATGTTTCATCTGCTCAAGAAAGGAGTACCATTCAAATGGGATAACAAGTGTCAAAAGGCTTTTGAGGCAGTTCGGCAATATCTTCAAAATCCCCCAGTATTGATGCCACCGACAACAGGAAAGCCTCTGATTTTGTATTTGTCAGTAACACAGTCTGCCATGGGTTGCATGTTGGCACAGGAAGGTGAAGCGGGTGTTGAGAAGGCAGTATATTATCTGAGTAAGAAGATGGTCGGAGCTGAAGAAAGATATACGCCTTTGGAGAAAACCTGTTTGGCTCTTGTGTGGGCCTCCAAAAAGTTAAGGCATTAATGTTAGCATATTCGGTAGTGTTGATTTCTCGAATGGACCCTCTCAAATATCTGTTCGAAAAACCAGCACTCACCGGGAAGCTAGCGCGATGGTTGCTCTTGTTAGCTAAATTCGAACTCAAATATGTAATACGAAAATCAGTAAAAGGTAGGGCCGTAGTAGAATTCTTGGCAAATCATCCGATTGAAGGGCCCGAAGATACGGAATTCCAGTTTCCCGATGAACATGTCATGGCAATATCAAAGGATGTTTGGAAATTATACTTTGATGGAGCTGCGAATCAGAGAGGATTTGGAATTGGCATACTGTTGGTTTCCCCAGAAGGACCACACATTCCCCTCTCTTTCAAGTTAAATTTCAAAGTTACCAATAATCAGGCGGAATATGAGGCGTGTATTGTTGGAATGGAAGCTGCTCTCGAAATTGGAGTAAAAAAGTTGGAAGTGGTCGGCAATTCGAATTTGGTGGTCTCTCAAGCCAATGGCGATTGGAAGGTGCGGGAAGAAAAGTTAAAACCATACCACAAAGATCTCGATGACCTAATCCATCAATTTGAGCAAGTAACCTTCACTCACATACCGAGGATGAAAAATCGGGTTATTTGGCCTTTTCGCCACTTTGGCATCCATGGTAGAATTGCCAATAGGGGTGAGGATGAGACCAATCATGATTGAGCAAAGGAATAGACACCTTACGAAGTATGTGATGAATGTTGGAGAGATAAATGATGGTCTCATTACAGTACCATGATATCCGGAATCACGGTTGAGAAGGGAGAGTATCGGAAGGGACAACCAAGAAGGATCGGATAGCATTACAAAGGTTAGCGGCCGCGATTACATCATCTGCGGTGGAAGATTATATAAAAGGTCATATTGTGGCATGCACAAGTTATGCATCCATGGTAATGACATCAAAAGGGTAATGGAGGAAATTCATGAAGGAATCATGGTCCCCACATGAGCCGGATTAATGATGGCAAAGAAGATTTTGAGGCAAGGGTATTTACGGTTAACCATGGAAAGCAGTGCATTCAAATGTTGAAGGTGTTATAAGTGCCAAGTTCACGCCAATCTCATGCATGTTCCACCATCCGAACTTCATACGATGGCAACACCTTGGCCTTTCTCAGTATGGGGGATAGATGTAATTGGGAAAATCATGCCACCAGCATCAAATGGACACAAGTTTATATTGGTGGCAATTGATTATTTCACAAAATGGGTAGAGTCAGCTTCTTATGCTACATTGACTGCAGTGCAAGTAGCGCATTTTATTAACCAAAACATCATTTATCGATATGGGGTCCCCAATGCTTTTGTGTCAGACAATGGTGTGCATTTCAAAGGAAGGGTGACAGAAGTACTTGAAGAATTCAAAGTACAAGTGCATAAATCAACGGTGTATAGGCCTCAAACTAACGGAGCAGTGGAAGCGGCAAACAAGTCAATCAAGAATATCCTGGAGAAAACTATCGAGTTGTCTAGGGATTGGCACGAAAAACTGCCCTAAGCATTGTGGGGATACCGTACTTCTATCCTAACTCCAACAGGGGCAACACCCTATTCATTAGTTTATGGGATGGAAGCAGTACTTCCCATTGAGCTCGAGGTAACATCTCTAAGGGTGATGATAGAGAATGAGATTGATGAAGCTGACTAGTTGAGCGACAGGTTCGCAGAGCTAATGTTGTTTGATGAAAGGCGTTTGTGAGCATTATATCACATCCAGGGATATCAAAGAAGAATTGCTCGCGCATTCAACAAGAAAGTGAAATCCAGGGATCTGATTGAAGGAGATATGGTGGTGAAAGAGATTCGGGCACCGATATTTGATCCACGGGGAAAATTCAGGCCGAAATGGGCAGGACCATATATCATCAAGACTATCCTTGATGGTGGGGCAGCAGTAATTATCGATTTGGACGGTAATGAGTTCAGCAATCTTGTCAATTTAGATCAACTCAAGCGATATTACCCCTGAGAGATGCTCGTTGGGCGGAAAATCGCAAGGGCAAGCCGACCCAAGCAAAATTCAGAGCAAGCCTGCTAGACTGAAAACCCACATTGGGCGGTCTAGGCAAAATTTAAGGCAAAATATTCAAAAGAGCTCGCTGGACTGAAAACCTGAAAAGGCGGTGCCAGGCAAAATTTAGAGCGCAAAGGAGAGTGTTAATATCCGAGTGAACCTTTGCCTGAACTACGCCATGACCTGATTCCTTGAGAAAGGATACGTAGGCAACCCTATCCTGGGATTCGGTCTAAATTTTATGAGTTGGTCCATATTTTTGCAAAATCTGAAGAGGATAGCATGTGGAATCAAATGAACCAAGAGGGGGAAACCCTTCATCGTTCAATCTTATTCAAATCACTTCTTCGATTACAAGTGCTGAGCTACGTAAAAAAAAAACGACACAAATGCAACACAACCAAACGCCAAAACATCACTCATGGATCAACCATTTATTTCGGAAATAGCCTAGCGAGTAGAAAGGAAGTTGGTGCTAATTTCTGCGGCGTCGTGTCTTCATCTGCTCCCTCATCCAATTTCTGTAATGTCCATTCAAGTGAATAGATGGGTAGGGATCAAGAACCCAAACAACTCTGTGCCCCCAAGAAGTACGATAATGCTCAAGGACGGAATGCTTGAATATAGGAAGGCTAAAAGTGGCAGGCACCATGTACTCCACTTCTTGGCGAATGCAATATTGGCGGAGAATGCGCTGCGGAAAATAATTTGCATACCCTTGCAATCCTGCTAAGATTACCCATGTGTCTCCCATGTGATTGGCTGTCATGTCTGGCAAAGGCAACCAGTGACACCTCCAAGTAATGTGATCCTCCTCCAAAGATCTGAAAAAATCAGTCCAATCATCTTCATCAGCCTCATCATGCACAAATGGCCTATCCGCCCAAGTCCGAGGATCGTAAATCCAATCACTCGCCGACTCCCTCAAAAGCCCAACCTTGTCACACAGCCACATCTGCAATCCCAAAAATCCAAACCAAAGTCAAAACCAAGCCAACAACCAAAGCTGCCAAAAAAAAAAAGAAGAAGAAGAAGCAGCCAAACCTGAAGTAAAAGCGGACTCCCGGCAAACATGTCCGCATTCCCAGCCTTAACCGCATCCAAACCCATAATTGTCTCAGCCAAAACCAAAGGAACCACATCCCTCCGTTGTTCGATCTGAGCAGCAACACCGACAATGGCGGAACTGGGATGGCCGTCATGTGGGACCAACAAATACAATGCAAGGAGACACATGCAAAGTGCAAACATGCGTCGGTTTTGGACGGTAAAATCCAAAAGATCACCAGTAGGGCTGTAATCTGCAAAGAGTCGAAGAACGTCGAGGGTCTCATTGCACATCAAGAAACGGGCGGCGCCATTCCCGAGACCAAGCTTCCTACTGAGAATGTTGGCATAATTCACGCGGATAGGTGGAATGACAGGATCCGCAAAAGCATTACCACCAAGATATGCTTGAAATTCTTCAACGGTCGGGCAAAGCTCTTGCATGCCGAAACGGAACACATGGAGCTCAGAGTCCCAACAACGAACGACAGCGCACAAGATGTCATGGCGGATAGGAAAAGTGTGAAGGTGACGAAGTGCATTGAGCCCGAGACCTCGAAAGTTGAACCAATCGATGTTTTCAAGACTGGCAACCCAAGTGTTGATAACGGAAGGGTCAAGGGCAGCCATGAGGAAGTGATGAAAAGTTGGATGAAGGAGATGTGTGAAGAAGAAAGAAAGTTGATATGGAAATGGTGTGTCGAAAAATGCTTGATTATGCTTGGTATTTATAGGGGACTTGAGGAGAACACTACAAATTTGCCATGCAACATTGGAAATCAAAGATTGCATTTTCAAGGTGGTCAAATGCATATTTCCAAAATGTTTTGTTGGAAAATTTGAAAATGCATTGGAAATGTATAGCATTTGTGGGAAAAGGTTGAAAAAGTCTTGGGAAGGTGATGTTCAAAGTTTGGGAGATATTATAACAGAGCAACCAGGCATTTGGGGCAGAGGGAAACATGCAAAAGGGTCCAAAAATGCATTGGGAAGCAACACTAGAAGTCTGCCCAGCACAGACTTTGAGCGCTCAAATCCATGGAGCTGAGCGTTCAAACCACCTTGAGCGCTCAAGGTGGTGAGCTTGAGCGCTCAAACCACATTGAGCGCTCAAGGCCTGCAGAAACAACAGCAGCAGATGCAAATTAGCATGTTTGAGGTCCAAAACCTATTCTAAGTCTTTCTACCCTCTACCAAGGCCCAAACCAAGTCTCAACAGGCATTTGTGACTTCCCGGAGCATCCCGTTGCCCGAGTTAACAAGCCGATACATGTTTGGACATGGGATACGGAGTTTTAAAGTTCAAGAATGACTATTGGACGTTCAAAACCATTTCGGAGCCTCGCAAGCCACATCCAACCATCAAGACACGCATTAAAGAGTATTTGTGACTTAACGGGATGGTTCTCGGGCCAGTTCTTCAAGGATACATGGGGTTGGGACCCCGATGGACCGCTTAAGCCATGGAATGGCGGCCGTCACCATATCAAAAATGATTTCATGGCACCTCTTGCCAGATTGAGACGGTCGCAGGGGCATTTCCGTCATTTATGACTCGGTCAAGGCAATGGCATGGCAGTTCATCATGTTTCAACAGGCTCACAGAGTATTTTATTTTCAAATAAGCCTTATGAACATTAAATTCCGTTCTAAGGTCATTTTGTATGGGTGATTATCAATCGTACATATACATGGATTTTATCGAGTCGTGTAGAACGTAAATATGTCTTTCGGTTGTACATAAATTCAAATGATCATGTTTCATTCAAATCCACGAGCATGCGAGCTTATCTTTGAAGTCAAGTTTTAAACTTTGCATTTAATGCTTATGATCAAGTTTTTGTGAATAAATAGAGTACATTTTACAACAAGTTTGTTCGTTTGTACATAAAAAACAGAGAATAATGCAATGAACAGTGAAAGTGCAAGTCATGTATATAATCTGATGTAATCCATAAAAAGTCAATCATCATCAACTACCAGGGCACATGACGCCCAATAAGAAAATCTACAACTGGGGCATGCAGGCCCAATCCACCTACCTATCAGGGTACGCAGGCCCAATCAAAAGAAAAGAATAAAAGCTAAAGCAAAACTTTAACTACTCTGTGCCTACTATGTACTAATTCCCAGCATCCATCGCCTCTGCCCTCGAAGCTCTCGGTCTCATCTCCTCCTTCCGCCGCTTGCTCCCCGCTTCCAAGGGTGGCGGGGTAGTTGGCATCACTGATACTATCATCGCTTGAGCTCGTCTCAACTACCCCCTCAGGGACTACCTCCACCCTCTGGCGAGTCGACCTCCGCGGTCTCTCCACCTCGAGTCTTGCCGCCGCCAGCTTCGAACGTCCTAACCGCACAGTCATGTCTCCAGGACCGTCGGCTCCATCATGTGGCCTCTTCCTGACCACAGGCAGCTGCATTGACAAGCAAACAAGAAACGGAGTCAGTACACAGTATAGTCAAAGAATTGAAAGTGCAAATGACATAAATCGCATACCGGTGCAACTCTTGGAAGAGAGGGTCCAGGAGCAGCAGGAGGTGCTGGCTCGTCCTCTGGACGGATGGAGACCTCTTGTCCAGTAATGAGGCGGCGTATCAGGACACGAAGTCCTCTGTTCTGCTCATATAACGCTTGTGCTGCCTCTTGTGGAACCTATAAATAAGTCAAAGCTCATGTCAGTATTCATAACAACAAGCATGCAAAGTTGAATAAGTGAAGTAATTCTTACCGGCGCTCGGAGCGGAGGAAAGCCAGTCGGTGGCCTCGAGATGTCTATGTCTCCCGTCTCTCCTCCGCTGGTGTAACCACCCACGAGAAGCCGCCACCATCTCACAGGTGAGGGGCGGCATCCTCGCCCTGCGCCGCTTGCTACTCCCCTGGCTTTGGCTTTCGAGCCTTCTCAGCCTTCTCCATCTCCATCCTCTCCTTCCACTCAGCAGCTCTCAGCGGGCCATCCAGATACCTCTTCTGATACTTTGCATAGCTCAAGGCTTATGCGTAAGTCTTTGTGAGGTCCGTTAGTTAGCGTCGTGGCCTTTCGATCTCCCGGGCGTATAAGCGAGGCGTCATCAATACGAGGAGGAAGGCGCCTGGCACCTATGGTCCATCGGCCCAGTCGGGATTGGGCGTTACCACTGTCACCAAGGTACGAGCCGGCCATCGCGGCACTCCAAAGAGGACCCTCCCCCTCGTGATCTCTCTACTCCGGGCCAAGTAGGGATCGTCGACGCCATCCCATACATACCAGCGGACCTGCAAGAATGTTCAAATGAGTGTTAGCAAGTGCAATAATGGTAAACATATTGAGAGTAAGTTGAATACATGTGAGAAATTTGATACTTACTAGAGAGGCTGGAAGTCTGTCAAGTGAAACGTGGAAAACCTGAAGGTTCCCACGCGCATCACCACCGTAACGGGAGCCCTCCCCCCAGCACAGTGCTCGAGGGATGACGTCCGAATCCAGATGGCGTGTCTCAGGGGGATGCAACCCCAACACCTCATATGCCCAGAGCTGCATGATAAACAACAAATCAGTCAGTCAAAGCAAGTATTTGAAAATCAAGTAAAATCAAGTGCAGATAATAAAATGCATGCAAAGGAATTTAAAGCAAAGTGTTAAAGTTTACCTCCCAGACGCTCCACAGTCTTGAGATGCCAGTCCCCTTCCGCCTCGAGACGGCATTCATGAACGCTAAGCGAAAGCTTAGAGTCACCCAGCCTTGATCATACCTGCCACACGGGCCGAAGTCTCTCCGAGCCTCGAGGTAGGAGAGGTGTACCTGAAGGCTTTGCTCGGCAGATGAAGCCCCGAACAAGTACAATAGGTAGCACCTTGCTCTCCGCCTTTGCATCCTCCCTCATCACAGCCGGCTCCCTAGACCCCTCGTCTTGAAGCGCCATATGTGGTCGCTCCCCTACTCCGGGAGGCCGCGGGGAAGCCTAAGAACCATCTCGGTCGGCCTCATCTACGCCTTATCCTAAGTCAAGCGGGATCGGGTCTCCTCCTACCACCAAATTGGCCGTGATACGCCCAAGAAAGTCCAACGGCGTCGGGCGTCACCTCCCGACTAAGGTGAAAGAACTTCGTGAGTCTCTCCCACCTCTCCGCCGATCTTTGTTACCGCGGCGTGGTCATCTTTGTGCTTTCGTAAGGGCTGGGATGAAATCATCCCAAACCACCTTTGATCCACGAGCCCTCGGAGGGCGTCTGTGCCGTGGTAAATCTCCCAACTGGAGCCCATACCTCCATGAGCCTTCAAGCGCAAGTTTCTCTACATTTGATCAACAAACAGGAAAATAAGTCAGAATGTTAATCAATCAATCAACAGTACAGTTAACAATTAAGCAGTAATTCAATTATTCAATGCAATTTTAGGTTTCTAATTACTGAAAGTGAGCAAGCAAGCATACCGTCAGGCAGTCAGTCGAGAGATGGACCTCGGGGTCCAGTAACACCTCCTCTCCGAAATATAACTCTCGACTGGGATTATAGTCCTCTGAACTAGATGGCACGAAGAGGTGCACTGGTGGGGCGTAAGTCGCCGCATCGAAAGCTGGCCTCGTCCTCCTCAGCCGCTGTCTCGCAACCTGGACCGCCGTCGTCCTGTGACCAGTCGCTCTCTCCTCCACCTCAGCCTGTGCCCTGGCCTCCTCCGCGGCCTCCTTAGTCTCAAACTCCTCCCAAAAAGCCCTCGCCGCTGCGTCCTCATCAGTCGCCTCTTGTAGAAGCGCTGCCTCCCTCTCTCTACTCTCAATAATGGCCTCCCTCGCCAAATCCAGAATCCCTGGGGCATCCGCCGCAGCTGCCATCACTACCTCCTGGGGTGTGTGCTCGAGATAATCCTCACGGGAAATCCCTGTCGGCCCCTGAGCCAATGACCCATCACCTGAACCCTAAGTCCCTGACTCACCACCAATCACCACCGCCTTCCCCTTATCTCCCCTGCTAGGCTGCTGGCTGGGCCTCACCTCAATCCTCCAGCGGGGTGCCCTAGCCCTAGCCACCCCACTCGTACCCTCCATCCTGTCTCCGCCACTACCAATGACCCCCCTCCTCCTCATTTGTCTCCCCACTATCATTTACTATCATCATTTGTCTATCTCATGGACTTCCGTCATCTCCTCATCCCTCTCCTCACCTCCCTCCCTATCTCTCTCTCCTACCCTCTCCGACACTATCGGGTCACCATCACCACCCAAAACCACCAAATCATCACCACCACCGCCCAAAACCACCGAATCACCACCAACATTATCACTAGCCGCCACTGTCTCGGTGGTTGGGTCACCACCACCACCCAAAACCACCGAATCACCACCATTACCACCCCTAACCACCTCTGACCCATCACCAACAGCATCCTCCCCTTTTTTCTCCTTCTCTTCTTCTCTGTCTTTCTCTCTCTCCTCCACTGTATGCTCTTCTAGTGGCCCCTCCACCACCGTATCATCACCTTGAGCGCTCGAGCTCGGTGGTGGCAGGATCTCGACACCACCGTGACTTTCTACCGCCGTTGGAGAACCCATTGAAGACTGTGAATCGCTCTGATTTTCCATGACAACCGATTAATATCTCAAAATCGAACCCTAATCAAACTAAAGTTGGATCGAAGTTGTACGAGAAAACCCTAGGATTTGGGGGTTTTTGATTTTGCAAGAATTCGAGTGAGAACCAAGAGGGTTTTTGATCAAGATCGCAAGAGAGGAGTGATAATTTGATTTCTGGAGAGTTTAGAACGTTATGTCGTTTAATCGGAGTATTCGGAGTTAATTGAACGTTACGAGGTTTTACGAACCATCGTCCCGCTCGGGGGTTCAAAGCGCCAAACCGACCTTTTGGCCCGAAGGTTCAATCTTGGAGATTGAGCGCTCAATGCCTTGGAGTTGAGCGCTCAATGTGGGTTGAGCGCTCAAAGGGAGTACCTTAAGCGCTCAAACCCAATTCTGGCATAGCCCTCAGGCTTCTTCTGCAAGATTTTCAGGGGCATTTTAGGCATCCCTAACAATATGCTAAGTGTGTTTTGGACTCCTTAGTCCCAGTTATTTGAATGAATGTGGATCTTAGGATCTAATCTCAATGGTTGATCGTGTTGGACCACATTTAACGATTGAGGCGTGTTGTGGAATCATGGTTCAAGTTAGCTTATTCTAGAAGTATTTTGATCGCAGTTTGAGAACCATGCGTTCGTTTAAATCATTGTTATTTATTCGAGTTAGCGTATGCATGAGTCTTTTGAGGGTCATGCACCTGTTTAACTCATCATCTTTTGAGGGTCATGCACCCGTTTAACTCATCATCTTTTGAGGGTTATGCACCTGTTTAACTCATCATCTTTTGAGGGTCATGCACCCGTTTAAATCACCATTTTGAGGGCCTCGAGCTCGTTTAAATCATCATCTTCGAGGGTTTCATGCCCGTTTAAATCATTTTGAGGGCCTCGAGCTCGTTTAAATCATCATCTTTGAGGGTTTCGTGCCCGTTTAAATCATTTTGAGGGTTTCATGCCCGTTTAAATTATTTTGAGGGTTTCGTGCCCGTTTAAATCATTTTGAGGGCCTCTAGCTCATTTAAATCATCATCTTCGAGGGTTTCGTGCCCGTTTAAATCATTTTGAGGATTTCATGCCCGTTTAAATTATTTTGAGGGTTTCGTGCCCGTTTCAATCATTTTGAGGGCCTCGAGCTCGTTTAAATCATCATCTTCGAGGGTTTCGTGCCCGTTTAAATCATTTCGAGCGTTTCGTGCCTGTTTAAGTTATCATCTTTGAGGGTTTCGTGCCCGTTTAAATTATTTTGAGGGTTTCGTGCCCGTTTAAATCATTTCAAGGGTTTCGTGCCTGTTTAAATTATCATCTTTGAGGGTTTCGAACTCGTTTATGTTTGGTCATTGTTTAAAGTATTTTCAATTGCCACAGGAACTTCTGGCCAGGTCGATCCACGCAATGGGAGTGCGTTAGGTAGCTCATGAGCACAACCGATTGGCATTCAAGAACTTTTCTTTTACAGCTTGAGGCGTATCGTGGGGGAACGAGTCGGGTTGTCTATGTCTTAGACGTAACTCATACCAAATCAATGGTATTGAGTCACGTCCAAGAGGGTCAACTGTAGACACCTCGATTTTGAACCCAGAATACACTCGAGCGTTCCCAATGATGAGAATGGACCAATCGTGACTACCCGAAGCTTGTGAAGATAGCTTGAATTTGATCAAAATCAACCAAACACCTCCAAATAACCCAAGCTAAACCAAGCCTTGTTAAACCAAGCCAAACAAGCAACTTGCCACCAAGAGCCTTGAGTGCTCAACCAGTGAGGAGCACCTTGAGCGCTCAAGCCTATGGCTTTGAGCATTCAACTCTGAACCAGTCAGGAATCTGCAGAGTATCTAATCATGAGATTTCATGCAGAGTGGAGCGTCTAACCACTTCTATACGTATTGTGCATGTATAATACACCCTACATTGCTACAATATACATCTAAAAATACACCTAAGGCATAAACCCACTATCTCTCTCTACTTTCTTTCCCTCCACTCACTCTATATAAACCCCCCACTACTTCCTGATTTGGGGGTTCACCATCTTCATACTTTAGCACACCATATTCTCAGTAATCGTCCTCTCCCTCTCTCTCTCTACAATACCACTCTTTTTCATCAAAACCATCTGCCAAAAAAAACCATTTGTCAAACCAAAAATTCAACTCATGTTCATCAATTAACTTCATAATCTCCATCATCCATCCACAATACTAGCCAGAAAAACCAAAAATTGTTGATTCTCAAACCCATCATCAAGTTCAAGCTTTCAATCGAGTGAAAAAGGTAGTTTAACAAGTGGTTTTCACTATTTTGGTTCATCTGAGGGTGACCAGTGAGTTCAATTAAGTTCTCTATACTTGAATTGAACTCACAAAGGTCAAAAAGTTGCTAAAAAACATTATCAAAATCTGCAGGTGAAATTGGGGTTGAGCGCTCAAGCCTATAGCCTTGAGCGCTCAAACTCAATTACAGGCGATTTTACATTTTTGTCAAGTTTGAGCTTTACTGTTGTCTTGATTGTCTTTTAATAGTTAGCTGTGCTCTTTTTTGGTTCTCAAAAGTTCATGTTTTACTTCAAAACCATTTGCATGAGCTAAAATTAGTTATTTTATGACAATCAAGTTCCAAAGTCTTTGAAAATCTTGTGTACGGGTATAAAACAGTGTCTTTGGTACCTCTTGCACCTTCATATTATGCACTTATGGTCCTGAGAATCATCCAGAATCCTTTTTATTAATGAAAACGTAAAATCACTTAATGACTTGGCTCAAAGCCATCGGCCTCAAAAGCATTCTCTTGAATGAATAGTTGGTTCTTGGATATTTTGATGATGGATCATGGTTTATTCAAGTTTGGATGTGTGTGTGGTTTTATTGTTGTGATTACAGTCTGGATTCCTTCTTTTCAAAGTATTTTCTTTGCTAAAATATTGTGATTTTCTTCTTTTATCATTATTTATGAGATCAATCTGTCTATTCTTATTTGATTTTCCATGAAAAACACTCTGTTAATGTTTGATCTTATAAATAATGACTAAAGAAGTGATGGAAAAGCTAAAAATCACAGAAGTCAGAAATGGACTTGGCCTTTCAAGCCATGATCTTTGGGCTCAAAAGCGATTTTGAGAGGTTAAGCGCTCGGGGCATCACTATTGGCCTTTCAACCCCTATGTTGGAATCAGTTGTAAACCAGTTTCTTAAGCTTCAAGCCAGTGATTCTTTGAATTATTTGCCCAGTTTCTGTTGTTGTTCATCTTTGTAAATATTTGTTGTAATAATTCTTTATTGTTATCATCTCCATGTAAATCACGCGCACAAGCATCCACGTTAAATTTGCATATTTGTATTTTCTTATTGTTAATGTGATTCCCATCCCCAATTCCCCATTTTTGTGATTAAATTGAATTTCAAAACATATTCAAAATCTCATGAAATATTGAGTAGAGACCGGTTCACGGATCGGGTGAGAGGGGTGCCGTAAAACCCTTCCCCTCTCGTAACCAAACCCCCGAATTCGAGAAATTTCAAGTTTTGCAGTGATCAGTAAAATCATTTCAATTGGCAAACGAGTCATATTTTTATCGGTTTCTCGGATTCAGACCTCAAATCTGGCTGGTGACTCTAACAAATTACAATCTTTTTCGTGCGCGACGCGGCACAATCTCTGTGGGCCGTCCACAATGTAACAATTACTGGGATTGTTTCGAAAGAAAAAGAATGTGACTTCTTTTTCTAGAAACAAAAGAGTACTAACTTTCTACTAACCTTTTGGATTGAGCGGTGGATTTTGTTGGTGGAGGGTGGTGACTACTTATGAACTTAACTTGAATTCAAGAAGAACTTCAATAACTAGAAGCTTTTCCTCTCTCTAAAGCACTAAAATACCAAGAACAAGAATCCTAGAAAGGTGGTAGTTGAGGTGTGAGAACAAACAAATCATGGGAATGGTATTCATAGGCAACCAAGGGCTCCCCTTCTACTCTCTCTCTCTCTCTCTCTCTCTCTCTCTCTCTCACACACACACACACACACACACACACACACATAATTGCTTCCTAGGTTTAGGGGATTTTCCTAGGACAACACATTTCTATATGATCTTAGACAAATCCTAGCAAATCTATAGGTTTCGTACTAAAAATCCTTGGGTTTTAATTAGGAAAATCATTGAGAATCCTAGGTCTTTAATAAAGAAAATCATAGAGAATCCTAGGGTTTTATAGGTTTGCATGGCAAGCCTAATTTTGTGGGATTATAGTGTACAAAACTCATGTACATACATGTAGATTTATATCGTGTACTCGTTCTTGGAGAACAAGTAGACTAAGAAGCTTCCCCCCTCCTTCCTCCATTTCGAAAAGATGAATTAGTTGGTCTAGGATTCTTAGTCTAGTTGTATAGATACACTTGTATTTTATATTTATACTAGCACATGCTCATTAATTAGGAGCTATATATTTATTTTCTAGAATTTTTACAAGCTTAGGGAATTTTATTTAATAAAATTAAAATAAAAATAAAAATAATTACAATCGAAATTATAAATGAATTTTTATTTACCAAAATTTAGGGTCATTAGACTCATTACAAGTGCCATCAATTATAGCAATTGCACCCTACATAGTGAATTCTCTACAAATTCACAGCCCTGCCCCCCCAATTCCAAAATAAACTCCAAAATACATTATATTTTAGGCACTTCCATATCCCAATCTCTCACTATACCAATTAACCCGAATCACTATTCACAGTCCCAAAAATCATATAATGACTACTATCTATTTTGCAAGCTTGAGAGTAGATAATGCATAGTCTCTTCAAATAGTGCCCATATGTGACTAGATTTTATAACAAATTTGAAAGAAAGTATTTGTTTTTAGGACTATCCAAAAATGGTTGCAACTGATAGCAAAAAAACCTATACATTTCATAAATGATAGCAAATGATTAAAAAGAAAAGGAAAATAATTGAATAGAAAACAGGGTTGACGATGGAGCTGATTCCACATCAATAACACTAAACCGGTGAAAATGATTAATCCAAACGAGTCAAGTCCCGAAAATAAATAAGAGTCCGCTCTTAAAATGAAGAGTTTAAAATCTGCAAATTATCACCCTCAAATCCAAAATCCAACACATCCATTCACATTTCTCAAAATGCATATTACAAGTCCCGGTATAAAAGATGGACAAGACTTCGAAATAAGTTACACAAGCTTATGAGTTTACGACCTCCAAAAAAAGAGTACTTAGAGTTTCATCGTTAAAATCAAAATAACCTGAAACACTCTAAAAACAAACATAGCATAACATAGGCTTTCTTGAGTTTTAAAGTTCTCCTCATCGCCTGAAAAATGTTAGATTATACAAAGTGAGTCTAAACTTAATAGGAAATGTGCTAAATGCACAAAATAGGAGAACGCAAACAAATTGCACCAAAACCTAAATATACACTTCCGTCACTTCTCTTTTAAAAACAAGTCGGATTGTAATGAATATGTTTTACATTTTAAGAAAAACTTACATTTTTAACAATCCTAAAAGACAAAAATATGTAACTATCTAGTAGCCTTTACTTCTCAAATATCAAGACAAAATTCAACAAAAATAACCAAAACGATTTAACACGATAAATCTCCAAGTTTTCAAGTACCGAGCCAGAGCCAAATAAAACTCAAGCCTATCTCAAATAATCCAAAATCACAAGCTAGAGTTATAGATTGATAACCGAGAACCATCCTAAGATGGATTTCAAAACTCACAACCCGTTTCTCGGGCTACTAACCCGAAGGCATAAGACACCTATCCCATGCGGATTTCCGGACTTTCACTGTCTGTGATCCACATGGACCACCACCATACTCACATTACTACAATCTATACACCCCTTTCTTAGGCTACTAACCCGAAGGCATACGAATACGCACCCTACACGGGTTTCCAGACTTTCACTGTCTCTGATCCTTATGGACCACCATGCTCACAGTATTGCAACTCTAAAATCAACCAATCAATCATATCAACTCACAATCTTAGTACCCGAACAAAATCTACTCATGAACCAAGTGTCCAAATCAAAAATACCCAACTCATAATCAAATGTCCAAACCGAGTGTCCAAACCAAATCTACTCAACTTAAATATTTCAAGAAAAATCATCTAAAATAATCATAGCCTCAATAAAACCATGATCTAGAATCTGCTCAAACAATATTGAAATTATCATCAAGTCACCAACCATATATACATAATGAAATAAGAGAGAAAAATAAGTTCAATCACCGTAAGATAATTACAAGGACGTGTATAACTTTTCTCCTTGGCATTTTATCAAACATCAAACACCTTGTCTTATGGGCATGTCAAAATGAACCACATATTGGATTTTTATTTACTTAAATATAATACACTATCACACTACTCAACCATCTTATACTTCAGAATAAGTCCAACATATAAAAAAAACACATAATAGAGTAAATAATCATCAAATCCATTCAACCAATCACAAGAATTCTAAACTCAAGAACTATCGTAATACATTGTTGGAACACATTTAGTTAGAACACGATAGGGCTTACTTAAGAATTTGGTGAAATAATTTAGAATGAATCTCACTATGCATACCCATATCTAAGCACTTAGCAAAAATCCTACCTCTTTTGAGTAAAATATCCAAATGCAATGAAATCCTAGCACTAACAAGCTTGCTTTGTAGTATCCCACCAAAATTAACACCCCTTCTAGACTTCCCACAAGTTATCAACTCTAGATTGCCAAAAAAAATAAGATTAAATGGGTGAATTTCATGTTTTGGGAGAGAGAGAGAGAGAGAGAGAGAGAGAGAGAGAGACGCTAGAAGATGAAGAAAGAAGAAAAAGAGAGATGGGCTCACTCTCTCCTAATTTAGTGTAAAACATACACTTCATCCCCCTTTATTTACTTAGGAAGTTATCTCAAGCCCAATATCAACAAGTAACTAAACTATGACCCCATGTGTTATTAAAAATAAAAAATAAAAAACTAGTAGCTGATAATTACAAAAGCTACCCAATGTGGGTCCCACCACTCGTTCCATGGTTCATAGACATGACTTGATCAACCCAAGATGGAGCTAGAGGGGGAGAAGTGGTGGCAGCCGCCACCACAAGGTTTTTGAAAAATGCAATTATTATATAAAAAATAAAAATTTATTCCTGAATTATATAGATTTGCCACCAGTAAATTTGTTAAGGAATATAGTCCCACATTGTTATATATATTTTTGCCACCCCAAAAGTAAAACCTTGGCTCTGTCCCTAGGATCAACTAAACATTATCACACATGGATATGCATGTACTTGCATAAAAAAATGCATGGCTCACAAAATTATCAATGATCAAGTGACAAAATTACTAAAAAATGAAAGGATCAAAATTTGTCACGAGTCTCTACATTCACCTTGGATTGCTATCTGTGCCTATCTTGTGATTTCATAAATAAATGAATTTCCTACAAATTCACTTCCATCTGAACTCATGGATTCATCATAAGCTTTGTAAGGACCCATGATTTTTAATCATTTTTCAAAAATGATGTTGGGGAAATGTGAGAAATATTTTAAAATGCAAAACGAGGTCAATATGATATGCATATATGCTTGAGGGCGTCTTTATAACACATTAGAAACATGAGGGACTTAAATGCAAGTGTGTGGGTGTATATATGGACCATTGGATCTGATTTTTGGGGCAAAATAACACACCTCTCTCTCTCTACAGGGCAGCAGCCCCCTCCCTCTTCTTCCTCCCCATTTTCTCTTCAAATTCCACCACAAATCCACCTCCCACACTTCTCAAACTCAAGATTCAACTGCATATTCATCATCTACGCGTGTTTGGGAGCCCGGAGTACCATCTTTTCGCACCGGGAGGGCCAAATACGGGATTTCTCAAATTGGGGATCTAGGAATTCGGTTTTGGGATCTCATTTTTGGAGCTAAATCATCCTTGAGGTAGGGGATTTCTATCTTCTCTAAGTGTTTTGAGATGTTTAATGTGAGTGGTGTAACCATATTTGATCATTTTCTTCATTTCTTGTAAGAAAACCCATTTTTCATGTTTCTTGTTTTGTTTGGGTTTGATTCACGTTTTTGATGTTGTGCTAAGTTAAATGTGTTGTTGTTTCATTACCTTGGATGCCTTTGAGTCTAATTTTTGCCTTGGAAGTGATTGGGTTGAGCCCCATTGTGATCTAAGTGAGAAAAACCAGTTTGAAATCTACTCGTAACGCCCTGGTATCGATACAAGTTTCATGGGTATCAATACCCAGTGTTCTGTTAAGTGTTTGGTGATCTGTATTGATACCACTTTCATGGGTATCAATACCCAGTGTTCTGTCTAGTTTTTTTTGGTGATCTGTATTGATACCACTTTCATGGGTATCAATACCCAGCGTTCTGTTAAGTGTTTGGTGATCTGTATTGATACCACTTTCATGGGTATCAATACCCAGTGTTCTGTCTAGTTTTTTGGTGATCTGTATTGATACCACTTTCATGGGTATCAATACCCAGTGTTCTGTCCATTTTTTGGTGATTTGGTATTGATACAACTTTCATGGGTATCGATACCCAGCTGTCTGTAAGGCAGATTTTTGACCCAACTTCGCGGGCACGCCCCGGCTTCATCCGAACTCCGATTGAGGTGATTCTTGAACCGTTGGAAAGCTCTATGAGTCTACTTTCAAACCCAATTGGTCTCATATTCATAGCCTTTGTATTTTGAGAGAAATGTGCTTTTTCCTATCAAGGTGTTAGGTTTTCTCGAGGTTCGTAACTCCATTCTTATGTTCCTAGGCTCCGGGCCTTTATTGGTCTTTTCTAAGCTTCTCAACTTGACTTTTAAGCTTTGGTAATCTATCGTGGTATGAATGATATTATTGTCACGATTTCACAAGTTCTTGGACACATATTAACTTCGCCATAACCGACACACTACAAACTTTCGAACTAAATGAACCACATGGAATGAACGTGAGGTGTAAATGAAAGAATGAAAGATGTGACACGGGGCCCTCACAAGGGGTATGCCCGGAATGACACGGGGTCCTACGGAAGGATATGCCCGGAATGACACGGGGCCCTATGTAAGGGTATGCCCGGAATGACACGGGGCCTATATGGCATGCCCGGAATATTAGTAAATGATGAAATTAAATGAAGCAAGGGGTGTGTGAGTGAGTTGGACACTTACGGAATATCGGGTACGTATCGGACACAACGGCACACCAGTTAATCTTGGTCGAGCATATGGGATTCCAATTGTTTACATCTAAAGTTGGGGCTTCCGTGAGTATATTGTGAAATCTCCTTTTTGTTGCATGCACTCCATTATCATTTCATCATATCTAGATTTGATAGACGTTTCCTACGAGCTAGTGAGCTCACCCTATCTTTCCCAGGTACACGACATGGAGCATGAGATCGAATGCTTGGAGTGTGAATGCATGACATGAAGATTGTATGATCATGAAGCTATTTTCTCATCCGTATACTAAGTACATTTTTGAAAGAAAATCTTGTAACTTTAATTCCTCTAAGCTTTGACTATTTCAACTTATGTAATTTTCATTAAAGGCATTGTTATTTTTGTATGGGTATGGGTACCCTTGAGCAGGAACTTATTGTATTTGACTTTGGCTTTCTATGGGAAAATTGTTGACTTTAATCGATCCTATGTGGATTTTCTTTGTATTTTGGCTTATCAAAATTGAGGGCGTGACAAGCTTGGCTTCATATGATTCTCCAGAGAGCGCTTCATTTTACGTCCACGGGCGAAGAGCAAGAAAGGATTCACTATGAACGGGGAGAAATACATAGAGCCGGCTATACCCATAACTCTTAATTGAAGCACTCAAAGGGATTCACTCATGAAGTTCAAAGCCCTATGAGACCACAAGGCTCTTATTTAAAAGAAAGTATAGAAATTTATGTTAAAACCCTAAAAAATGCACAACCACACTAAAAACGGTCAAAATTGCCAGGGCGGGATTGATTTCCACCCAGTGGGATTTCCAGAAAATGCCAAAAAATCCCGAAACTGCCTAACCACCCAGGCGATTTTTCCAGAAACACATCCCCGATCCAAAATTGCAAACTGCTAGCAACAATTTATGCACCTTTCTTCGACTGTCTAAAACTCAAGGCATAATTCTAACAATTCTCAACCTTAACTTGAATTCTATTGAACTCATCAACATAGAGCAATCTTCTTGCAAAACAACTCTTCTCTAAACACCCCTTGCGAGGCAACCCCCAACAGGGTCATCAGCAATGGTAAGAACGAACAATGCTCAAGCACAACTATTTGACCTTGCAAACGCGACTTAGGAAACCTAGCCGCACATGCCTCCAAATTGAGCCTCCATCTTTAGATGGGCACCAGTCACCCAACGCATCCCTCAAGGATGCAAACGAAGATCCTCTTAAGCTCTACCTGGAGCTAAACACCAAACTCCACCATGGAGTCAATGGCCCAAACGAGCAACCATCTTCAAACGAGCAGCCCCCACCCAATGCATCCATTACTGATGCAACATAAGACTTGCTCAAACTCCCCACGGAGCTAATATGTGAAACCCACATATGCTGAATAGTTAAAACTGAATTATGAACCCAAATCTCCATGGCAAAACCCAACATGAAGCGGTTAATAACAGCCTCCATAATAATAATAACAGCCTCCATAATAATATCCAAAAGGAGCATAACCAAAATAATCCGATTTAACTCACGAAAATAGTCTTTAATGGGCAATACCTTCCCTCATACGAAATGTATAAAGGCATTGCTTCAAATACAACTGCAGTATCCTCCTCAACCTCTCAAAGCACATCATACGCTCCTCCAACAAAAACTCGAATAATCTTTGTTGAACAAGAAAAACATGCAACTCCATAAGCCATAGACTGGCGCTACTGTTTTACCTTCCTAACTTCTCAACCCTGAGCCATCATATGGCAATTAACATGATTACCCAAAATAAAACACACATAGGAAAACAAAAGCCTTGGATTAAAACCCTGAGCTTTGATACTAGTTCGTTGTGACAGGCCACTGAGTTAGAGAAAACAAACTAATAAGCAAAAATCAAGGACACAAGATTTATGTGGTTTGCCCCAAAGCACGAAACTCTAGAGGTATGTCCACGGGTGAAAAACAAGAGAGAATTCACTATGAACGAGGAGAAATACATAGAGCCAGCTATACCTATAACTCTCTGTTGACGCACCAACAGATATTTAGGGACAAATCTCTAAGGAGCTACCCACAAAGCATCAAACATCTCAAGAACACAAAAGAGACACACAAAACCCTAATATCCAATCCCATGAATTAAAGACTATCAATGGAACGACCAAAAAACCTAACACACTATGGGAAACCCCATGGAGGCTCCCTCAAAGGGATTCACTCAAGAAGTCCAAAGCCCTAGGAGGCCACAAGGTTCCAATTTGAAAGAAAGTACAGAAATTTAGGTTAAAACCCTAAAAAACGTGTAGCCACACGCAATTTGTATGGAAGTCGGTCAAAACTTCTTCGGTGGGTTTGATTTACGCCCAGGCGAGATTATTTTTGCTAAGGCGGGATTTCCAGAAAAACGTCAAGAAATCCTGAAACTGCCAAACCCAACTGGGCAGCTCTAAATCCCGCCTGAGCGATTTTTCCAAAAACACATCCTCGATCCAAAATTGAAAATTGCTCGCAACAAATTCTACATCTTTCTTCAAACGTCTAAAATTTAAGGCATAATTCCAACAACTGAGAAATTGTTGAGAAATTTGGTGGGTAAAGCATTGTTGGGAGTTTTTGCGATGCATCGATCCCGCCATCGCTTCCGTTCCGCTGGTTTGCACAAGGCCTAAATTTCTGGCGAGTATCAATGGAGTCCACTACATTCGTTGGACCCGATATTATTAAATGACTCATATCCAGCCTTTTAAGTGGTGAGTCACCTAATTGTATATTAAGGTCCAACCATATTTATATTTTTCCAATCTGGGATTTAACCTTCACACATGTTCCAACAAATCTCCCCCTCATGTGTGAGCCGTTCATTAAGCCTTGCCCCTTTCTTTGCATCAAACTCTCCATTGATTCTGATCTACACTCTCAACTCAATCTTCTAAACTATGCTTGTTCGGCACCAACTCCATCGATTAATAGCTTTCCATTACAACACTTTAATATCAAGCTGTCTTGCTACATCGAGGGTCACCTGAATATTCACTCCATCAACTCAAATCCATCCATTATACTAGGGGTGTCCACGGTTTGAATTTGGCCAAATCGGTTCTGAATTTTATCCGAACTAGTAATAACGGATTTATGTTTTCAAGATCCAGAACCATCCATGGATGATATATGGATGGATCGGTTCGGTTCCAGATTTGACGGATCGTTTCCAGACGGATTTGATGGATTGGGGTGTGACAAATGGGCCTCTAACTTGGGTAAATTTAGGAAATTTTCCAATCATATTTCTAGCCCATTTTTCGGCCCAATCATTTTTCAAGCCTATTTAACACAAAATCAGAATTACTTTAACACAAAATCAAAATCATTTTCAAGCCTATCTCATGCAATGAACTCTTGTGGAGCTGTACAAAATATAGAGTACAAAAAATTTCAAAGAAAATAACAATGGCTGGCATGAGATATAGAGGAATGGTGGCAAGAGAAAATAACAGTGTTCAATGTTCACGGTGAATCACATTGTTTAGACTATTCACGACCTAAACCTTAAGTTGATTGTTTATCAAACGTGACCTAAACATTTAAGTCTACGAGAGAGAGAGAGAGAGAGAGAGAGAGAGAGAGAGAGTTTCACCTAGTAAAGGAGAAGCTGACAATTTGATTCAAGCCATGGTTGGCCGGTCACTCACTCACGAAAGAGAAGGAGAGAAGCCCATTTCACAATCTAAGTTCAGAGGTCTTTGGAGGAGTAGTACGGTGGCAGAAGAGGAGAGGGAAAGAGGGAGGGAGGCGCCACATGGATGAGGGAGTGAGAGACTTTGGGTAACAACTGGTAGTGGGTAATGTGGTCGGCCCTAGTGGAGTAGTGGGATAATGTGTGGGATTGTGGGTGATGTGTTAATGGGAAAACAGAATACGCTTTCTTTCTTTTTTTCAATGGGTGATTCGGTTTTAACCGGAACCAAACCAAATCCGATCCGAAACCGTTAACTTGTGGTATTCAAGATCTGTTGTCCATCCATACATACCTTGGGTGGATCAATGAATGGTTCGGATTGGTCGGTTTAGGCAGATCGAGTGGATCGAATGATCTGCTGGACACCCCTACATTATACTACATTGAGAGACAACGTGCCCATTCATTGGCACCATGATCCCTGATGAGTCAACGTGCAGCATGCTTGTGTTCCATTCGCTTGCAACGGGCACACCCCATCACCTACACAATTGGATTTTCCGCTCCATAGAGTGTTCTATGTACAAGCCCATTCATAGCGCGAGGAGAGTTTGCCCATAGATCGTCAGCCATGGGCTTTGATGCCACTTGTTGGGAGTTTTACAATGCATCGATCCCGCCATCGCTTCTGCTGCGCCAGCATGCACAATGCCCAAATTTCTAGAGAGTATCCATGGAGTCCACTATATTCGTTGGACCCAATATACATTAAATGACTCATATCCACTGAAAAGGCTAGTGAGTCACCTTATTGTATATATTAAGGTCCAATCAGATTTATATTTTTCCATTGTAGGACTTAACCTTCATACATACATGTTCCAACAGTTTCAAGTGCCATTAATTTCTATCTTTTTTGTCTTGATGATTTGTTTCTACCACATAGTGTCAACAAGCTTTGGTTCTTCAGTTCCTATTGTTGGAGCAATGGGATCAAGCTGAGAAAGACGAGTGCTCTTTTTATTTACTGTTTTTCTGATCATTGCCATTAGGGGATGGTTGACGTAACCATCATTGATGGAGTAGCCAGTAGGAGAGTCTTTTAAAAAAAGGCTAATGATCTTCACAATCATACATCTAGATAACACATGTTTGTACCTTTTTTTTCCACTAATCGGGGGTCATCTAATGCTAAGGGAAGCTCCGTCTGGACTTCTCCAAAAAATTGATAATACCTAGGGATTTCGACCTGATCTCTAGGAGCCAAGAAAGTCCTAAGTCCCGAACATTTGACCACGAGGCCAAACCCTTGAGGTTTGCTCGTTCTTGAAACTACAACAAAATTGTGCTACTGCGAGGAAAAAAATTCGTCGCTAGAGCATCATTTTTCCTCGCCTAAGGTATTAGCGAGGAAATATTTCCTCGCCCACTTTCCTCGCCTATACTACGTCACAAAAGGTGTTTGCGAGGAAAAATCATCGCCTATTGCGGGCAATTAGCGACGAATTGTTTCCTCTCCATTTCTATAGCTATCCGCGAGGAATTATTTCCTCGCCAATTACCTTTTAGGCGATGAATTTTTTTGTTGCTAGTTGTAGCACGAAAACAAAAATATGATGCTCTCTAACTAGCTTTCTTTTTTTGTTTCCGCCAAAGTTTGAACCTACGACCACCTCTATAGAACGTTTAGCACCTATCCACCTCACTGCAGTTTGTTCCATTATTCAACTATTTAATATATATAGTAGTTTTCATTTATTTTTCATTGCACATGTTAGATTCTTAAACATTATTAGTATCCAAGCTTTTGAATTGCAACATGTTTGTCATATTTTTTTAGCTAAACATTTTTAATGGCCTATGAATTTCTGACAATAAATTTTGTTGAACTAATATATTTTTTATTGTTCTAGTTTTTCTTAGATAGAGTATGTAGTTGTCATGGAGTAAATAATATTAATTTTTCAGTTAATATTTTTATCTATTTTCATTTGATTATTTGTATCAAAGAGAGAAATTTTAAAAAAAAAATGTGTAGAAATTCTGCATCGAAGTTTAAAAAATTAACGTAATACATAATTTCAGAAGTTTTTCCATTTTTAGTGATTTTCTTTTTCTTCTTTTCATAATTTTTTTTCCTTTTTAAATTCAGTCCGTCAAGACCACTAATTAATACTCCCTCCGTCCAGATTTGTTGGTCCATTTTGGGGATTCCAACTTTTTTTCCATTACATTTTGAATTTGTTAATTTTCTATTTTATCTTCAATCCCTCCATTTAATACTCCATCTATTCCAATTTGATAGTCCACTATGAAATTACGTGTAATTTTTAAACTAAAAAATAATGTAGTTGCAAAAATTATTTTTTTATCAATATGGATCTTGTTTGATTGATCTCATTGAGAACTTTAATATGGTGCAAAAATTTTCAAAAATGTAAACACATTATTTAAAAAAAATTAGCTTTTGTGTTGTTATTTTAAGTTTTAGAAAATGGGCAAAAAAGTAAATTTGTCATACTTTATGCTTTGACTTTTGAAAATGGACAAACATTTTAGGACTTGAAAAAGTATGCTTGTGAACTAACAAATCCGGATGGAGGGAGTAAAAAAAAATGCATATCTAACATGAAAAAAAAAAGAGATAAGATTATTGTAAAGAGAAAGACAAAAATATTCAAGAAGTTCGGCTAAACTAGTACTCACTTAATCATATATATACACTATGTGTAATATGATAATAGATATAGTTGTCTAATTTATTTAGAATAGCTCCAAGTTTTAAAAATTAAAAATTAGTTAATAAAAATTGAAAGGAAATACAAATTTTGTTGCCAACCTTTTGGTGAGGAAATATGATTTTCCTCGCAGAAAGTTGCTTTTTTGCAACGAAATATTGTTTTCCTCGCCAAATATGTACCCTTTAGCGAGGAAATCAAATTTCGTCAACATAGGGTACCTTTTGGCGAGGAAAATACGGGTTTCCTTGCTAAAGGGTAGCTATTTGGCGATGAAATCCGATTTCCTCGCCAAAAAGTCACATTTGCCGACGAATCCAATTTCCTTGCCATAAATACCCATTTGGCGAGTAAATTTGAATTTCCTCACTAGATTTCGTCGCCATATGTAGTTTTTGTTGTAAGATGCTATTCTCTTTTCCAACAACTATTGATGTCACCTTAGCTACATCTTACTCATGAAGAGGGTGGTCAGAGGGGTTGTAGGTAGGGGAAGACTTACCATGGGGCATGTGGTGTCACATGCACCCACTCAAATCCATATACTTTCTTCACTCAGCTACCCTCTGGTCGATTTAAAACTATAGGCATACACATTTGGATACCTTCTTGATGATGCAAGCCATTTATATTGTAGAGATCATTAAATGATTTGGCTAGAAAACAAATTAAGTTGATTGGAAACCTGTAACAATTGGATAAGAGTAATTTATTTTTGCAAAAATTGTTAGATAGTTAACTTTTTTTGAATAAAAGTATTTCAATGAAGTGGTTAAGTGTGTCCAACATGGATTTTTGGGTAGACAGTTAAATGTGTCCAACAAGCACTATCATATCAACGTCATGAGATATTTAAGAACGTTTGAAAACGTGAGGATATAAATGGTTTTCCATAATGGTGGATATTAAGAGATCTAATGTTGTATAGTTGTAATGGACTGTTAAATGTCTTAAGGTTATGAATAGCCACGTACCCCCACTATAAGAAATTCCTGGCTCCGCCACTGGCTGTAGGGATTAGTCCAATCAAATTACACGCAAACTAACTCTGCATCAACAGAAGAAAAAAAATTAGGAGCAGGAGGGGCGGGATTGGTAAACCTGTTATCCAATGGGGGGTGGGGCAGGGAATACCCATCTATTACCTAATCGGGTTAGAGATGGGGTGGGAATAGATTTTCGGGTCTGGGTACGGCAGAACCCGCCCATTGCCGTTCCTACTAGCATGTTCTTCACTGAGTTACAAAACCCAAGTTTTATCTCCCAAATGATCCGGTGTTCAAGTGACAAAGCTTTTACTCTATAATTAAGGAAAATATGCAAATATGTGTGCATGTTGCTATATATGGACTAGAAAGTTATCTCGTAATTAGAAACTGAAGCAATGGATACATACAAGATGAGAAAAACTTTGGTGCCGGCTAGGTACCACGTGGCATTACTCACCGTGTCTTTCGACCGTTTAAAAGTATTTTGGACAGTCTAGATTTTACGGAGAGAAAGAGTAGAAGAGAGGGGCGGAGAAATCTGGGTAGTTGAAAACATTTTTGGACGGCTGAGATACACGCTCAGGCACTATGTGTGTGGTATCCTATTTGCACCCCCAATTTTCTCGTAGGAGATGATGGAGAAAGAGAACTCAACATTTATATTTCAGGAGGAAGATAAGCGACATAATCTTATGTTTATTTTGGACATAGTTGAGCGCTCAGAGAAGTTGAAGAATATTTTATGGGTAAATTTAGTATGAAAAAAAACAGAAAACGAACGCCTGTAGTAAACTTTAGGTCTGGCTTTAACGAAATCCCTTGTAATATTTAACGAAATCCACTTTGATTTTGAACAGCTAGCTGATTGACCATCATCGAAATCCCTTGTAATATTTAACTCAATAAAGATTAAAAGATTAAAAACAAAAACTCTCTAAGTTTTGCATTCACATCAAGGTTTACTGTAACTTGTCACCACCTGCCCTGCATTAGATCGGGGTCGGGCCTTAGGCCTTATACATTGTTATGGGCTGGTCAAAACCATATCCTGGAAAATAAAAGGCTGGGGCTAAACCGGCCCAGCCCATTGGTGAACTGGGTCAGGTTAGTCGTCAAGGCCCACCAGTCACCTTCCAAGTCACCTGTACACGCGGAAATAAAGCCCCAATTTTGACACTCCATAATTAATTTCGTGTACGAAGGAAGCCTCGTAAAAAGACCCAAATGGGGTTGATTCTGAGGTCTCGAAATGCGAAGGCTGAAAAAAAAGGGGGAAAATCATTTCCTTACACTGCTCCCCACTTGTTTGGGTTGTTTTGGTTTGCTCCTTATTTGCTAGTAGTATTTTTCAAGACGAGAAGAGATATACACATCGAGTAATATTTAGGAATTAACCATGTTCGATTGGTTTCCAACCCCCAGTTTCCACCTCTTTTTTTTCTTTTTTTTCTTTTTCCTGTGGGGCCTCCAAACGGTAGAAGCACTCTCTCTTCAACATTTGTAAATATACTATAGTGCAATATTTGTGCAAGATAGGTTTGTAGGGTCCATTTTAAAAAACTAATACAAATAATCAAAGTCGTCAATTAGTTATAAAATTATTGTTTGAGTCATCTAGAAAAAAATCAAGTCAATTGTATAACTTTAAATACTTGATCCAGTTATCTAATTTTGTTTCAAACTTCTATCAAAATTCATGATCCTAAATTGTGAATGAATAATTAAAAGGCAGATCAACCACTTATAATTTTTCGAATGAGCAGATTTTTTAGTAGTGACTCAAAAAATTATTTAAAAAATTAATGAATGGTACGGATTATTTGTGTAGGTCTTCAAAGTAGATCCCACAGACATATCTCACACAAAATATGTACTAGAATAGTATATCAACTGTGGAAGAAAGGGAAAATAGTCTGCCATTTGGAGGCCCCACGGGAAAAAAAGGTGGAAACTAGGGCATGGAAACCAACCGAACAGGGCAATTACTTCTAGGTCTACAAAAGAGATGTTTAATTACCACTAAAGTAAGTCACTTTTTTTAATTACCATTAAGGTAAATCACTCTTTTTTGGAGTTTAGCATTACGGTGCACTTTCCTATTATAGGATTTTAGTGGTTTAGGCACTTTTATAAGATACTCTAGGATTTTAGTCATTTTCACAAGGTACCCTAGTCATATGATACCCTAGGATTTAGGTTTACGGTTCACTTTCATTTTATAAGGTATAGTGGTTTAAGTACTTTCATAGGGTACCTTAGAGTTTTAGGCACTTACATAGGGTATCCTAGGTTTAAACACTTTCATAGGGTACCTTACAATTTAGTTTTAGAGATTTTAAAATTTAAAATGAGACAAATGTCGGGTAAGTCGGTAAGTCCGACCGTATTTCCCTTCCTCTAGTTTCCCGTACAAACACGCGGCGCAAGCAGAAGTCTAGGAAATATGGTTGACTTACTGGTAATTAAGTTCTACCAAGTGGACCTATAGGGAATTACCTCTAATATTTATACCAACAATTGTACGAAATCTTTTACACTGAATATGTGGGACCCACTTATGGATGGATCAACCCACAAACTCTATGTGAGAGTATTTGTACAAATGTTTGAGGCCTATTTCTCTTTCATTTTCAGTCTAAAAAACTTTCAGTCTCACTATAGAATTGGCGAGGCAAGCATCTTAAACACACTCAAAGCGCATCAAGAAGGACCTCTATACCTGATATGGATCGGGTTGATTTGTCCTAACACACGCTGTCTTTCTATCCATTGGGTCTGTAAGAAAAAGGTTAGGGTGACTCAAAGGAATACCACAATTACATATTGAATTTGGATACCATCTAATGTATTATTTATATGATTTTTTTTTTTATCAGCATATTATCTACACGATGGTCACAACATCATCTAATGATTCTTGGAAGATACGTGTGATTGGTCAATATAAAAATAACAAAAATTCAGCATACAATAGGAGGACTTTGGTAATGTCCTGGTGCTAAGGAGGACAGAAGGTTCTTTCTCTACCTCGCCTGTGAGCGTCCTTTAAAGGTGGCCTTTTAATGGTTGCACAAGATACCTATTGCTTCCAACTGCTGCTAATTTATGTAGACCCACCTACCCAAGCAAGACAACCAAAGTTTTCCCCACCTATTTTTAGTACTCGATTCTTGGATCAGAAATAGAAACGATACTATTGTATGCATGGAGGAACAAGAAGAGAAATATACAGGTACAAAATGCCCTAGAAGACTGGACTACAATGCCCCGTTTCTGTCAACGCGGCGCCCCAATGGTGTCGCCAGTTTACAATTTTTGCGGACAGCCTCAAGAGGTACTTGGCGCGATACAAGCAACAGGGTACCATTTTCTTGGGAACAGATTCCTGGAAAGCCTAAAGAAGTAGGAAACTGTGACACCGTTGACATTGATGTGCCCACTCCAAAGCTCCCGCCAAGTAGATGGAACCCGCCAAAAGAAACAACAAAAGTACGTAACCGAGATCAATGTCACGTTGATAAAGATAATGATGATGAGGAGGAGGAGGAGCTGAACAGCGACAAAGGCTGTGATGGTGATGTTGATGATGATGGGCATGATGTTTTCTCAGACGCTATCGACATGTTCTCACTAGGCGAATCAACATATTGCAATGGATTAGGAAGGCTAAATTTGGAAATTGAGGGGAGTAGGGGTGCTCAATCTCCAAGTTTCATCATCCAGCGATTTCTGCCAGATGCTGCTGCATTGGCTGCATCATCGTCTGCTTTAACTATTGCCAAGAATTTGAACAAAAGGATTCCTCCATCAGGCAATTCCAGAGGGCGATCATGTGTTTCACAACCCTACCCTACACCAAAAAGCTGTGGCTTCGACATTTTCTTCCCTTGGCGGTTGAAGCCCAAGCCTTGTGGACTTAAAAGCCCAGTCTGTCAAACATCTATTCAAGCGAAATCCCAACAGAGCACGAGTAGAAAGAATAATGCATAAAGATCAAAGAAATGACGGTAAACAAAGAGGGTGTAGTATGTTAGTATTCAACCAGGATCTTCAATGCGATCAGAGTTGTTGCATGAATTAGGGGCACTTTGAATCACAGTGAGGAAAAATTTGCTTATGAATTTGCAGCAAATGTACAGGAAGTCAGCAAGCAATGAAACAGAAAAGGTCTTATAAACCGAGCAATGAGGCTCCTGCTGTTGATGCAGGGGAGAGCCATAGTCTATGCGCTGCATTTGGAATTGAATATCGTTTGTAAGTTGATTCATCGAAAATGTTTGTTTAGCATGTCGGGTAATGTGTTGTTGTGGAAGTAATCAGGTAACACTAGAGAATGATTCCATAATTATTTTTATTCTGATTCCTACCTCTCTTATTAACCTGCAGTTTTCAGATTACTGTAATATGAAGTGAATGGTGCTTTAGAAATAGAAAGAGTAAGGACTGTTTTAAATGCTTTTTTATGTACAACTAGAAAGTAATAAAGATTATAATTGGATAAATATCAGTGGATTATTATTGATAGAGATTAATCGTTTTTTTTCCATATGCGTTGACAATCCCCTTTTTTTCATTGTCATTATTGTATTGACACGGAAAGGAATGAAGAAGACTAGAGAAAAAATCAAATATCTATGTGACTAAACCTCGCCCGTTTCAGGCCAAATAAGTTTATGAACGAACTATTGATAATTCAAGCAGGAAAGCTATTAGGGGTATATCTGTTTTCCATTCCTACAGGGGCATAATGCTTACTGACCCAATCCGTTTGTGAAAGTAGTATGTCTTATTTAGGCTGCATTTGGATGCTCCTGAATAGTAACTGACAACTGACAAGTTAAGGGTTGGCCCTAAATCTGCAGAAAGATGAATGAAATGAGAACATTCAGTTTCATCCTTGAAAAATCATGTGGTGATGTGTTTCTTTTAGCAATTTGAAGTACTTTACTAGCGATATTTTGCTTTCATAAATCTAAATTAGGTGCATGCATGTTATACCAAGTTACGAACATCGATAACATCAATATGTTGCTTGGAATTTCCAAACAACCATTGTACCAGAAAAAAAAAAAAAAAAACTTTCAAATGACATCTTACAAAACATTGGGTTCTAAAATGCTAAGGACAGATACTGATGCAGACACGGACTGAAATGCACACGGATTAAGACGTGGGACACAACAATTGTAAATAAATGAGGACATGGAACACAATAAATACACGTACATACCCCCGAGCGCGCACACACACACATTCACGCACGCACTTGAGTTATGCATATGAACATTCAAGCTGGAAACTACCAAAACAAATAGTAGTATCTTTATATTTTTTTATCAGCTCCTATATAATTCTTATTATTTCCTTTCTAAATATAAAAAGCTAAATGAGGGTTTTCTTTGGTCAAATTTTATTATTCTCACTTTTCATTTATGTTTTTGGAATATCATAACTTCGGAATAAGCTTTCAATATTATGAATCAATCCATAGAAATGTGTCCAAGTTGAGATACTGGTGTCCCTAAAGAATACCCGGTGTGTCCCCTAGCTTATAAATGATTAAATACATTTGGCATGCCACGTGACTTGTCCAATTTGTGTAATTGGCATGTCAGTCCCGAGAATGTCTAACACAAGTACAATGAGCAGTTAGAAACATCGGTTCTTCATAGCTAAAATGTATCAGAAGCACATTATGCATTGCTTGAAGTTAAACTCGTGTTCAATTTACTGAAACAAACAATCTTTTGTACTAAAGAAACTGCCTGGAGTTAAAGAGTTATGTTCTTAATAATGAACTGGAGAATTTTTACCATACCAAACCTGTTAAAGCTTATCCAGTTCCTCGACTTTCAATAGTAATTTTCACTATTGTCCATGAGATCTGACAAAAAAGTAATGAAAACACATAGATCAAAAGTAGACAACATTTCATAGAAGTTCCAAACCCTGCTCAATGGATACATACAGACAATAATTCCATCATAGTTTCATGCATCAGATGAGAGGGCAACAGAGTCAACATTCCAAGCAAAGAGAAAATGGGCAGCCCGTTTTTCCATTTCACATTTGTATTTTTCGATTATGGCTGTTTGGGAGCTGATTATGGAATGAATTTTGTCAAAATGCATTATAATAAATGAATTGCCGAATGCAGATCATAAAAATAACTTCTGGAGAAGCTTTTCAAATTGTGATCATATTTTCACTCACAAAACCCTATACAAACACTTCTATGAATTCTCCTTATAATCCAAAACTCTACAATTTACAATTAAAAATCTAAAAGATAATTTCCTCCCGAACAGCCCTAAATTAGGTAAAAGCGACCAGAGATTGACAAAAATGAGTCGTGACAAGATACAAAGACAAAAGGGGTAACTTGAAACAAAACAATTTGTACCAACATAATCAAAACAAGGAGATTAATTGTATGCAAAACAATTCCCTAGTTTCCAACATAATCAAACTCATGAAACAGGTCCTAATTTGTATTTTTAATGAAACTGTTCAATAGGGTCTGGGATGGGATGAGCTCTTCTTCCGTCCATGAGGACTGGAGTGTCCAGTTTGCCCATTTGTGGGCCCTTCCCATGCCTAGTTTGATGATCCAAACCGTTCAAATTTTAGAGCTCATTGAAAACATCAATTATTTTAGAAATTAGGTTGATTGATTAATGTTTGATATGATTTCAGAACATATGGAATGGATTGAACAGATAGACGTCATTTTTGGCGTGACAAACATAGATGGGCATGCTCCAAACTGAAAAAATGGAGTACTTCTGGAGAAGCTCCTTGAATTCTGATTACTCTTTCACTCACAAAACACAATAGAAACACTTCTACATACATGTAATCCAAAAATGAACCCGGGGGGCCTGCTGTCTATGGGGTGGCAGGCCAACCCCCATCCATGTAGCCGTCCGTTTTGCATGTCATCAACGTACCGGATTAGATCAACAAATGGGCCCGGCCGGATCTGGCTTTGAAAAGGTAATATCCGGAAATGTTGATCTAAAAAACGGACGACAGCGGATAGGGTCGGCCAAAGGCCTAATTAGACCCACGGACAGCAGAGCCCCCCATTTCTCCAAAAATCAAGCTCCTTTGACAAATAAGCCAAAATATATGTTTACTTGAAGTGTTTATTTTTCCTTCATTCTGAGAGAGAGCTTTATTATTTTTCCTTCAATCTGAGATCTATAGGCCAAAATAAATGTTTTACTTGGAGGGTGATCGTCGACAGCAGGATTCGAACCTGCGCAGGCAAAGCCCAACAGATTTCGAGTCTGTCTCCTTAACCACTCGGACATATCGACGTCGCGCGCTAAATACTGTAAGTAGATTATTTTATTAAGTCAACAGGGAGGTGGGCAGCTAGTTGTTCAGTGTCATCCAGTCTTCTTTTCCTGATTGTTTTGGGTACACTGTGCACTTCTAATAAAGCTCCTTTGACAAAAAAAAACAACAAATTGAAATTTTCGGTTTATTTGTTGTCGTTATTTTAAAAAAATTATACTTCTATTTATTAGTTTTACATCAAGTTTTTGTGATTTATTGTTTTGACGAGACGAATCCAAAAAGTATTGGTATATTTTTGGTTTTATTAAAAAAAATAGTTTTGATCATAATTTTATACTTTTTGGATTCTTCTCGTCGAGACAAATCAATAAACCATGAAAACTTAACACAAAACTAGCAAATGTTTTTTTTTTTTTGAAAAAAGACAACAAATAAACTGGTTTAAACTTTTTTTTACCAAAGGAGGCCATCTCACTTTGCAATTTGCATCTTTTCAATTAGTGTGCAAAATGAAGTTGTGGCACTATAATATAATGGATTAATGTCTTGCAACTGTCCATATGCTGTTAAGGTTTTTAGAATGGGAATTTCCTTGCAAAACTGATTTGGGTTATTTGAAACTAGTCGCAAGGCTGGCCCTAAGATTTCCGGGACCATAAGCAAACTTATGAAATGGGGCCTAAGTATTCGAAAAAACAAGATTTTTTTTTGGCTCAACTTGAAGAAAGAAAGTTAACCTCCAAAAACATATCCTTAAGGAATGCAAGCATGCAATACATAAAATTTGGTCGGTCTAGAGGTCATATAAAAGATTATATTTGCAATTTCATATTCATCTTTATTGCTAAGCACGAGATTGACAAAAATGTTCGAAGGACCACCCATTATTTTTTATGTCAAGCTTCTACATGTTGAAGTATTAATCGTATACTCCTACTTTGCAATGAAATATACAATGTCACTCATTTTTAGATTGTCTTTAAGTATATATTTTTTTTTAATAAAGAATCAACAGAATGAACTTTAAGGCAAGTTATTTGTAACGGAAAATATAGAAAGCTTTAAGGTAAGGTATTTGTAACGGAAGAAAAAAAAAAAAGAAAAAAAAAGTTAAGAAGCTGGCATGATTTGAACCATTGACATTGTGGTATAGCCACCAAACTACCCAGCTCTTGCCATTCATGTTATGTGCTATATTATAATTACTCTGAATTGGGGGCTCTATTTTTTAGCCCAAAATGGGGACCCAAAGCATCCGTCTTATGGGCTTGGCCCCAAAGCTGGCCCTACCTGCACTATGTATATCCCAAAGCCGGCCCTACCTGCACTATGTATATTTAATGGTATTGTTTCTTAAATCTCACTTTGCAATTTCTCACTTTAATGTGCAAAATGAAGTTGTAGCACAATAATCTATATAATAAGGAAGAACGGTTTTTGAATTCCTTATAAATCTTAATCTTTCATTCTAATCCTACGGTTAAGAAACTATTTAGATTCAGCCCTCTCTGTATTTACCCAAATCTCAAAGTGAAAAGACTACAAACCTTAAGCCCCTTTACTCTATAGTCATCACCAAGCTTGCCATAGCCAAAAACTTCAACGCCATTGATGATATAATGGAGAGAATCAAATCAGAGAAGGGTCTTTGTAGGTTGTGTTTGGTTTGGTTTTGGGTTTTGGTTTTTGTAATGATTAGAGGGAGAAATAGGGGTAATAATTAAAAAAAAGAATTTTATTTTGTCATCCTAAACCAATATTTCCATTATGATTCCACCCTAGTGGATTTGAATCATTATGATTCTATCCTGTAAATGGAAATTGGACCATTGTGCCCTTATAAGCTATTTTTACATTCAAAAAATAATTTCTTTATTTATAGATAGATAATGCCGGTACAATCTTCCCCAAATTATAGGGGTTAACTAATTCCTTTTTTAATGGGATTCTCTTCTTTAATAACTTCTCATAACCCTAAATCCATTCTCTAACTCCTCTCTGAATCTGCCGCCCCACTCTTTCTCTCACTCCTTCTCTTGTGCACCACCACCCACAATCCCATTTTTCCATAGACATGACCCACCTGCTATTCAATTGAAGCAAATATTTTGATGTCGATTACGGAAAATCAAAAAGAAAACCGCTTATCTTCCAAGTAATCTGATCCAAATGATCAACCGATCTAAAACCCAAGTTCTTATTTCACACTCATGTGCCGCCAAAACATGAGAAGAAGAAAAGAGCAAAAAACCCCAATCATGAATGAAGAGGAAGTCAGCCAAGAAAATAGCACATAAATGACGGGTGAAGGTGTTCATAACACTCTCGACGTGGATGGAAAGTTGTCGTCACTCTCGAATAATAAGTGGTTACATGGCAAGTGTTGGGTTACATGGCTATGAGCAAATATTTATCTCTTTTCATCAGACGAGATCCCAACATAATGCTACTTGACAGTCTCATAGCCACTTGTTTAACCCCTGGCTTCTTTAAAGTTCATGAAGATGAAAGGTCAGGCTTTGCTGGGTATGGAGAGCTTAAGAAGAAGGCCAGTATTCAGTTTATATACTGGTTGCATGAGGTTCGAAGGCCTCATTTCGAAGGAGACTTCATTGATCCTGCCAATCTTTCCCTTCGAGACCTTCCTGAGAATACGGATTGGTTCGAAGAGCTAAAGAATATCAAGTTCGACCCTACTCCTTATCATGCTAACCTTTCTTATTCTCTTTATCCCCATTTTGATTCCCTCAAAGCCAAAGAGCTATTGGCTGCTTTTGCTTTTTTGGATGTAGGTATTCTTGAAGAGGACATACCTTTTAAGAACTTTTTATGGGCTTGCGAAACTCTCCAATGTAGTATTCAAACTAGCCCTTTCTTTCACTCTTTTCTGAGTCAGCTTCCTCTGCTTCGAATGTGGATGAAGAATAACACTGCTTCGTTTGGGTTTAATCAAGACCTTCATGATTACAAAGTACTTCATGATCAAATCTCCAAACTTCATAAAAAGATGGAAAACTTGAAAGGACGTTCCTTCAAAATGCCAACTGACATTTCTAAGAGGCTTCGAAGGAGGTTTAAAAGTCATATGAAAAGAAATGCTCTCAAATTGGCCAAGTTCGAAGTCAAAGCCAAGGTCTTGGTTCTGAAAATCAGGCCATTGATTGAGAAGAAGCTCAAAATTGATGAAGAAAACAGAGTGAGAATGATGGAAAAGGAATTTTTTAGCTTTACTTGGGCAAGATTCCATGCCTTAGTGACTTGGAGCTTTCCTCATTATTTCCAAATCATTCCTACTCCAACAGTTGCTTCACCACCAATAGATGCTTAGTTTCTTCTGTGTAATATGATTTTATAGCATGTACTTTCCTTATATCTGAAGTTTTATGAAATATTAGTTCTTTCTATGGTTTGCTATACACTCTTAAATGCTTTTCGAAGCACCTTATTATGCTTTAAACCAGTTCGAACTTTCAAGCATAAATTTTTAAAATACATTTCATGAGAATAAACCAAAAAGTGGCTCGAAGCATTAAATGATTTATGATTTAAAAATTATTATCAACCAAAAGTTGAAAACAAACGTGGGCCGAAAAACAATCATAGGCCCAATAACTTTTAAAAACGGATATTTGGCCCAAACGCTTACTTGCCGGCTTCCTCGTAGCGATATAAATCTAGGGCTTGGAACATTCTCATTACGCGTTCAAACTTTCAAACACTTTGCTCTCCCTCTCTTTCTCTCTCAACCTTGCATCCATGGCTTCTGAAAGTGAGTTGTCGAAAGGTACTCCCTCCTTCGTGCTTAGGAGTTTGGTTACCAAAGAAGTTCTGAAATCTAGGTCGGGTTCTGGTCAGCTACAAAATCATACTTATGTCGAACATCCAGCTGCGAGTAACATCCAAATTCTTGGACCAGCATTTTTTGATCTCCCCTTGGCATTCACAGCATGTTATCCCTTTCTCGAAGGGAGTGACCTTGTGAAAACCAGACCATGGATTTCTCCAAATGGGCCAAGAAGAATTTCATCTGCTGGCCGAACTATGATAAAGAATGGGAAGAATGGTCCATCCGAATGGTTAAAGCTAAAGGTAGAGAGTTAGAAATTGTTGGGTTGTCACATGTAATATCTTTGCTTCGAAATGGTATCTTGCAAAACCCTTCACTTGTACATGCTGCTTTAGCCTTTTGGGACCCATCATACAATTGTTTCAGATTCAATTGTGGCATGATGGCTCCCACAGTTCTAGATGTATCTTTCCTCATTGGACTTCCTCCATACGGCACTTACTTTGATATTGCCTCACACACGGAAGTTCCATTTCTGAGTGAAATTGAGTATGCTGGAAAAAATGCTTCTTATAGCAAATTTCTTGATGCTGAAAGGAAATACTCAGATGAGGTTTCTAACAAAGAGTTGTTTGCATATATTTGGTATACCTTATGCAAGATGGTCTTCTGTCATGGAGGTAAGAAAATGGTACTTGAGTTCGCACCCTTGGCCTATGCTCTTTCACAAGGGGAAACCATTGATTTGGCTTCTTATTTCTTAGGCTATGTTTACAAAATAGGGTCTGATAATCATGCCAAGCCGCTTTATCAAAACTTAGGAGGTCCCCTCTGGTTCCTACAATTATGGCTGTTAGCTTACTTTCCAGACCACAAGGTTGCAGAGAGGTACCCTCTTAGTGTACATGGGGATAAGTTCATCATACTAGCTTCTACTCCCCTTACTATAGTAGGTGATCTTCAATATTTTTATCAACTGAAGGAAGACAAAGAAGCAGATGATCTCTTGCCTTTTCACAACTGGGATGTTGGGCCAAAGTGGTTATACAGGCTGATGACACAACGCGGTAGTTCTGCTTATCATGAAGCATGGGCAAGTATTCTTCTACCCAGGGAAATTATCATAGGTGCCTATGTGGGTGGTTGTAGACAAGCCCATCTTTGAGATCTCTTTGCTTTCTGCTCAATTTGCTAGGCAATTTGGATTGGTACAAGCCATCCCTTGCCCTTACCCTGGTGAACTCAACATTACCCCATTTCTGCAAGAAACAAAATTGATGAAAACCATATTGCACGTCTTAATGCCGAATTTATGGAATCAAGAAGGAAATTTCAGCCATACTGTTTTTCAGTACTTTATGAGCCCCCTCATCCAAAATTCTCTAGGTGGTGGCACAATGCTACAGAGTTATGTCTCAAGACTGCACCTGTCAAAGCTTCTGCCAGAGAAATTGGTATAGATTTTGAAGTTGTAACTCTTTCTGATTCGATATCATATGATCGTTTTGGGGTAGACCCAGGAAGCACATCTCAATCAACTCAAGAAGAAGAAGAAGCACCAAAAGTACAGTCCTCTGCTTCAGTGCCTATTGCTTTGGATGTCAAACCTCTCAGGGCTGTGCCATATATGGTGACTAGATCACAATAACAAAGTACTACTCACATTCCTTCTTCTCCATCAAGTAATCTTTTGATGACCTGTGTGATTATCCTAACTTTGAGGTCTTTTCTGCTTCTTACCTTATGATCCAATTCACAGAATCTATTTTGAAGAAGAAGACTAGGAAAGAATCTATTCCAGCTCCTGTTCCTCAAATTTCGAAGCCAGGTAGACCTTTAACCGTTAAATACTCATACTGACATTCGAATCTCCTCTTGCTAGGTGTTTTACCTCCTTTTGTTCTTTTGAACAGGTAGAAGAAGGAAAAACATCTCAGAGCAAGAAGTTACTCCTAAAAGAGCAAAACTTGTCAAAACTCATGAAGTTTCGAAGAAGAGAAAATATGTCTTGGCTGAGGAACCAGAGGAAGAAGAGAGAGAAGATGTAACAATAAGTTAGATTATAAAAGGTAAATTTTATAAAATCACCTTCATTATTCCTCTTCTATCCTCAAATTCATGTGTTCTTACCTTCGAGTAATATCTTTTTTAGAGAAAACAGCCACAACAAAGCCTGTTAAAGCTTCGAAGGCTTTTTCAAAGTCAGCTCAAGACATTCCTGTCGAAGTTCAAGAGTCAGCTGGTCCCTCTACTACTGAAGTCACTGAAGCTTCCAAGCCTACTTCAATTATCACAAGGAAAACTGCTCTTGATGTTGTTAAGACACCTGCTGAAATGGCACAAGCTTTAGTGCAAGATATGTCTCCCCCTATTATCAACATTGTTGCAAGAGCTTTGGCTTCGGAAAGCATTCGAAGTGAGCATATCAGAATATCCACAGAGGCAAGTCCTATCGCAGGAATCACTACTAAGCAGGCTGAGGCCATAGTTGGACAAACTATTCCTGATCCACTTTTAGATACCAATATGCCCACTGATCAAATCCCACCAAAACCATCTCATCCACTTGAGGTAGTTTGGTTCATTATGTTTATGCTTGTATTAATCATATCTTACTTCGAAGACTTAAGCCTAAATATGCTTATGTACTCTTTTGACAGGAAATTGGTGCTTCTACTAGCACCATTGTTGGTGATCCTCTTCCACTGGAGCAGTTCAAGCAAAAAGTGAGTGATTTCTGTAATAGAATCACTAATCCCAAAGCTCCAATCCCTTCTCCAGAATCTTCTATCATCCAACTCAAGGTTGAAAAAGGCTCATCTGCATCTGAGTTGGTCAAGCCTACTTTCTTACCAGAAGAGATTCAGGAATTGAGGGAGATTCTCCAGCAGTTCTCAAGATTAAACTTTGAAACTATTGTTGAAGGGAATCTGAAGATGTATTTGAGCATTTGCTGTCAAGCTGCTTGGGTTTTGAAGCCTGCCTCTCAAGAGCTACATGCACAACTTTTGACCAAGGCTTCTGAATTCCAAGTAAAAGCCCTTCAATTCTGTGAAATCCAAGAGAGGCACCTTTAAAGACAGAGTTGGAAGGCATCTTTAGCCAATGCAGAAGATGAAGCACAAACTGTGATTTCCTCCTATGATCAAGATGCTGCTAAGCTACATCAGTTGAGGGAAAAATAGGCTCGACTTGAAGAGGCTTTGTTTGCAGTCAGAGGGGAGATTGCTCAAACCTCTTCCCATATGCAAACTTACATGAACAAGGCTTCTTCAACAGTTGGGACTATAAGAGAACTTAAGAACCAACTGCAAAGAACAACTGATCTAGGAGACGTATATGAGTTTGTGTATAATAAAGGTGCTTCTGTATTAGTTAGCTTAACAGACACAATTGTACAGCTTATGAATTAATCAATGAAATACTTTTGTTTACCAATCTCATAGCTATTCATTTGCTTGGAATGTTAATCTCATTGTTTGAACTAATGAGTTCCAACCAATACAAATCTGCTTGTGCTTAATGCTTACCTTGATCAGCACAAACAATGAGAGATGAACTACTTTATAGTTTTTATCTCCTGTTAAAGGACTACCATATAGTTGGGACATAGGCTTTTAAATATCTCCCATTAATCTTTCTTCTATGGACATAACCATTCAAATCTTTTAAATGATATGCCCCTCTTCTAAGGACTCTATGAATTTGAAAAGGTCCCTCCCAGTTTGGAGCCCATTTCCCAAGTCCTTGCTTTCTTTCTTTGATGGGCAACACTACTTTCCATACTAGGTCCCCTAAATCAAAGCTTCGAACAGCCACTTTCTTATTGTAACTTCTGGCTACTCTTAATTTTTGCACCAAGATCTGATTTAGAGCTTTAATTCTTTCTTCATCTATCCCTTCGAGCTCCATATTCATTGCTTGGTGATATGCTCCAATATCTAGTCCATTCTGGGAAGCAACTCTTTGTGACTTCACCACAATCTCCATTGGTAAAACAGCATCATGCCCATAAGTTAGAGCAAAAGGAGTAACTCCAGTACTGGTTCTTTTAGTGGTTCGATATGCCCATAACACATTTAACAGCAAATTTGGCCATTCTTCTAGGTTCCTATCAACCATTCTTTGGATGCCTCTTTTGATAATCTTGTTGGTTGATTCAGCCTGACCATTTGATTGAGCATAATAGGGTGTAGAGTTAATCAAGGACACTCCATGAGAGGCTGCAAAAGTTTTCACTGCTCTGCCTTCGAAGATGGATCCATTGTCTACTGTTATAGTTTCTGGAGATCCAAACCTATAGATGATATTCTTAATGAACTCAATCACTTGCTCTTGAGAGACACTCTCAAAGGCTTGAGCCTCCACCCACTTAGTGAAGTAATCAGTAGCAACTAGTATAAATTTGTCCCCATTCCTAGATGGAGGGTAAATCATACCAATCATATCCATTGCCCATCCCCTAAATGGCCAGGGTTTAATTACATCTTGCAATTCGATGGCGGTAATTTTTAAGAGGCCCTGTCTTCTGACAAGCTTGGCACCCTTTTGCATAGCCAATGCAGTCCTTTAGGATAGTAGGCCAGTAATATTCATACCTTCGAATCAACCATCTCATATTGATTCCTGCTTGATGAGTTCCACAGATACCTTCATGAACTTCTGTCATAACCCTAAAAGCATCAACTTTGTTTAAACACTTGAGCAGTAATCCATTTACTCCTCTCTTAAACAGTTCCCCATTATACATGATGTAATTGACAGATCTTAGCCTTGTTGCTCTATCTGTTTTGGCATCAGGTCTTGTTAAGTAGTCAATTAATGACTGTCTCCAGTCGTTCGAACTAGGAGAAGAAGTGATTTCACATACTTCGAAGTTCATGTTTCTATCTTTAAGCATTGGCAAAGATTTTCTTAGAGTTAATTGACAAAACTCTCTACTGTCCTCAAGAATAAACTTGAATCCTGATGCTCTTTGAGCCAATGCATCAGCTTCTTCATTGAGGAACCTTGGAACATATGTAAAAGAAATCATGTGAAATTGCTGAATTAACAACTTCACATGCTCATGGTACACTTTTAAACCAACATTGTGGCACCCAAATTCTCCATTTACTTGGTTTATAATCAACTGAGAATCTCCAAACACTTCTGCTATATCAACTTTCAAAGTAAGCAAGAGTTCTAAACCCGGTGATTAGAGCTTCATATTACCTTTGATTATTAGTACATTCCCCTTCATTTATTGAAATCAAACTTGGTTTTTGAACCTTGAGGAGATTCCAAAACAACTCCTATTCCAACCATTTTGAGATGTGTTGAACCATCGAACCACATTTTCCATGGTTTGGATTTGTTATTGCATTAACATCTGCTATCTCAGGAGTTTCAATTCCATTTGGGTGGTCAGCCAAAAAGTTAGCCAAAGCTTGCCCTTTGACTGATTTCTGAGGAATATATTCTAGACTGAATTCAATTAAAGACACAATCCACTTCCCAATTCTGCCACTGAGTACAGGTTGGGACAACATATACTTCATAACATCAGTCTGAGAAATTACATAAGTTACTCTAGGCATCATATAGTACCTAAGTTTCTTCGAAGCAAAGAACAAAGTTAAACATAACTTTTCTCTTTGCGAATATCTAATTTCACAATCATTAAGAAACCTACTTAGATAATAGATAGCTTGTTCCTTCCCTTCCTCATTGTCTTGAGCCAATAAAACTCCTATTGAGTCATGGTTTGCTACCAAATATAACTTAACTGGCTCTCCCCTCCTGAGTGGAACAAAAACTGGTGGATTGATTAGGTACTCCTCGATGGCCTTGAAAGCATCATCATGCTCCTTTGTCCATTCGAAGTCCTCTCCATCCTTCAATTTCAATAAAGAAGAAAAGACTTTAGTTTTCCCTGCAGTGTTAGATATAAATCTTCGAAGAAAATTCAATTGACCAAGAAATTTCTGTAGTTCTTTCTTGTTTGAGGGAGGTTTTGCTTCAATAATAGTTTTAGCTTTATTTTTATCAACTTGAATACCTTTGCTATGAACTAGATATCCCAAAAAGTTACCTGCCATTACTCCAAAAGCACATTTAGCAGGATTCAACTTTAGTTGATAATGCTTCATCTTTGAAAAAGCTATTTTCAGGTGTTCTACATGATCATCAATAGATCCTGACTTGACAATTATGTCATCTATGTAGCATTCTAGAAAACCCCCTATTATTTCATGAAAGATAGTGTTCATAGCTCTTTGATAAGTAGCACCAGCATTTTTAAGCCCAAAAGGCATCTTGACCCACTCAAAGGTCCCAAGGTTGCGGGGGCTCTAAATCTGATCTTATGAACATCTTCCTCGGCTATGCAAATCTGATTGTACCACTGAATGTCCATCCATAATAGACATGATTGTGTGGCTGTGAGAACTATCCACAAGCATGTCTACTACAAGCATTGGGTACTCATCTTTAGGGGTTCTTGGTGTTCAAGTTTCTAAAATCAATGCACACCCTAATTTTTCCATTTTTCTTAACAACAGGAACAATATTTGATAACCATTCCACATATCTTGCTGTTCTAATAAAACCAACATTTAAAAGATTTTGAACTTCCTTTTTAACCAAGAAAATGGTTTCAGGAGACATTTTTCTTGGTAGTTGTTTGAAAGGTTTGCAATTAGGTTTGATAGGTAATCTATGTTCAACCAAATTTCTACTCAAACCTATTAGTTCTTTATAACTCCAAGCAAAGCATTCTTTGTTCTCTTTAAGCACTGCGATCAACTTGGCCTTCGAAGCAGCATCAAGCCCCTTATTGATTTGCACAGTGTTTGTAACAATTCCTTCTCCCAATTCTACTTCTTCCACAGGATCTTGGGATTCGACATGACCTATAAAAAGCCTCTTGAACTCAAGCGGCTTCAACCCCGGTCCAGATTTCTCAACCAACAATTCCTCCCAACCATTTGTTTCTTGTAATCTCTGCTCTATTTCAAGAGCCATAAACTTAACTAAGGCCAAAGAGTTGGCCTCTTCGAACTCTGTCTTGGACTCACATCCAAGCATCTTCATCACAGTGGATTATGCGATTCATAATTAATCTTGCTTGTTTGAGTTTGGATTTGATTACGCCAATTCTCCCATTTCAATACATTGGATGGAGGGTGGCGATTTATTAAATTCACTCGGAGGGATGATTTTAGGCTTATACATCTCGCCTCTGCACAATTTCTTTGAAGTACTAAAGGGGTGTGGATGCCTTTCACCTCTTCGACCCCCACTTTTTTCCCATTTTCATATTTCACAATCATCAGGGCTTGGTGCATTGAGGATGGAATGCAGCCATTGACATGAATCCAATCCCTACCAAGTAAAGCATTATACTTACTTGTAAAAGTGTCCACCACAAAGAAAGCTGTATCAGTTTCTACTTGGCCAACTTTCAGGCGTATAGAAACAATTCCTTTGGGATTCTTACTTTCACCAGTGAACCCAGCAATGGATGTGCTTGTTGGGATCAGTCGAACCTTTTCTTTTCCCAACTTCTTCAGAGTCCTAGAAGGCAAAATGTTCACTGTTGCACCATTATCAACCAAAATTCTGTTTAACAAAATGCCATCAAACAAAGCAGATATGTATAATGGTTTAAAATGGTGTCTCATATCATTCGAAGGTGATTTGAAAGGATAAGAAAGATCCGAGACTTCATAATCCAAGCATTTTTTTAACGATCCGAGCCGTCCAATGTGTTCAGAAAGTGTTTTCAAGGGTCCATGCGAGAATTTTTTTTAAAATAATACCAGGAAGGGTTTGATCCAAGCAGTTTTCACAAAAAAATTATATTTATAGTTTTTGCAAAAACTGCTTGGATCAAGCCTTTCCTGGTATTTTTTTTTTTTTTTTGAAGATTTCTCGCGTCACCTTTGAAAACGCCTTCTAAACACATTGGACGGCTCGAATTTTCCAAAAATAATTTGCAACACAAAAAAAAATCACTTTTCTTATTTTTGGGAGGGTGTGGACTAGAAAATTTTCCTATATATATATATATATATATATATATATATATATATATATATATATATATATATATATATATTGGCAATGGCTTTTTTACCCTTTCTTTTGGGATGAAATCCCATGTGATGAGCACACAAGTGTTTTTCTGTCTATTACACTAGCTATTAAAAAATGGACCACATGCTCAATCCCGTAGTTCAGGAACGATGATATAAAGGATTTTAAAAGTTTAAGTATGAAGTAGAGAAATGAGTAATAGTTAAAGGCATATATCGAAAAAGAAAAAGAAAACTCATGCGTTTATATCTCGCCCCTGAACTTTTAAATCAACTTATTTCATCCCCAAATTGTTATGAATGTGGTAGTCAACTAGAAGTTCAATCTCAAATAAGGAGCGCCTCTCAAGGAAAAACCACTTTTTTTCACCTCTTTTTTGATATGCTTATAATTAGTTATATTATCAATCAGTTGAACCGTCTATTTGATCAGTTGGGGCTTTGACTTCACTTCGTTAACTCTGATGCAGCAACCTTGCGAAACTTGAAGTTTTTCCTTCTCAACTGAAATCTGTAAATAACGTAGTTGCATAAATACAAAACAATGAAGAGATGGAGCAGCTTTTGTACCTGGGTTGTGATAGGATTTCCCCACCTCTTGGGTTTTCTTATATAAGCATACTCATGTAACATTAGGGAGAAAACTGCTCCTTATTTCTTAGATAGTGGGAGTTATCTCGCTAACCTATTATCTCTATAACCACTTCTCTTATAGGAAAACTTGTTACATGATATAACAATATCACCCCCATTAATTCACATGCATATCTCTTATTAAGGCTTGGTTTTCCAAAAACTAAAATGGAAATTTGCTAAAATCAAGTATATACGTCCAGATTCATTGGAGCTAAAATCTCCTCTCCACTTCATTTGCTAAAATCAACTATTTAATTTTAGCAAATTTCCATTTTAGTTTTTGGGAAACCAAGCCTAAGTGGGATACACCTAATAGTGGTTTAGTTATATATTTTTTGCTATTCGTTAATCCTAATCTACTCTATCCTAAGGGACTTAGGGAGGGGGATAAGTGCTTACGGGAATCGAACCCTGCCCATGTGCATGAGAGTATAAGGGAGGCATAAACTGCACTCCACTCCACTTGCACCTAATAGTGGTTTGACCAAATCAAACTCTTAGCCAACTTGGTCAATCACACCCATTGTTTCTCTCTTGAGCAAATACACAAAACAAATTCTTGCTCAACATAAATAAAATGTCAGCCAATAATAAATAAAACAAACAAAATTAAAAATGAGGTGTATAAAATATTGAGGGCTATTTGGCAACTCATTCCAACACCCTCAACTCTCGAATCTAAATCCTCATTTTACGATCATGTTCTCAATCATTGTTCTTTCTAATTTTAGTAGTTTAAGATATCTTAGGCATTGGATGTTGTAGTGTGCAAAGATACAAGTCTACTAAATATAAGTGAACAAGCAGTCCTACAGTGCTCAAGGAAAAAAAGAATTCATGTAGCCGACCCTAATTGATTGGAACACAATGATAGGTTTGGTTTAAGATATCTTTGAAAGATACTTTCTGCTCGTGCTTCTACTCAAGCATGTGCACAAACATTATGTGACTTACTTTATAATATTTCCTTCAATTTTGGTCAAAATGTTAGGAGTCGGAGTGCAAGGGTTCTAGTAGATTAGAGATTTATACGTAATATATTTAGGTTTGTTGGGCTAGCAATTCAAAGGTTTTCTTTTGGACGTTGTGACGTATATAAAAGTAGGAAATAAGGGGATAACACCATTAGTGGATCTAGAAATTTGAAATAGTATGTTCGAAAATTACTGTTAAGTAACAATATTTGCACAAAATTTTATATATTGGTAGAAGTAGTGAAGTCAAAAAACATAACCTCAATTATAAAAAAGATTGTCTACGAGGCAAATAAAAGTAAATAGTTCTTAGATAAAAATATGGAGAGTGATTTGCATATCCCACATTTTTTTGTCTTTAGGGGTCAATTGGACGCCGGATTAGCTTTGGATAGATTAACTACGAATGGTGGATAAAATAGTAGGGATATATTAGGTATGGAGTGTAGGCTCAAAATAATGTGATGCTTATGAATGGTGGATAAATTAATACTTGGTTTAGATGATTTTGTAAAGAAGGGGGATTAGGTTGGGTGGATGATGTCAATGGATAAAATTGCCCTTGTGCATGCCTCTCTTACATTATGCATTAATTAACAAAGTTAAATTGCAAAATTAATTTATTTTTAATATAATGTAGAAAAACGAACTTATATATTTAAATGTCAATATTTTTTAATTTTGAATTTATTACGGAGTATTAATAATTCATGTATGTGATATGTATATTGTTAATTTTTTTTATCTTTTAAATTTTGTATTTTTTTTTTTTTGCTGTAAATACAAATTGTGAAATGCATTGTATAAAAACCATGTTTACATACAAGTACGCAAATTAACACCATGCGAATACACAAATTAAAGTAAATATTTTTTATTTGTTTATCGAATTAAAGATCTCTATTAGTATTTTAATTTGGTGAAAAATAAAAAATAAAAATTATGCACCTAAATACTTTATTTTTTAAGGTCATACTAACAGGTGCCATTGTGTACCCGTTAAAAGGTACAAAAAGTACACTTTTGTGGGTCTCACTTGTACAAAAAAGTACACTTGTTAAGTACACTTAAAGATTCACTTTAAAGTACAAATGTATTTTTAAATTATATTTTTTTGTACTCTTAACGGGTGCACTATGGCACCCGTAAGCATTTCCCTATTGTTTATTTGAAGTACATTACAAAGCAACTCAACAAGCAACAACAAAAAATGTAAAATACTAATGTATATGAATTTTCATTTTTTTGTATCGAATTAAAGATCTTTATTAGTAATTTAATTTAGTGTAGAAAAATTAAAAATTGTGCGCAAAAGTATTTATTTTTTATTCAAAAGATATTGCAAAGGGGTAGAATGAAAGGTAGAAGGTAGTACTGGGGATGGGGCTCCAAGGTAGGGTGGTACTGGTAATAATCACACCCGGCATAATTTCGGCCAGGGTCCACCCTGTCCAAGTTTAAGAGGGTCTGGGCCTCCATAATTTTGGATGGGCTTGAAAAATCCTTTTTATTTTTTATTTTTTATGCTATCAAATGGAGTACTCGATAAGCAAACCAAAAAAGAATTAAAAAACAATAAACGATGAACATAACGATATCGTGGAAAATCCTTTAAAAAGGGTAAAAACTACATGAGGAAATCAACACACTAAAACTTAATCATTGTGCAGTTACAAAATAATCTTAATCAATATAATGGTGAATCCTCACCGACTAACCCAAGATTGTTTTGCCGAATCCACGTATACCGCATCAAGTGATTGATTTCCTCAAGTCCTCCGAATACTCCCAAAAATCCACTGGAAGAGCGACTCAACAACTTGAATTGAACATTTAAGAACCGTTCTTGGAGTCATTGACCAGGTTCAATACATCATAATATTTTTAAGTACTCGAAGACCCAAAACTAAAGAATGTTATAGAGATGTTGCAACTCTCTGTTGGTTTTTTCAGTAATAGCCACACTGCCAAAGTTGATATCACCGTCATAGTAGTTTCAGACTGTGATATCACCGTGATCATCGACACGAGACCGGAACTACTTGGAATCGCCGGGGACAGAAGGTGCTATCCCTTGCCAGGGACAACAGCGCCCCTCGGTCCGATAAATAAATGCCACAATCCACGTCCCTCTATATCAATCCGTCCTCTTATTTTTATCATGACTCCTTCCTTTTATAAAGATACTGTCAAATTGCCTTTTCTTGTTGAACAAGAACTCTTATAGTAATTAAAACCTTTTCCAATTGATTAGGCCTCAAACTTGTAACGACCCAAATTTTCATAAATAAAAATTTCATTTAAAAATTTTAATTAATTATTTTAAGTTTCGGTTTATTGGAATATTTTTCTATTTAAATATGATTTAATTCTTTTGATTCGAATAAATAAAAACCTAGCCATGTATATGCGCGTGAGAGACCGAGTTACACTACCGTAGCACCCAGAAACCGAGTTTAATATCTGAAACCTACCCAACCACCATTCCTACCCTAACCAACCACCTTGGTACCACCTAGTTCCATTACCTCCCAACCCTAGGAACTTGGTGCTAACCAAGATAGAGTTAGAGAGAATTAGAGAGAGTTAGAGAGAGCTAGAGAGAGAGAGAGAGAGAAAGATGCCGAGAGAGAGAGAGAGAGAGCTTGGTGGAGGGAGAGTGAGGTAGAGTGTGAGTGTGTGCATAAGTACACTTCACATGCAAGAATCTTTGTTTGGTCACTTGCACAAGCAAGTTAAGGATTTTGAGGGATTATCACTTAGCCTACATTTTGTACCCAAACTAGTTAGAATAAACCTTGTTATTTTGGTAATAACCTATACATACCCACACAATACATGCATTTTGTGTATATCTAACCCTACAAGCATTCCATAACCAAGGTGACCATGCAAAACCTACACAACTAAGAGCATATATTCCTCCACTACTATTTTACACCTTACATCAATGTACTTTCCCCCAAGATTCTCCTTTGCTTGGAAGAAACCACCTAAATCTAGCCTTAAACCCCTAATCTACTAGGGTACTTGCCATGTGCATTGCAAGCACTATTTATTCTTCACCCCCACCCACACACACCCACCCCAAAACTTTCAGCCATATGTGTTTGTGTGTGCCGAAATTTTTAGAGGGACAGAGAGGGCTCTTACTTGCTATAAATAGCCACCTTTTGTGTTCTTTTGGACCACCTTTACACCCACTATACTTGTTGTCTCTCTATTTCCCAACAAACCAACCACTTCTACCACCTTTTAGCCCACCAATTTTAGTTCTAATTAGCTACCGCTAAGCTAATTAGGGGAGCAAGCTAGGAGTCTCTCCATCTAGGGATAGCATTTCGGCTTCCGATTTACACCTGAAAATTAAGGTAGTTTACTAAACTAACCTTTTAATTAGTTATTTCTAGAATCATTATGATGTTCTAATTAATTTTCTAAGCATGATTTTAGAGTATGATTGGGTTAATTTATGCATATATTAGGTGAATAAGCATGCTACTTAGTGTTTAAGAAAGAGGATTTCATATTGAAAGATTAACAAGAATGTTAATGAGATTCTAATTAGAGTAGTTCTTCATAAAATTAGAAGTGAGATTAATAAGATTAAAGTGATTAAAAGTTTATTAGAAGTGATTAGAAGTTGATTAGAAGTTATATAATTTTTCTAGACAAGGTTCTAGCATGATTATGTTAACCTTTCATGGAAGAATTAGATGTTCATTGTTGATTTAATAAAAGGTTATTGTAAAAAAATGATTTTTCCTAAAATAATATGTGTGTTATATCTAGTGAGGAAATTGTTACTTACTAGAAAGAAAGAATAAATACATTATGGGGATTTTTGAAAGAAAGTATGATATTTTTCGATAAGAGAGAATTTTTACAAAAGTTTTCAAGAAATGTTTTTGCTAAATCATTGTGAGTATAATTTATGGTCTTGAGAAAAAGCAAACAAATAAATATAGAGTTGATGAAATTTTCTAGAAAGAAAAATTTTTACTAAATAAAGAAAGAGATGATTGGAAGAAAAGTTTCCTAGAAATTTAAGAGTACATTTTTGGAGAAATGAAATATTTTGAAAACTCATAACTAGTGGAGCTAAATTTTTGATAAGGAATTTCTAGAAAAGAACTATATGTTTAAATGATTTTAGAGAAAGCAAGTTGACCAGTTTTATTCCCTTGGAAAGGATAAATAAATAAATAAAATATGAGGTTGAGGTGAAAAGAGATTGAGAGATTTAGAAATATTATTTTGAAGAAAGTTGGTAAAATAAATGTGTGATTTTGTGTGAGAAATTTTCTCGAGGAAATATTATATTTTAGAGAATAGGTGAAATTATTTGTATGATTTTATGTGATAAATGTCTATTTGGAGATATATGAATTTTAGAAGAAATTACGAAATATTGCATGGGCATGATTTGAGCATGAGGCATTAAGCACGTACGCAATACGATTATGACACCAGACTTGAAATTTTGATTTGCAATTGACGGGAAAATAGAGATGAGAATGAAAATGTATTTTGAAACAAGAAATGAGATTTTCGGGAAATGAAATGAAATTTGAAAATGAAATGTGATGAGATGAGTTGTTACCGCCTCAAGTTCGCGAAGAGAACTTGGAGGAATGGTTGTGATGCAGTAGTGCAGCGAGAGCGTCATTTCCAGTTCACGGAGAGAACTTGGATATTTGGGCTAAGCGTGCACACAACACACGGTGAACAGACCTCATAAACAGACTGGTTAAGTTCAGTGATATGAGACGGCCGGGACTGTGTCGTGTGAGTCGCGGGGTGGACGGACTGTGCAAACAGGCTATTAAGATCGGTGATGCATGACGGCCGGAACCTCGAGCAGAAAGGTTGGTACCGTCAGCTGAAAGGAGGCGTAAACAGACCAATAACTTTCGAGTGGTGTGAGATACATGAAATTTGAAGAAAAATGCTGAAAGAAGCACTGATTTGAGAAAAACAGATTTTTGGAAAAATATCGATAAATGAGTTAAAGTGAGAAAAACGATTAAGATTGTTGTGAGAAATGACACATGACAAAATTTCAAGATACTAAACGAGATATTGTTTTATGTGAATGTTTACTCAAATCCGCATTGACACGTATGATGCATCGCATGGTCGTTTTACTGCTCATAAGTTATATGTACTGTTTTTACACATTGTTCTAGAATTAATACTTACAAGTTTAGTGTAGTGAACTTCTGTGCTTTGCTCACACTGTTGCACTCATGTGACCCTGGCAGAATACCATCATGTTGCCTGTGCAACTCGGACGTATTATGTCAGACTATCTAGATGGACATGGACACTATTGTGGAGACCGGTCCTATGGAGCAGGAAATGCTGCTGGCGTGGGGAATGACCCGGCGCAAGGATAGACTATAATAATCCAAAAATTTTAATAAAATTTAGGATTATTTAATTTCATTTCAATTACTTTAATTTCGTTATTTAATTTCTAATTGCACTTAGGACCCCTAATTGGCAATTACTACGGTTTATACCATAATACTTCTTAAATGCTACAAATCCGACCCTAAGGCACGTTTACTTTTTAATCGTGAACATTTCATTTTTATAAATTCATTTCATACATAATTATACCCTTTTATACACATACACAAGCAATACTAGTACACATACACACATATGTGTATGCATATACCTTATACATCATCCTACACTACCTAACCACCCTCCCCCATCACTTCCTAACCCACTATAGTACTTCTTTCACCAATTTTACACTCCAACTCCACCCAAAACTCATTTTGTACTCTCCCAAACCTCAAATTTCGTCCAGAACAGCCACTACCCCTCTCATTCACTCTCCTCCTCCTCCAAACTCCCCCAAGAACTCCCAATCAAGAACACAAAGCCCCATTAACATCCTTCAAGTTCTAGAGTGAGAAAAGTCAAGAAAATTGGGTTTTCACTTCAAAACATCAACCACAAGCTCCCACCTCTCATCTTCCACTTCAAGATCATCCAACACACTCCAAATTACCCACATTTCACCATCAAAGCCACACAAGGCCAGCCAAAGAGCTCTCTCCACCGGTTTTTTCGCAAAAACCCATTTTTCGCCAAATCTTCACAAAACAAGGTAGAAACTTGTACCCAACCTATTCCAAGTTTTTGAATGAGTTATAATAGTCTAGGAGTAGTTTAGAGTTGATGGGTTAAAGCCCAAAGTCAAGGGTTTCACGAAACCCGACCCAAAACGTGATGTACCCTTTTGACCCGAAACTTTATTTTCATGCTTAGTAAACTCTAGATTCATTGTGGTTCATCTTGTTAACTATTCCAAGCGTATTTAATACTTTACTAACTGTTTATATGAGTTTTTTCATTAATTATTCTTGTTAACTATTGTGCTTAACCTTGTTCTTGATCGTCGTGTTAAAGTTAGGGGTTTAAAGTGTAATTTTGTGAAATTTAGCGTGCATACTATGTATCATTTACGAAACCTATTTTTATCAACTAAGTGTCTCTAATGGAAATTTAGGAGTTTAACGAAATGGCCAGAATGCCCTTCGGGTGTAAAATCACCATTTTGCCCTTGTGTTTGTAAATTACATAATGTGTAGTTTTGTACTTAATAAAAAGATCAAGCAATTGCACAAAATTACCTTTTTGCCCTTGTATTATATTTATTTACAAAAGGCCCCTAGAGTTTGTAAATTACACTAAGGACCCTAGAGTTGTGAAATTATGTTGGGCACCCTTGTACTTACTTAAAATGACGTTGGCTACCCCTACTTTCTTTAAATTACATTTTGACCCCAATAGTTTAGTAAATTACATTTTGGCCCTTGTAGTTGAATTTATTACGTTTAGACCCTTGGTTTTCGATTATTAGAATTTTATGAACTTATGAATCGTATTATTTGATTTTATGACCCTTAGAATATTGTTATTGCTTTGCTTCTACTGTTCAGTGCACTTTCCATAAATGTGTTGAATGTTAGAATGGACAACTAGGTTCCCGGGTTGGGTGATCGTGCGCGGATATCACATAGACGATAAGGTTAATGGAAAAGTGAATTGGAATCAATTATTGGGGAGTCACCCCAAGATTTGTTGAATGGCAGTCAGCCAAGTGATGAATTGATTATGGGGTGTCACCCCGAGATTTGTTGAATGACAGTTAGCCAAGTGATTTCGTTTTGGAGGAATATTTGGCAGACTGCCAGGATTTCGAAACCCTAGGATATGACAATCTATGATTACTTCATTTGAATTCTAAGGCGTTAAAATGATTTATTAGAGATCGAGTCACGGCTATATACCTATAGGAGCTGACAGTTGCCACTCGTAGCCTAGTGGTACAATTCGTCTCTGGGAAATTCATCCTTGCGAGGCGATTGACGGTTGGATTAAGTAAATAACTTATACCTTCCGTCGGGGCTCCCAGTCAGGGCAAGCAAGGGGGGAGTATATCACGGATTGGTCATAGTCCTTAGTGGTTATTTGGGAGGAAAGTTCTCTAGGTTGAGAACTTCGATAAACATGTAAGTTAATGGCTAGTAATGAAATTAGCTATGTGTTTAATTTCTGCTTTGCAATTTATTTCTTGTTTATTCCTTTAATTACTGATTTTTAATCATATATGTTGTACGTGTATGTTAAGCAAGGGTTGGGAGGGTTAGAGTAGCTATTGAGTGATTTATCGCTCATGGTGTTACACTTCATGTGACCCTGGTATAATACCATGATGTTACTTCACGACTCGGACGTATTATGCCAGACTGTGCTCAAGCAGGTACTGTTGGTGTAGAAAGAGACGGTTATTTCAGAATCGAGGGTTATCCAGTAGGCCAGGCTCAGGAGGAGCCGTTGAATCCAGAGTTGAACCTCAATCTGTAGAACCCATCCCTTTATTTTTAATGTTGGATCTGTAATATTAATTTCTCAAACCGTACTAAGTATTTCTTAATGGGTTGCACTTCACGTTTTCCAACGTGTACTCTGATGAAAACTCTTTTATTTAAATTAAACCTAATTAGTTGTCTTAATTAATGCTTCCGAAAATCGGGGCGTTACATAGATGTCGCCCTAGAACCACCCCGGTTACTGTTTATATAATGATTTTGGATATTGTAATTTTGATCGAAGTTTAAGGATTAAACTTAATGATGGTTGCAATAATAATATTTAACGTGCCCAAATGTTGGGGGCATTACAAAACCAATCCCAAGCAAATCTTTCTAATTATTTTCCTAACAATCTTTACCTTGCAATTTACAAAATATTTGATTTCCCCCACTTCCTAAACAAAAACTCTAAAAAAAAAAAAGAAAAATAAATTACAACTCGATAATTATGAATACCATAAAATGTGTCTTGTCATGGGATTTGCCAATAAATATAGACCTTACAGGGCTTAATTATGGAGGGCTACAAAAATGCTTCCCAAACCATGGCAAGAGCGAGCCCAGGATAAAGTAATCTTGGCCCAAGTTTTTTATCCTTATTTTCCCTCATACAAACGGGCTCTTAGTGAAATTTTCATGCGTAAAAGTTTTACCAAAAGATAAAGAAAAAAAAATGAGTGTGGATATCAATTTGGACGGTTTGAAAATCAATTACCCAAAATATTTGTGCAAAAAATCAAACTTTTTTTAAGTTCTCGTATTGATAGAAGTAGGTTCATGACATCGTGTTTCTGGCAATTTATGTTGATCCTGCTAGAGTTTACCTATCATTAACAGAGTGAGATTTTATCATGGTCATGCTCGAGTTTTCATATTTTGAGGCAGTATTAAACCTACATGTTTTTATTATGGTTAATTAGATGTGGTGGACCTTTCTGAAGATATGGTATTTTGTAGGATGATGTGATTTTTATCATAATACTGGATTCAAAGGAAGATTGTTCATATTTTTGCAACGTAGTTGAATTTCTTTTAAGCATTTTCATTTTTGTATAAGCTAAACAAAAGACTGTTTGAAAAAGAAATTAGTTTATCTAGATCGATGATAATGGACATGGAGAGAGAAGGCAGAAAACGATATATATTTAATACTATACCAACAGATTCATCTTTGTCTCTCCTTTATCAAATTTCTTCTATTATGAGTGTAAGCTTTGTTTAAGCCAATTATTAGGTGTCGAACTCTTAATTACCAGGATTGATGATTGTTTATAATGTGTTGGCTGAGAGTTCAAATGAGACCTATACTAGTATTGCTACTGGTATTTTCTTTTTAAAAAAAGAGAGTTATTAGAGAATTTAGGTGAGCACAAGCCTAGGTTTACAATTGCCGCTGACAACACAATGGTCTGGTCATAGTTTAGCATTTGTGTTTTTGTTTTCCTCTTTTTTCCTTCTGCTCTCTTTCTTTTCTTTCTCGTCTATTTGTTACTTTTATTCTTTTGAAAGATTGTTGGGAAGAGATTGAAAAATTTTCACCTTAACTTTCTTGGTGAAAAGTCAATTTTGGAGAGAAAACATTATCTTTAGACTTGATTGCAACTATCTCAATAGTTTAGATATGAAGTAGGTTGTTTTACAGGTGTAGTCGTGTAGAGACGATATGAACATGCTTGGGATCACCTTTCGAGCATCTCCACCTCTTACCCAAATTTGAGGGAGAGCAAATGACTTTCAAAATTTGATGTTGGGTTTGGTTCTCACCCAATTTGGTGAAGAATTTAAGTAATATTAAATTTGGTGAAGGATTTAGTAAAGTAGTGGAGTGAGGTTTTTGATGTTTCTTTTACTTAAATTTGAATTTGATGTAGAATTTGGGTAAGAAGTGAAAATGCTAAGCGAACAAATGAAAGTCACCCAATTTGCACTCCGGCTCTGTTTGGTTCTTAGGGAAAGGGAGAGAAAATTTGTTTGGTTCTACAAAAGAAGAATGAAAATTATTCAAATTCCTATTCAACTTTCCTTCCATTTTCTCTATAATTTCCTTCTTAATTATTTTCTTTTTCTTTCCTTAACTTCCAAACATAGCCTAAAGAGTGATTTTAGTCAAAGTGGAGGGGTACAAAGTGCAGTTCACCCTTGATTCAATTGAAATGTACAATTCGAACTTTCCCTCTTCCACAGGCAAGGAGAGTTTTTGGTAAAACCTAGACAACTTCAAAGGAACCTCGAGATTCAATTAATTTCACGAAGATAACAAAAATGAGAGATTTAGCCGGAAAATCGATGTAGAGATGCGTTGACCGATGAGCACGTCCAGTTTCTCGGCGACGAAAAGGACGTCAACAACTTGACCCGACATTTGGAGCAATCAAAGACTCTTCAATCGCAGCGCGACGTCGTTTGCATCCCAGTTCGCAACTTGCTTCATGGTGCACCTTCTTTTCCTACTGTGCTCAATAACACCTTATTCCAACGAGATTGCAATTAAGTATGTGTATTTGTCTGTGTTACTTTTGCTTTGGTTAATTGGGAATTATGAAGTTTTAGGAGGATCGAAAATTTCCCATTTAATGTTTTGATATTAGAAGTGATTGAAATGCCAGGCTCTTGCACAATCGGTCTGGAAATTTTGTGAGTTTCAAATTTATAAGTGGAAATGGATTGGATTAAAGTCATAAGGCGTTGATAAGCTTATACAGAGGGGGGAAGGCATTGATTAGCAACTCGTGATCGAGAATTTTTTTGGATATTGGATTCATCCATACACCAAAGCATGGCATGAAAGTTTTGGAAGCTAAACGCCTTCTTTGTGGTTATCTAGATTACCACTAGTGCTTCTGTCCTATTCAAATTAATTAGCAAAAGACTATCCTCAGACGGGTAATTATTGGAAAATCTTCTGTTAGCATTTGCCTCATGCTTCTTGAGGAAAACAACAAGTGCGTAATAAAGAACTAACACTTATAAACCTAACAGATTTTTCCCCTGCTCCTTTGTTGCTAAAACAATCAAACCTTTATTTGGGGGTTTGCAATGTCTAAGGCTATAAGCTGAATATCTACCTAATAAGTGGAGCAGTCTAGTATGGCGACATTTATGTTTATGACAGTTTGTGATCTACTCATAGTGACTACCAAATACCCCTTAGATACTTGCTCTCCATCACTTGAACTCTGGTTTACTGAGTAGTTGATTTTTGATTGATCCAGTACCCCCGACAGTTTGATAGCCACTTCCGCTTTATGCCCTGTAACCAGTTTCATAATGAGCTTCAGTTTCAGCATTTTAATGGTAGACAAACTCACAAACCCAAAAGCTGCAGCTTAGGCTTACCTCAGATTAGATATCAGGTAGGACTGTCATCTCTAAATGAGAACTTCTTCCCTAAATGATATCTAGGTTGAACAAGATGAGCTGAGAGCACGGTAAGAGAACTTGTTATAAGCATTTAGGGATTCTCTCTTTATGTGGGACATTCTAGAATGCTTGTCTTGTCTTTGAATTGGTATCTATTGTAAGTTCCCGTGTTAATGATTATTCATTTTTTGTCAAGAAGAAAAGTATAGCATTTGAGAACACATGCTCGTGATCATGAAATAGCTCAAGAGAGTTGCTTTTGAGTTCCAAATTTTCCTTTTGACTTGTGACTTAATCGTTCTCAAATTTTGTACTACACTTCTGGATGCGACTCTTCCGGCACATCTTAATTCAAAAACATCTTATTTTGTTGACTGATGTCATTAAATATCACAGAAACAGAAACAACTTGTCAGCTGGTTCATATTTTGTTGACTTCTTGTGCTAAATTATCACAGAAAAAGGAACAACTTGTCAGCTGGTTTTGTTAGAAGGTTGGAGAACTATGCAAACTGTTGTACCGTATGCTTTTCTTAGGCCCCGTTCCACTAAGGGAGTTTTGTTTTAAAACGGCCTTGGTTTTTGTGTTCACACCTTTTTATGTGATGTATTGTAAGAGGATGATCTTTCTTGATTTTTGGGAAAAAAAACTAGTTAGTGGATTATATTACTTACAATGGATTACGAATATAACACAGCTCCACATGCATCCCTCCGATCATTCAGTCAACACTCTTTTTTCTTTTGCATTAAGTACATTTTTTTTTTTTTGATCAGCAATTAAGTACAGTTGTCAGTCGCTATAAAGTAGCACTCTACGTAATGGTTGAAGGCAGTTGATAAGGACACTGCACCACATTGGATATTAACAGGGACTTTTATTGGATTGGACCTGTGGCCTTGTTAATGGAGTATGATCTTGTTTAAAGTTAAAACAGACATACTTCCCAGTAAGAACATGATACTGTTGACTAGATATTTTGTTCGGTAAATATTCCATTGGGTTGCAGAAACATAGTGACCTTAGCATGCTCAGATTCTTGTAATTTGGTCTCTCTCTCTCTCTCTCACAGCAAAACTACTACCTTACCCTGGTCAGTTTGCATTCCAGTTTAGTTGCAGCTTTGTTTTTTCCCTTATCCACTGCAGAAATAATCAGCATTATTCAAATTTGCCATGATAAATGTGCGATTAAAATTTCCATGAATAAATTGTTTAGTATCACAAATCTGCATTTACATGGTATCAATTCTTTCACTTGTTAATGTGCCACGGTTCTTCATAGCCTTCTTTTGCAACTCAGATTTGATTTCTTGACTTGACTTTGCTTTCTGTTCTTTATATTTCTGTCTTGTAGGGTGAAGCTTTCAATGTATGCTTCTGTCACAAGTGTAATTCCATTCATGGGATACTTGTAAAACAATGGGGCGTATCCTTTTGTTTGCGCAGTACTTGTACTTTTTCCCCACTTTGGCTTTTGTGCTGCTAATTTTAGATCTAGTACAGGCTACACACATATCTTGCAGCATTGGGTTCTTGTTGAACTTGACCAACAGCAGATATTGTGGGAAGATGTGACAAGGCCATTGAGGAGTTTGCGTTCGACCACGCTAAGTCGACTACCTTTGATACATGTACCAATGTTTGGAAGATGATGAGCATTTTGATAACTGATAAAAGCTTGAACTTTCTCCCCTTTCCAAGGTACTCGTAATCTAGTCTAGGTATATATTTATGCTGCACATCTAGTTGTTAAAGCAAACTTAAATCATGTTTTGAGATTGCCTTGTGCACCGATATGTCGCTTTGTTTTGATAAGTGGCTTATTATTATTACTTGATTAATATGACAAGCTGCTCTCAAATGAGAAAGTTCACAATCCGACTACATATTGTCTTTAAGAGTCTAGATTACATCAATGCTACTCTGGTCTACCATCTGGGACACATTTTATCAACTTCTCAATAGTTATAAGATTACTGGTGCTGAGAATTAAGCTGAAGATTCTGGCTTCATCCATTATTTTGTTGACGAAGCTTTGGTGATCCTGTCTTTCCCTGTGCTGCTGCCTTTGATGTCTGGGTTTTAGCCTCATTTGCATGGCAAAATTGCCCAATAGAATTTACATTGTGCGACAAGCTGATATCTATTGAAGGTGATCTGCAAGCCTTAGGCATGCTAGGGCCCTTGTAAGCTTTGCAGACATAGGCTACAAAATTTTGGTAGTCCTGCAGCAGTGTAACTATTGTGCATGAGAGAGAGAGAGAGAGAGAGAGAATTGTGCGACGAGTTGATATCTATTGAAGGTGATCTGCAAGCCTTAGGCATGCTAGCGCCCTTGTAAGCTTTGCAGACGTAGGCTACAAAATTTGGTAGTCCTGCAGCAGTGTAAGTGTAATTATTGTGCATGAGAGAGAGAGAGACTAACTTCTTCCAGCGGTAGATTATCCACAATAACCCATGGGACAAATCTACGAGGGGGATTAAGACTAGCAGTTTCGTCGGCGTAGCTTCTTTCAAGCTGCATCATAAATTTGCATCTCATAAGGACTAAGCAAGTTAAATTAAGCAGAAAACGTGAAATTATTCACATTACTCTAAAAAACACTCCATATAAAAGAAGTGTTATCAAAACTGCAGAAAACAAAACATTAACTAGAAAACACAATGTGATTAGTTGGCTTAAGGACTAACCTGAAACCCAAGTCCACTGTTGTAGCAATCGATGAGCTGCTTTGAATTCAACCCCTCTCTTCCAAAACAAGATTTCCAATCACTGTGTTTGTTCTCCAGATGAAGTTGTTCGACACATTTTATGAATCTGAAGCTGAAATGTGCTCCCTACATTGGGATTATATGAGAAGTAAACATGCAGATCCATCATCTAAAATGACTGAGCTACTACTAGTAGTATTTTTTATGAGAATAATTCATGATTTGACAATTCATATGTTACCAGGTCAGGCCAGACTCTGATTGCACAGGCTTCCACCGTATTTAGCAAACACTCATCTGGACCATGCTGCACATTTTTTGGTGGAAAATTCATATAAAATAAGTGAGTGAAAACTAGAGGTGGTGTAAGAAACACAAGAGCGGGGAGCTTGTAGCAAGCAAAGAGGCGTTGCACCACGTGAGGGCCACCTTGAGGTCCCACACAAACTATTCAAACCATTCATTAATTTCAAAATAATAATTGTGAGTAATGTTGGAAAAAATCAGCCTAATTGAAGATCTATGAGTAATCGATTTAACTTGTTTAATTTTCCATTCAGAATTCAACCCCTAATATCCGATAGGATTTTGAAGAAAATTTACAAAATTGTGTTTGAAAGAGCATTTATTAAAAAAATGATATTGTTCAGACATCGATAGGTGTCAAAACGCAAAGATTATTCTAAAATATGAACAACTTTTTTTAAATAAATGCTCTTGTCAATAAGCCCTATGATATTTGCAATTTAGTTCACGGGATAATGAGCACTTAATTTTTTAAATTTTCTTCAACATTCTTTCAGATTTTAGGGCCTGAATTCTCAGTGAAAAATTAAATGAATTAGATCGATTACTTACATGTACTTTTCCAGCATCATTCTAATAAATATTTTGAAACTATTTAATGGTTTGGATCATTTGTGTGAGATCTCGAGGTGACTCCCACACATTGATGTGGAGCGCAATACTTGACTTACCCCCCAAATATTGTCGTTTTGGGGGCTGTTCGGTGCAGCGCCTCTTGCTTGTTACAGGCTCCCCGCTCCCAAGAAACTCACACAAAAAAAAAAAAAAAGGTTTAACAGCATTCAAGCCAGCACACCTTTTGCTAAGATCAGAGAATTGGAAGACAAGTGCCAGAAGATCCCAATTAATGCCAATAATAAAAAATATCTCTGCCCGTGTCAATGCCCTCTTACCTTAGCGATTTGGTGACAGTTTTCCGAATGCACAAATTGTGAAGCACGATAGCATGGGTGAGAGTGTGTCACATGGTGTTTGGGGACCAAAGATTTCGTGCCCTTAACTTGAGGGTTGATTCAAATAGAGCCAAATGGTTTATAATTAAAGATAAGGATGAAGAAACGGAAATGAAGACACTACACCCCTTGATTAATCACAAACAAATCGATAACATCATTGAACAAAGTAACAAGAAGATTTCAATTATGGTCCCGAAACTCGCTGTCACTTCCCTAAGGTACACTCTTACTCGAAATATACCAATCTTGAAGCATTATTGTGGAGTTGGAAGTGTATTGTGTAAGATTTTAGGACCGAAAATTTTATGCCCTTAACTTGAAAGGGTTTGAAAAAACAACACAGAAGCATATAGTAGCACACAAAATGGAAAGGACAGACCTGGCAAACCCAGGTTTTGTTATCTTTGAGATAAGTATTTCCCCATGGAACCAGTCTGAGATTGATGATGGAGATGAGTCCATTGTCAAAGATATTCCCCAAGCTATTGACGATGAAGTTGGCACAGTATGGACAGAGAGCTTCATAGTAGAGTGACAGCTTTACCTTGTGAGAATCATCAGTTGAGGAAGCATTAGATTGAGATATGAAATGGAACAACACACATAGGGTAAGGAATGCAAACACTAATTTACGAGAAGTCATTGCTCCAAAATGTAGGTGTTGAACACCTCTCTCTCTCTCTCTCTCTCTCTCTCTCCTTGATATTTGTAGATAGAAATATGCATATCTGAATCTTTTCTTTCTTTTATTGTCCTTAAAGTGACGGTTGGGTCTCTAGTGCTCACTTCTTTTTGGGCTTTTTCTTTTTGCAGCTGATTTCAGTCTCTCACTTTTGGAGATTTATGCTGTAAAAACGAGAAAGATTTTTCTGTGTTATTTGTGACTTTGCTGTACATTGATAGTTGTAGTCCTAGAGAGCTGATGATTAGATTCAGAAGAGTAGAATCAATCATATTGTTTACTACCACGTAGATGAGTAAATTTTTGTTATTTGGGTTTGTGTCTGGAACTTTACCGTGAGTACTTGGGAGTCTCTTCGGTCCACATCTACCATGTAATTACCGAGCAATGGGATTTCAGTGAAATCATTTCACCATTAGCTCGGCCTTTGAAATTCGTACCTCACACCTCTCATATGAAATTTTTTAAGAAAAGAAAAGAAAACGAAAGCAAGCAAGTAGAGGAGTAGTTGAGTTGTAGTAACTTTCATTTAATCCTGCTCTTCTGCTTTTCTGGACTATACAAAGGATATGAGTGGGGTATTTGTCTGGTGAAAAGAATACTAGCATTTAACTTGCAGTCACGAGGGCCTCCTTACTGACGAAAGGCCAAATCAAATAGAGCCTAGGGGTGATTTGGGTAAAAAGAAAACACTAGTTTTTTGGGTTTGTTTTTGTTTTTGTTGTCTTCATTCAAAAAAAAAAAAAATTGCATTTGTTAGTTTTGTATCAAGATTTTGTGGTTTCTAGATTTATCTCGTCGAGACAAATCCAAAGAGTATAAAATTATGGTCAAAAGAGTAGTTTTTTGAATAAAGCTGAAAATAGACTAGTTTTTTGGATTATTTTTCGTCTTTATTCACAAAATTTTAAATTTGGTTAATAATTTTATACTTTTTAGATTACTCTCGTCGAGACAAGCAAAGAAAATATAAGAAATAGATCGAAAATTAATATTTTCTTTTTGATCGCAAACTACAAATAGATTTTCTTTTTGACCGTAACTACATGAGGCCTCAATCCTTATTCACTCCGTTGTCCATGACTAAATACAACAATAATAATGACCAGTATCAAGGATTCTTCTAATTAAATAGATAGTGATTTCTTTTCTTTTTCTGATATATTTTGATCTTGTATTTCTTCTTTCCCAAAATTTGTTTTTCATTTTTTATCCTCTTTCCCCAAATTTGTTGAGAATATTGTTTTTGATGTTGCAACATTTGAAGGAGTGAGATCGAGTTTCCTTTCTAGCTCTTTGGTTGTAAATCTCTTTGTCAAGCCTTGTTTTTGTTGCGGTGTTTTTGTTTGACGATATTCAAAATATTTAAATCCAAGCGAACTATTGCGTCTAAAGTTAATTTTAGTGAAAGAATGGAGAAAGGGCGACTAACACAGATGATTTAAATTTTTTAGATTAGATTCAATAAATGGAAAAAAAGAAAAGAAAAAAGGATTGTAACAGGTTAATCTAAGAGCACCCCCAATCATCTCCAAAATGGAGATTGGATTTTACAAAATAGAGAACAGAAGGGTTCCAACTCATCTCCATTTTGGGCCTCTAAAAATGGAGAATCAAGTTTGAGTCTCCATGTATGGAGACATGGAGACTCTCTTACAATATAATGATGGATTTCCATTTCTGTAAAATGAAAATAACAAAATATAATTAGGTCTGATGTATAAAAAATGGTACCATTAGTGTCAACATACCTTCAAAATGAGATCCATTTTGCATATATTTCAAAAAAAATTATGAAATTATTGAAACTAAAGATTTGGAGGGAAACTTGTGTTTTTAGAAGAAATGAATGTATATTTCAAAAACGGAGAATTGGAGCTGGAGTGTGTGAGAATGGTGTTGTGCTCAAAAACAAATTTAGTGTGTGAGAATTGTGTTGTGCTCAAAAACAAATTTTATATAGGGTAGTGTTAATGTTAAACACTTTTTGATAGTGCCAAAACTTAAGTGCATGAAATGTTTGTATTCATGTGTTAAATATAAGCTCTTTATGCATTGTAGTTTTGTGAAAGATGGGTTGGAGATGCTAGAACCCTTCAGAAATGCGTGCTTGGTGGCTTATATATGGCTTGCTTGTTCTGCTGCTACATAATTAAGATTTGTATTATCCAAACTCTATTACTTAGAAATTCATAATTTTCTTTAGTTCTTGATAAATGAGCTTCGTAATCATGAGTAATAAAATTTTTGGGTATATATTTTAATGTTGGTTAATATTTTGAGTTTTTCCGAAATGGTACCCGAAATTATACTGGCACCAGTACATATCGCACTAATACAAAAAATTGTATCACTACCTGTACAATATTAAGAACCTTGGTACTATTGTATATGCAGAGAGAAAAAGAAAAATTGTACAAATCAAGTATCAGTTTGAATTTGAAATATGGTGCATTGATCTCAAGTTTTAATTATAATAAAAGAAATTTTTTAAGTCCAATCTCTAGTTCAGAACTATTCCCCATGTCGCCTGCAATGTGTTATAAAACTAAGACTATATCAAAAGAATATTGCAGAAAGTAAAGAGAAGAATGAACCACTATGTTCGGTTTGGTTCTTTGGAACGGTTCTCACTTTTTTGGTGGGGGCCCACATGGCAACATCCCTTTTTCTCTGTCTTCTTTATTTCTAGAAATGCTTCTCTAGTTCATATCTTGAGCTAGATGGGTTTGTGGGGTCTACTTAAAGGACCCACACAAATGATTCAAGCCATCCATTAGTTCAAAATTATTTTTTGAGTCATTCAGACAAAAATCAGTTCATTTGAAAATTTATAAGTGTTTGATCCATCCTCTAATTATTCATTCATAATTTAAGATCCTAAATTTTGGCAGAAGTTTAAAAGAAAGTTACACAACTGGATCAAGTACTTAAAATTATACAATTGACTTGATTTTTGTCTGGTTGACTCAAAAAATAATTTTAGAACTAATAAACGGCTTGGATCATATGTGTGGGTTCTTAAAATAGACCCCACGAACCTATTTCACACTAGATATGAACTAGAGAAGTGTTTCCAGAAATAGAGATAAGACGGAAAAAGCAGTGTTGCCATGTGGGACCCTCACCAAAAAAGTGAGAACCGGTTCCAAATAACCAAACCGAACATGGCCGCGCAATGTAGAATGAACTATTAGTAACACAATTGATCTACAGGATCAATCAGTTTCTTATCCATCTTTTTTTTTTCTTTTTTTCTTTTTTCTTTTTTTTCTGTTTCTTTTATTGCAATTTACCCTACGTGTTTATAGGGTCAAAAGATCGAAAAGCATAATTAATATGCTACTGTTACATTTAATTTCATTCCGTAAACAATGATGAATTTATGACATCCACCATTAATTTCACAACACTACCCCTTGGATGACAAAATTCTGAACATACGCCTCGTTAAAACATTACCAAGGGAAACCTAATAGGACAAACTTTTGGTGAAGGAAAAAGAGTGCAACATCCTTGTAATAATATGAAATTTTTAATAAATTAATTTGCAATTACTACGGTTTATACCTGTAAGGACCAAGTTTCGGAGTTCTTTGTTTTGGCAATTCTGTTTGACAAAACACACATTTACATCAAGTTGTAATTTTAATTTTTAGAGTGTCTGTTTAGGTGTGGAAATGAATCATCTCTTTATGTATTTTTATTCGAGTGCGGTAGTTCTTAGTCAAGACGGATTGCATAACATTCTGATGGAGTTTGCTGGATGTTTTGCTCAAGCAAAACAGTTGGCAAAAAATGCACAAGGCAAAAGGTAAATGCCGCACATTTTGCTCAAGCATTTCAAGGCCTTTTTATTAGCAAAATATTCTGTTTGTTTTTGCTGGATATTTGGCTCGAGCAAAATAGCTGGCAAAAACGCCCGATTCTGCAATTGTAAATACCAATGTGCTAGGGTTTTTTGGACATCTCTCATAACATATAGCAGTCGAATTTTTGGAAGAAAAGAGAGAAGTTCTTTGATTTTTTGAGTGATTACCTTGGAGCTTTAATGCAATCAAACGATCGTACAACTGCATAATCATCTCGAAGAAGTTCTGTACAATCTAGAAGTGATTTCTAGGAAATACTTTTGGTGGGATTCCAAAAGTATCCAAGGAAGGCTTGTGCGATTCAAGGCGTTGGCGATCAAGATCATTGGGTGCGGTTTACGTTTGACTCGGCATGTGATACTTAGAACGTTGTGAGAATTTACATCATTTGGATAGGTATATCTGTAACTGCACAATGAGTATAGTGATTTTGATTCCTTCCCGTGTTTTTTTACCCATTTAGGGTTTTTCACGTATATCTCTATGTTGTGGTTTTTGACTATTGTGTGAATCTTTGCGAGTAGTATTAATTAGTGATTCGCATTCATACTGTTAGGGTTTTTAAGAATTTTTTAGGGAACCTTGATTTTTCAATACCCCAATACTTCCAAATTGCTACAAATTCAACCCTAAGGCACGTTTACATTTTAGTCACGAGCTTTACATTTTTATAAATTCATTTCATACATATTTATACACGTTCATATACACACACAAGCAATACTAGTACACTTACACATACATAAACAAATGTGCATACGTATACTTTATACATCATCCTACACTATCCAACCATCACCAATACCACACTCTACCTCCTCCCATCATCCAAAATAAGTCAACATGGCCCCCCTTGACTACCATACACTCCACCACCCTTCCCCATCACTTCCTAACCCACTATGGTACTTCTTTCACCCATCCTACACTCCCAACTCCACCCAAAACTCATTTTATACTCCCCCAAACTCCAAAATTGATCCAGAACCTCTACTGCCCCTCTCCTTCACTCTCTTCCTCCTCCAAAATCTCCCAAGAACTCCCAAAAGCAAGAACACAAAGCCCCATTACTATCCTTCAAGTACTAGATTGAGAAAAGTCAAGAAATTTGGATTTTCACTTCAAAACATCAACTACAAGCTCCCACCTCTCATCTTCCACTTCAAGATCATACAACACACTCCAAGATACCCGCATTTCACTATCAAAGCCACCCAAGGCCATCCAAATAGCTCCAACCACCGGTCTATCGCAAAAACCAATTTTTCGCCAAATCTTCGCAAAATAAGGTAGAAACTCGTACCCAACCTATTCCAAGATTTGGAATGAGTTAGAATAGTCCAGGAGTAATTTAGAGTTGATGGCTTAAAGCCCCAAGTCAAGGGTTTTACAAAACCCGAGCCACAACGCAATGTGACCCTTTTACCCCAAACTGTGTTTTCATGCTTAGTAAACCTTAGATTCATTGTGGTTCATGTTTTTAACTATTCCAAGCATGTTTAAGACTGTAATAAATGTTTATGTGAGTTTCTCCATAAATTTATTGTGTTTAACCTTGTTCTTGATTGTTGTGTTAAAGTTAGAGGTTTAAAGTGTAATTTTGTGAAAGTTGACATGCGTACTTGTGTATTATTTACGAAACCTATTTTTATCAACTAAGTGTCATTACTGAAAATTTAGGAGTTTAACAAAATGACCAAAATGCCCTTTGGGTGTAAAATGACCACTTTGCCCTTGTGTGTGTAAATTACATAATGTGTAGTTTTGTACTTAATAAAAAAATCAGGGAATTGCGTTTTGTAACAAATTAGGACTTTAATAACTAAAATAAAGTATTTTTATGTATTCACCCTTGTTGGTGGCAAAAGTACCATTTTTCCTTTGTATAAAGTTTATTTATAAAAAGGCCCCCCAAAGTTAGTAAAATTTCGCTAAGGACCCAGAACTGTGAAATTAATTTTGTTACCCTTATACTTACTTATAATTTTGATGGCGACCCCTCATTTCTATAAATTACATTTATGACCCTATACTTTATTTAATTACGTTAAGGCTGTTGTTTTCAATTATTTTGGTTTACGATAATTTGTGAACTTGTGAATCATGTTACTTGATTTTGTGACCCTTGGAATATTGTTATCACTTTGCTTCTACTGTTAAGTGCACTTTCAATAATTGTTTTGAATGTTAGAATGGACAACTAGGTTCCCGGGTTGGGTGATTGTACGCCAATATCACATAGACGATAAGGTTAATGGAAAAGTGAATTGGAATTGATTGATGGGGAGTTACCCTGATATTGTTGTTGAATGACAATTCCGCCAAGTGATTGTTTGGGAGGATTGTTTGGCAGTCTGCCTTGATTTCGAAACACTGGGATGTTGCCGTACGTAGCCCAGTGGTATAGTTTTAGCGTTATAAACCAATTTCGGCTATATAAGGGTGGAAGTATTATAGACTAATTTACCTACAGGACCTAACAATTGCCATGCGTAGCCCAGTGGTACAGTTTCATCCTTGGAAAATTCATTCTTGCGAGGTGACTGACGGCTGGATTAAGTATATAACTTATACCTTCCGCCGGGGCCCCCGAGTGCAAGCAAGGGGGTTGTAAATCACAGTTTGGTCATAGTAATTAGTGGTTAACCGGGAGGAAAGTTCACTGGGATGAAAACTTAGATGAATATGTAAGTTAATGGCTAGTAATGAAATTACTTATGTGTTTATTTTCTACTTTACGATTAATTACTTGCTTATTCTTTTAATTACTGCTTATTACTTTAAAATCTTTCATTTATCACAGTCCTGATATGAACATATTATGTAATCTTTTAGTGTTCTTGGCATGAACCAAAGTTTAGATTCCAAAAGATTACCATATATGTCATAAAATCTGGCATAATACAAAGTACTGATATGAACATATTATGTAATCTTATAGTGTTCTTGGCGTGAATCAGAGTCCAGGTTTCAAAAGACTACCATATATTTCTGAAATATGGCATTATACAGAGTACTGATATATACATATTATGTAATCTATTTTCTCTGCATGATGATTTCACTTACCAAATGTAGCTTCGTTGTCTGGACAAACAATACATCGAGTGATACAGTAGCATTGAGCGACATAATTAAACTCTTGGATGATGGAGATGTGTCAAACTCAGTAATCGATGGCTTTGCTTTGGTCCTAGAGAACATGTAGAAAGCACTATAAAAGATGAGTGGAAAAATGGTTATTTCTTGTCCACATGCTCGGTAAATGGATTCCCTGTTATTTTTTTCATTTTCTCTTTGATTTTACCAATCTCTCATTTCATATTAGTATTGGAGAGAAAATAACTAACCAACAGTCATTCCACAGACTTTAATACACTTGGAAAATCCTGATCTCAGGCAATTTCTCCTCGACAGAAAACTATAAGAAGTGTTTGGCAACATGGAGAGATATGGCAGCAAGTACTACCGGTTTTTGGTTTTCCCTATGAATTCCTTGGGAAACAAGCCTCGAGTTAAAAAAATTTAATCCATACCACTAGACGATTCTCTTTTATGATGTTCACGAGCAAGAATGGAAACACTACAATTTGTTGAGGAAAAGAAACGATGTAGATCCATATTTACAAGATGCAATCACAGTGGTAAATGCATTTACATTTACTGGAAATCTCATAATCCATATTCGAACAATAACACAAACACTAATGTTTTGTTTTGGAAATGCAGAAAAACTATGTTAAACAATTCATGAGGCATAGGCATGCCGATAAAACAAAGCAACCATCCTTCAACCTCTTTTCATCTCCAACAACCCTCTTTCAAAGCCATGATTTTAATGCTCCAATCACCTCTGCTCAAGATGCACCACAACAATTTGCAACAACGTAAGTTCCACTTATTGTAATTTCTTAACCTAATACAACCAACAAAAAGACCTCCTATAATCATCACTTTTTAACTACTATGCTGCAAGGTTGATTATGGAATCATTGTCTGCTACATAATGGGAAAAATAGCAAATCAAGAGCCAATCCCTCCGTCAGTCAGTAAAGATGATGTTTTCGAATTCAAAGTTCATTTGGTACACGTCTTCTTGAACGATCCCCCAAGATCTACTAGGTCAATTGCAGACTGGAACTCCACAGAGATCCAATCGAATCTACCTAACTAAAAATTTGACTGAAAATCTTGTGAAGAGTACAAACAAATCGACATGACTGAAAATCTGATTGAAATTCTTTTGGTTCATTTGTCTTTGTGTAGAATTTTATGTAGCACAGTTTCTCTTGTTTTGACATAGTTGTATGAACAAATGTTGGTAGGTCTGATATTAGAATTACTTTTGTTGGCCAACTTGTCTTGTTTTGTAATCATAAGATGCTAATTCTATGCAGTTTTAATTACTTTTTGGTGAAATGTAATTATAGGATGCTTTGTGTAATTACTTTTTGCAGAATGAAATCATAAGATGTTTCTTCTTATGTGCAGAAAATACGTTAGTATGCCGCTTCTTAGGTGCAGAATTTGTCCATTTTCATGCCCAAAAGTTGTGCAGATTACATAATATGTTCTCATATGCACTCTTTTTGTTGCCAGATTTGTTGGCATATATTGTAGTCTGTTGCATTACATTCTTTGATTATGCCCAAAAACATTGACAGATTACATAATATTTCCATATTAGTATTCTGAACAAAGACATACTTCCACACATATATGGCAGTCTATTGGAATCAGCTTTCTGTTACATTCCAAAAATGCAAAAGATTACATAATAAGTAAACATCAGTACTCTAATAAAAGCATATTTCTCCACACGTATATGGTAGTTTGTTGGAATCTGCTTTCTGTTACATTCCAAAAATGCAAAAGATTACATAATATATAAACATCAGTACTCTGATAAAAGTAGATTTCCAGACATATACCCTACTTTGTTGGGACATGTCCTCTATTTGAAGCAAAAAAAAAGTATTGAAATTTTATTCTCTCCATTTCAACAAGTAAAGTAACAATCTATTGACAATAGTGAATCATCCATACTTGCAAAGAAGAATAATACTATGTTTCATTCTCAAAAGTAAACAAAATTTCACTGCAAAAATGAAAACAACAGTAGATTACCTCAAATGAAAACAACAATAGATAACATAATCTATAATAAAATGCATTATATTCCAAATAAAAACAATAGTAGATAACATAATCTATATAAATTTGCATTATATTTCAAACAAAACAATAGTAGATTGCATAATCTGCCTCAATATATATATTATCTTCTTCCGAAAAAACAATAGTACATATAGCATAAAAACATAGTTAAACCTAAAATCTTGAATCAATAATCAGTTGAAACTCTCTATTATCATCCAAAAACAACAACAGTACACACACACATAGAGAGAGAGAGGGAGAGGGAGAGAGAAATACCTACCTCATTTTCAACCTTAAACAATAGAGAGATCTCATGAGTAAAACAGATCTGAACACAACAAAAATCACGCACAAAGAGATCGCGAGGACAGAGGTCATCGGAGAAGATTGCTAAGAAGAAAGCAGAACAGAGGTCGCCAGAGAAGATCATCGCAGAGAGAAAGATGCAGTTGTCGGAAATCGCAACGATAGAGAGAGAGAGAGAGAGAGAGAGAGAGAGAGAGAACAATGTGAGGAACGTATGTTCAGTACTGATCGATCTCAGCAAATCGATTTTGAAAACGCGACATTTTATACCCGTTAACATAATGGCAATTTTGTCCATAGACGGATCTCCGACAACACTATTTCTAATCCCATGGATTCAGCCCATTAAAAAAACCTAGGCTGGTCTTGTAGCCCATTTAACTACTAAATTGGGCCTTTACACCAATTTTCTGTAATCAGATGTGAACAAGTGGAACACGCCAAGTCCAAATAAACTCAGACCAAGTTCTCAACAAGGCGCAGTTCAGAGAAAAAAAAATTCTCAACAAGGCTCCTCTAGTCTTCTCTCCGTACCATAACCTTTCTTGCCCATCGATTACCTACTGATTTTTACAGCTCTTTTAGATGCTGAGAAGAGAAAAGAAAGGAAAGGGGAGAGATTTCCTTTAATGGTGAGAAAAGAAAGGAAAGGGAAGAGATCTCTCACACACACATCCAAACAACATTGAGAAATCAGTTTCTCTCCTTCCCATTCTAGTGACCTCTATGATCTCCAATACCTTAAAACTAAGTTTTGATCACAGATCTGGCTTCTCCTCGACGAAGACAACTGTGCACGCACGATGACGATCCGACGAAGGGGTGGACTTGACGGCCGTCGTAAGTCGACGTTTCTCACACAATTGCACCAATATTGGCGAGAAAAGAAATGGGGGTTTGAAGGGAGTCTGGACTCTCACCCTCTCCTTTCCTCTCTCAGCTCTGGTGCCATCCAAATAGGGGAAAGGAACCAGTTTTCATCAATTTCCTTTCTTCTCTCGCCAAAACCCTCAATCCAAAGGGGGTGTTAGTCACCCTATCATGTAAAATCATCTCTCTTGAACCATCTTAGAGGACCCTTCTATGCTACTATTTTCAGGAAATAAATAGCAGAATTAAAGTTCTTTTTCCTACAATTATTCACTCAATCCATTATACAAATCAAATAAGGCGGCAGAGCCCAAAGGACCCAAAAAGTACGGACAAAGAAGTTACCGTCAGTCTTGAAAAGTAAGTATTGAAGTTTTTATAACCTCCGGTGGCTCCAAGAGTTTGCTGGCAAAGGAAATCAATCTTTGCTAGTATTGACCAAAAGCTAGTAGTAATTCATGGAAAACAATATGCTAATAGCTTGTCTAGTATACATTTATTGTATCTAGTTTACAATAACAAAGCTTATTCCTTCTTGGTTTGAGTTAACTGTTGCCTTCATGGTTCAAGTTAACTGTTGCCTTCATCGAAATATCAATTCATAAAGTTTGTAAATGGCACACCTACGCTATGAGGAACATGATCTAATTGGAAGAAGAAAGCGAAATCGGAAATCTTGAATCTATAATGCATCTTCACCCTCATGTAGCAACATTTGATCAATGTGCCACACTCCTGCATATAAAAAACAACCAGACATAGTGCTGCAACATTTTACAAAATCATCTAAGGAAAATTTGCAGCAGAAGAACCATGCATGGAAAGGAAATAGAAAATATATATTGATGACAAAGAATGAAGAAGTTCAAATTTGAATCATACAATGTCCTTTCCCAACCCTTCTGAGCATAGTAATATAGTATGATATTTTCTTGATAGCTTCAACCTAGCAAGAGAAAGGCAGAAAAAGAAGTCAACAACATTAGAAAGTTCACACACTAGGATCATTTAAATTTTACATCAGAATGCACAATACTTATTGATGTCGATAATAAACAAATATTCATATCAACATGTTGGACGATGAAAGCCTTTTATAGTGGAACCATAAAAAATAGCTGTCTTTTGGGATTTTGGTACCCTCATTAAGAAGTTATGTAGGCAATTGCTAAGATGGAAGTAGCAGATGAGGAAGATTCCTAATTCACCTATTTAGATAGAATTCACTCTCAATATAATTTGCCAATTGAGAGTCATTGTTTCGATCAGCCACCTATTGTCAAGTACAGAACATACATGATGAGTAGGCACATTGCAATCCCACAACGGATAATAAGCATTATAATGATCCACCGTGTATGTAGATTTGAAAAAAATCATTCACTAGTTCCAGAGAATGAATTATTTCTCTTAAGAAAACAAGATGTAGCATGCAGAAAAGTCAGACTTACTCCATGCAAACTCAAAAGTTTCTCATTCGTTAACTTCTCCAAGGATAACGCTAGTTCGATTTGCTGAATCAAGAAATCAATGGCATATCATTTAGAGCTAGTTTTAGGGATAGAATAAAGATCACTTTTCAAAACACAAAACCTAGGTTAATAAAGTTGAACACTTTAACAAAATTAATGTCAGATTAAGAGCATGTAAATGGAAGGGTTACTACTCACCATATAGTGCATCACCTTTCTCAACATGGTTGAAGTCAAATGGAGGCATGGTTATAGAGTGTAGCTTCACTCTTCCTCCACGTTTGTTCTAAAATAAATTAAATGAAGCAATCATGTCATAAGTTAATGATTTCATGGAAAATGAAAGAAATAGGAGCGAAATCATATGAATTTAGACAAACACCTGGTATTTCATCAACTTCTTAGCATGTTCCCTTTTTTCTTCACTTGACTCCTTGAAAAATCTGATTGCCAATTGCCATAAGATGATTTATTTTGTTGAACATCTAAGCTTTAAATAGAGGAGCTATTTAGATTTCGTGTTCTTACTTGGCAAGGCCCTTGAGGGCGATGTTGTCCCTGTTGAAGTACGCATACATGGCATGGTACGCATATGACACATTGTATTCCACACTGCAGTAATGAGCATAGAGGATCAAAAGAAAATACAGACATAATGTAAGGAGTTAAAACTTATGATGATGGTAAAGATGGTGAAAAGAATGTGCGGAACTCAGATTAAACAGAAAAGTGGAGCGAATTGGGCCAAAGCATGTTAAGAAAGTATGACAACATCAATGCCACTTCGGAACAGTTATAGAAATTCAACATGATATGGAGCTTTGAAGCATGTGAAACCAAGAGTTACACTCATGAACCCCTGCTTTCTGATTGATAAACAAAATTCCGAAAGATATCAAAAATAAAACAGTGTACCTCGAATGGATGACTATTGGGAAAGTAATGTCTACATAAGTGCAGTCTCCACCTTACAACAACGTAAATAGGTTGTTGATCAACATTATTTCAGAATTTAAACGCAAAAAGGCACAAAAGCCATTTGAGCCAATTACTAAAGGCCTGTGAGATTAATCAAGCTACTTCGGTTTACAGTAAAGTTGGCTTGACCAAACTCTTTTTCTTAGCTTTGACAAGGGAGAAGAAAAAAAAAACTCTTTGGTTAGCTTGGCAAGCTCTTAAGGACTAGAGAACTACACATGAAGCCAAGCTAGTAAGCTAGTTGAGGTCAATTTTGAGTTGGTTCAAGAATGATATCAAATCACACAAACAAGACAATCTCAATATGCATATGTAGAGCTTATTAACGGTTTGAACCGAGTTCTAAGTAGGCAAATTATTCAGTTTGACAGACACACAATATGTTAATATGGGCCCCACAATTTTTACATGATGCTCAACCTTCAAACTTGAGCACTTTGTCTTTATGATCATGCACTCTTAGTCATATGATCTTAATTATCTCTGTTTTGGAGACGTCACAAATAGATTCTCTCTGTATATTGTGTTTAAATTTGCGGGGAGTATATAGAGTTTGAGGGACAGGTGTTCCTTGATTTCCTTTCGACCAAAATAGGATATCAAGAAAACACCTCCCTTTGTTCTTACCTCCCCCTCTTTCCCATGGCCAATATGAGGAGCCTGAGACTAACCAACCTAAAACTTAGAGTTTGGACAATATAAATTAAAGCACAAATCTTGCCTCGGGAAAAGAGTTTAGAGAGACAGAAAAACACAAAAAATGTAAGGCTAGGCTTGGGCAAAGATTTCAAATGACCAGAGAACCTGAGGCCGAGTTCTATGCATAAATCTATGTTAATAGACATTACCCACAAACAGTACGACCAGCGTACGTTGTTTGGCTTTGATTGTTTGACTAAATGTTAGATATCAATAATTTGAGACCAAATCTAAACTTAATATTAGCAGCGTCTTTTTCAGCTATTTCTCTACCTATGAAGGGGCAGACACCACCGCTTGTCTCTTCCTATTAACCCAGTACTACCCAAAGGCCATTGTAAACCACTGGACAGTGGACACACATTAATGCCCAAAGAACCAAGGGATAGGCAATAATGCTCTACAAACAACCATCTCGAAGTGATTTTCGAAAATAACACTGTCCTAATTTTTCTCAGACAATCCTAGTTTAGTTAATGAGACTCGAGTTGGGCTTGTGCCGAAATAACTAGAGCCCGATTTGGAGTCTGGACAGGCTTTCTTACATTACGAGCTAGTTCCTATCCTCAATGACCCACTTGATTTGTAGCCCTCCCAACACCATAAAAAATAACCTTGTAAACCCTTTTAAATGAACAAAAAACAAAATGAAAAGATCATAAAAACCATAGCAGAAAAGATGTGAGATTTGAGTAAAGACCAAAAACTGAAATGAAAAAAGAAGAATGAAAGAGGACATGGAGAACTCACTTGATCTGCTCATTAATGGCGGCTTCATAATCGTTGGCGTACCTTTGGCGTGCAAGCGAAAGGTGCGGAACAATGGGGACTATAAATTCCTCATTTTTAACCTCTTCAAATGGCTGGAAAATCACCCGTCATAGCCAAATTACCCTCTACCTTGGAAGAAGCGGATACAACTAATCCGTTACTTCTGCTCAATTTTGGCCTAAAACGCATATCACACAAAGAAGGAGAGGTAGAAGAAGATGACCTGATTCCCAACCTTAAAAAGGGTCGTCCAGGAGCGCTACTAAGCCCTTGAATGGGTAAAGAGAGAGAAACGGCTGAACTCATTACCAAAAACATGGTTTGAGAGAGAGAGAGAGAGAGAGAGAGAGAGAGAGGCAAAATGGAGTATTGCGAGAAGCAAAAGATTGGATCAATGGAGGATGAGGAGGAGGAGGAGGTTAGTGCTTGTTGGCTGCTGCTGTATATGGCAAAGGCTGAGACTTGAGAAGAGACTTGCAAGGGCACACGCTTCGTTTGGACTGTTGAATGAGAGTACATGTAGATGGAGGAGATTAAGGGAAGCATATAGGCGTGTGTCGATCCCGTGGCTTATCCAAAAGGTCTGGTGAAATCTCGGAAAATATCCGATGTGCATCACAATCGAGGTATCTCGTGCTTTCACAAAAGATATAGGCTTTGTTTCATTGAGAATTTTGAGAATAATATTTTGAAAAATATTTTTTACATAGTGTTTGGATGGGTTTTTGAAAAAAGTAATAATTAGAGAGAGATGTAATAATTGAAGAAAGATAGAGAGAGAAATGAAAATAATGATTGGAGAGAAGTGTATGGCTAAAGAGAGAAATACAGTATGATTAATAATTGAAAAGATGAGAGATGGAGAAATAATCTTTTTAGAAATTTTTTGGAAATGTGAAGTGAACACAGTGATACAAATTACTAGGGGTGTACACAGTCTGGTTTGGACCAGTTTTATAGAAATTCAGGGACTGAATTATATCAAACATTTCCAAAAAATTGAAAACCATTACCGGACCATTACACATATGGAACCAAACCACGCCAAACCATTAGACCAGACCGCTTTGGTTCGGTTTCCAATTCTGAACCATGTTGCATTCAAAAGTTGCCAAAAAAAATTGTCCACAAAATAGTTGCAACTTCTTCATAAAACTACTACAATTAATCAAGGGTGCTGATTTTGGGGCTCCCTTTTTTGATGCAGACACTCCAATATTTAATGAAGTTACAAAGGGCTTGTTCGGTTAACAAGTTTAGTTTTGTACTGTTTAGTTTTGATGATGTAAGTAGGTGTAATAAGTGGAGAGAGAGAGAGAGAGAGAGAGAGAGAGAGAGAGAAATGATGATGTAAGAAAAACCAAAACAGGACCAAAACAGGCCCAAAACTGTTAACCGAACATGGCCAAAACTATCCTTTTAAGATATACAAATTACTAGAGGCATTCCACCCCTAAATTATCTTTTCATTTACTAAAGCACTCCAAACGAAAAAATGAACCAAAACAAAACATAATTATTAAGTTCTAAACATTAACATTACAATTACGTTCCAAACATTAAACATGCATTTTATGTCAGATTGTTTCATGCCACTTTGCACAAAAAAAAAAAAAAAAAAACTAAAGATTGCTAGAATTCTCAAAAATAAACAACACACATTTGAAAATGTTGATGCTGCAAAATATTCATAAAGGTTGTGACATAAGAACTTTATATTTTTGTACTCATTATCTACCATTTTTCTCTCAAAATCTTCATGACGGCCGCAAATATACACTTTAAAACTCAGAGTGAGACAAACAAAGCACACCACCAAAGTTAGAGAACTGTTGAGAGGAAAAGTAACAAAACACTCTAGAGACTTTGCATAGACAAAATGATGATTCTACAATCATAGCTCGAAAACCACTTGTCCAGGTTGTTCTAGTGCAGAACATGGAGACAATAACATTAAGGCATTACTAAGGAAACATTACATATGGAAGTAGATAATTCAGTGAAGTGCAGTAAAAGGAGTTGAGCAACTATCTTTTTTTTTATATATAAAAAAACTATTTGTTTTTTTGGAGTGCCTGAAGTAAAGGAGAAGAGTAAATTTTTTTTGGAGTGCCTGAAGTAAAGGAGAAGAGTAAAAGTTTTTTGGAGTGCTTAAAGTAAATCATGGAACTTGCAACATGGTATTTTTGAAAAACTGTTGTAGTTTTGGAGCCCCTGCATCAAAACTGAGAGTGTGAATATCAATTTCCTTAATTAGACTCACAAATATATTAAGAAGTACAACCATAATTAAAACAACAATTAAAATACTGTGACACAAAATCTTGAATAACAACTTTAAAAAAAAAAACTAATAAGAACCAGTAACGTCAAAAAACTTTCTAAACTTCAACATTTGCAACCCAAAACAGAAGCTGACAAATGCAACTTTGAAACATACTTAAAAACTTAAAACTAACAAATTTATCAAGTGTGTGAGGGTATATATGAGTGCATATATTATATTGTGTTACACACACACACACACATATATGGACTAGTTTGGTTCGAACCACGGTTTCTAATTATGAAATCAGGGACCGAACCAAATTATCTTGTTCTAATTTTTTTAGAATCAGAACCAATCCATTAAACCATAGAGCCAATCCAAATAGACCGGTTCGGTTCGGTCGGTCCGATTTCACGATTTTTTCGGTTTTCTTGTACACCCCTACAAATTACTAAAATATTTTTAGAACATTATTGGAACTTCTAGCAAACTTCTTTTTCATTCCCCAAACTATATATTCGTAGTCAATCGAATAAGCAGTTCATTGGACAAACAACAACCTCCTCTTTTTTCTCCCTAAAGAGTAAAATTAATAAGGATAAATTACAGTGACCTCCCCTGAGGTTTTTGACTTGTACACTGACCACCCCTACTTTATCTGAAATAGCACTGACCTCCCCTGAGTTTTATATTTTAGTATTAAAAGCACCCTTGTGTTACTAAAATAGCACTGACCTCCCCTGAGTTTTATATTTTAGTATCAAAAGCACCCTTCTGTTACTTGGTCGTCAAAGACAGTATCGGGAATTGATGAGGTAAACCATAAACCTTTGTTGAATTTCCAAAATAGCCCTTGACACTAATTTTGGATTACACTAATACAGTAGAAAATTTGTCATTTTTGCACATCTCAACACCATAAGTACTAGAATTTTCTACGTCACAAATTTTCTACTATATTAGTAGAAAATTTAGTACCCAAGTGATGCAAAGCAACTGAAAATGACTTATACTCTTATTTGATGTATTTTATGAACTAGGACACATCCATTTGTTAAACAAAAAATTGAATTAAAATACATGTATATTTGGTAGCATTCACATGTTTTGTTATCTTGGTTTCATTTTTCTTTTTCATTTTTTTGAACGACATTTTTTTTAATAGCGAAAGCCAAACGGGGAATTCGTTTCATTTTTCTTTGTAGAAATTGTCCACCAATAAATTATATTCTAAGTATTCATGCATGATCATTATTTAGAGAGAAAAAAAGAGAGCCTTTTGCATTTAGATTGTAATTAATGACAAGGGCTATTTTGGAAATTCAACAAAGGTTAGTGGCTGATCTCATCAATTCCCGTTACTGTCACTAACGACCAAGTTATAGAAGGATGCTTTTGATACTAAAATATAAAACTCAGGGGTGGTTAGTGCTATTTCAGTAACAGAAGTGTGTTTTTTATACTAAAATATAAAACTCAGGGGAGGTCAGTGCTATTTCAGATAAGGTAGGAGTGTTCACTGTACAAGTCAGAAACCTCAGGGGAGGTTAGTGTAATTTACCCAATTAATAATAATAGAAAAAGTAACTTCAAAGTTTCAGTAATTATGTTGGTAGACAAACCAATTGCGAATAGTTCAGTTACAAAAAATTTTATTTCTCATTAAAAGTTTTAGTTATATACTTGTATCATAGGCAAGGAGCATCTGTGCCATTGGTGTTGGTAGTGCCTAGTGCAGTGTGCAATTCATATCATTAAAAGTCACTTCAATCAGACGGTACTTGTAGTGGGTTGCAATCTAGCAGTTTAAAAGGGGACTCGGTGGATGAGCCCATAAGGACTAAAGCCCAAGAGTGGCTCTAAACCCAACATCGGAACAACACGCGATGGACCATTCGAGACGAACCGGTATCTCGGCCGAATAAAGTCATGATCTGGATGAGTCATCCAAGACGGATAATTTCCAAGATGGCTCGGAAGGAAGTCCAAGATACCGGAGACGTTATATGTGATGTCATCTGAAGTGGTTAACACATGTAACAGATTGGGGGAGGCACATGTGCATGCTATAGTTGTCCCTACGTCAGCGTGACGGAATTCGAGTGGTTACGCTATGTGTCAGAACCTCAATTGAGGACACGTGCATGTAATGATAATAGATTTGGCTTCTGATGCACCGTGACGTCATTCGAGTCAGATTACGGATTTACCCCTGTACTTGGGGAGCCTATAAATATGAAGTGAAGGAACCTTACACAGTACACAACACTTTCTCTCTCTATATAAGCTCTCTCTGGTAGTTCATCTCTTTCGATCTCTCACTAGATCGTTGGAGTGCCTTCCCCTGGCCACATTTCGGCCAGGTTGGGCACTAACAATAGGTGCTACGTGTGCAGGAGTATCAAGGAGGCCTAGCTTGTCGCTCACAAAGGTCAAGAGGAGTTCAAGAGGTTCTCATCTGAAAATTCAGGACACCACAGTTCTTGATCATAAAAAATTTAGATGCGAAAACTGAGTTTTGCTAGCTTCTGATTCAGTCTTAACAGCACATCAAAAATTGTTCTAATCATGTGCTTGCAAATCTTTGATTAGAACACATTTTCGTGACAATAAGCATCTCGATGAGATGTGAAAATAGGAACGGTTCAATTATGAATGCGGATATTGGGATGGAAAGACGTGAACTACAAGGAATTCATTGGTTTCGGACTAATCTGAAGACGTAATGTGCCATTTAACTAGGCAGACTTTTTTTTTGAGCCATAGAGCACTTCCTGTTCAAGTACCAAATGGTATGTTTGTTACATAGAGAAATCGTGTGGTCTTGAATTGGTTATGTCTCCTTCAGTCCGAGACAGCCTGTACATCAAGTTAACAAATCTAGTCCAAGTGAATAAAGTTCAATTTTTTTGTCTAACGGTTGGGGGAATTTTTTATAACTTGATTTCTAGGCCAATTTGTTCGCACCTCAACTGATTCGGAGACCATGGAGCTAAGGATTGGGCAAATCCTTCAATAGCCCAAACATTGAAAATGTTCGGACCCGTGTAATTTGAACATGCGACCTCATTAATGTTCAAAAACACTTGTTGCTTTCTTATGCCTACTTGACCAAACCTTTAGAGTTTTACATTGTCGGACATGGAAAAATATTGAGTCAAGAAAAGCTGCCATCGGCTCTGCCGTATCTAAGTTAGAACTTTCACTCTGAATTATCATCAATTCCGTAAAAATATTATGGGGCCATTAGATGGTTTCAACTCCTAAAACAAGGATGGAGACATGAAGACATAGCGGACAAGTAGTATTACCCAATAATTTTGAAAGTGTAGCTGCCGAGAAAACTGGGGTCCGGAGGGACCCCAGGCTACACTTATCGTGGGCTCGGTATGGGACTCGGTGGATTGGTACGATCGGTCGAACCGACGAGTACTGTGCAACTGGATGTACGAACAAGGGGCTCGGCTAAAACGTTCCCAGGGGACTCGGCAACACCAACGGGGCATGGCTCTGGGAACCCTCGGTAGCGCTCGGCGGGGAGCGCCTCGAAGCCCCCCCCCGGGGACGGCGCGACCGGCGTCGGGGGCTCCGGTTGAGACACCCTCGGCGGCTGGGTGGCCCATTAATGGTCTTGACCATCCCACGTGCTCACCCCACCTGCTCTGCGCAAGTGGCAGGCCACCAACTCCACAGACTACGCCTGCAGGGAGGGCTAGCCAGCAGGATATCGAGAAGTGAGGTTCTTGCCGGGGAATGGAAACGGTGTCTCTTGAGCACGCCACTAGTCCGGCAAGCAGATATCGCACCGAAAGTGCGGGGATAGCGGCGAGCGCGTGGAGTCCTCCCGAAAGATGCGAGGGCACGCGCACCCTTACCTATAAATACGCTCCCCCTCTCCTCAATAAAAAGGGCAGCAACAAGTAAACTCTAATACCCTATCTCTCTCTACATTTAGCTCCCAGGCCGCACTTTCTCTCTCTAGATCTCCATCTCGTAACTCTTCCGTGTAAACTTAGCCATCCAGTGCCTCCCCGGGACAACCACGTCCCCGACGGTACTAACATGGGTTGTCCCCCTGTGCGGTACACCTCCGACGCACCACCCGAGAGTCCGGCAAGATCGCCCGAAAGCTCATTCCCCCACGCTCTAATGCCGGCGCCCCGGAGGTCCATCGGGGAGAAGCGCTCCCACAATTGGCGACTCGGCGGGGCACGTTGGTCTAGGCCACCTCTCTACCGGCCCCTCGGTATTCTTCCCGGTGGTGGCCGCTTCTCCATCGTTGGAACATTTTACTCCCGTAAGAGATGGCCGAAATCAATCGATAATCGGCGCATTCGATAACACCGAGAGCCGCCCAGCCAATCGACGGTGCAGGTACCACAAAGTTAGGGCGACTTGGGCTTACGCATCCCTACCGTTAACCGGGATGGGGCCCGCCGCGAGCATATCAGCGCCGCCCGGCCCGACAACCCGAGTGGCGGGGAACATCACATTCCACATGGCCCGGAGACGTTGTCTCTCTTAACAATCTCACTACCCGGCCTGAAGGGGCTTTGCCGCCCTCCCCTCCGCTTCCATTTCAGGCGAGGCGGTGTTTGCAGAGACGGGGAGGTGGCGTCCGGCGAAAGAGATCAGCACCACCTCAGCGTGCCGAAGGTGGGACAAGGGCGGTAGAAGGCATCCCTCCGGCTGAGTGAGGGGACAAGGGCCCCTGTTTAGCGCCTACGGCGGTCATTGGTTGGCAACGGGAAACGCTTCCGTCATACCCATGGGGCGATCATGCATTCTAAGGACCCGCAGCACCCGAGAGAGGATCTAACGCCGTGGCGCTGGAGCACGCCGAGATGTGCCACCACGCCTCTAAGCTAGTTAGAACACCGAGCGTCGCAGAGGTAACAATCCGCATTTAAGAAGATAAGGAAGATTCTACCGCAGGCCCCGCCCAAGCACGGAACACCACCGAGCGAAGGAAGCCCCCCGAGCAATCCATCGACCGGAGGGAGGAGGTGCTATATCCCGAACCGGTTTGCCGCTTGCGCACGGCGGCGGCACCGCGGCGGGCTTGTAGATAGGCAAGGTCGTGAGGGGTTCACCGGTATGACAAGGAAGGAGCGCCGGGGGGAGGCGGCGGGCCCGAACCAAGGGCTTTACCCCGGGGAAGGTACCTGCGCCCACCGGAAGGCGGCATAAGTGCCTAAATGAACGCCCTCCGACCTGGGATGAAGGTTTACCATCCCGAATCGAGACTCGGTTTTGGAACACGTGAGGATGGCGTATCGACGATCAAGGAACGCGCCAAAGAAACGCCGACGGAAAGCGGTGCGCCCACTGATGATCGTGAGGGTGCGGCATGAGCGGGATGATGCCCAAGAGGGCTTGCGGGGGCGTATCGACGATAGACCCGCGCCGCGAGGCCCGACCCCGGTCAGACTCGGCGGGGAAGTCAGGCGGTCTCCCTTTTGTGGTCGAGGTCGCGGAGGTTGTCCCCCCGAAGGGCTTCAAAATTCCTAAGTTCGACAAATACGAGCCAACCACGGATGCCATCATGCACATGCAGCGATGCATTACGGTCTCCGAAGCTATCTGGTGCAGCCGGCGCCCTCATGTGCAAAACCTTTTCGATGAGTCTGGGGGCCACGGCGTTAATGTGGTACAGCCAGCTAGCTCCTGGGGCAATTGCCAACTTCAACGAGCTGGAGCGCGCGTTCACGTCCCGGTTCGTGACCAGTAACACTCAACCAAAGACACTCGACGCACTTGTAAACATGAAGAGGGGGCCAGAAGAAACCCTCAAGGAGTACATCGGCCGCTATTGGGAAGTGTACAGCCTGGTTGAAAATCACGCGACGGAAAGGTGGCGGCCACCTCGCTTCAAAAAAAAACGGCTTGGAAGATTCCTCGGACCTCTTCAAGGGGCTCATGTTGCATCCCCCCAAGGACATGACCGAGCTCATGCGTGTGGTGGACAGATACCGGGAATTGGAAGAATTCCTTGTCAATAAAGCTTCAAGGGGGGTTAATAGCCGAAGCTCCCCGAGAGAAGGAAAGAAACAAATCAACAGTATCAAGGGAAACGGGCGCAATGAGCACGGAGACGGCAGCAGTAGCCGAGGCTACCAGGATAAGGGGAGCCGAGCCCGAGACGATCGCGGAGGAGGATGGGAAAGGCCCCCCCGTAACGACAATGATTTCATCGCCGAGAAGACCGTCTTTATCATGCCAATATATAAATTACTAACCGAGATCGGAAGGAAGCGTTGGTTCCTCCGCCCGAAAAAGATGGGGGTCGAACCGCCTTAGAGGGAAAGTGCACCTACCATAATGAAGTGGGGCATTACACGACCGGTTGCAGACCATTTAAGGAGCATTTGGAGCGTTTGGTGACGGAGGGGCGGCTTGATGAATGGATAGATCGAGTGCGGACGCCACCCCCCGTTCGGGGACCGCCCCCCTACCCCCTCCGCCCCCGGGGCAGCCACCCCAGCAGGGAGGGCAGAGGGGGCATGGCGGGGTCGTAGCAACTATCCATGGCCCGGTCAGCAGGGACCTGGCCGAGGCAATGCACCGGGAGCTAGTACAGATAGAGCGGGGGCTGCAGGTGCTCTCGTTGGCGCAACCCCCGAAGCGAAAGTTCCAGGAGCCAGAATACCCTCACACGATCTCCTTCACCGAGTCTGACCTGGAGGGACTACAACTCCCCCATGAAGATGCCCTCGTAATTGCAGTCGAGATCGACCACATGGACGTGCGAAGAATACTAGTCGATCAAGGAAGTTCCGCGAACATCCTCTATTTTTCGGCCTTTAAGGCCATAGGACGAACGCGTGACCAACTAACCCCCTCGGATACACCCCTGGTGGGGTTCTCGGGACACCCTGTGTACCCCCTTGGGAGCATCACCCTCCCGGTTTGGGCGGGGTCGGTGCGTCTAGAGGTCGACTTCACGGTTGTGGATTCCCCAAGCCCTTATAATGCTATACTTGGGCGGGGATGGCTCCACTCCATGAAGGCAATAGCCTCCTCTCTCCATCAGTGCGTCCGCTTCATCGGTGCGTCCGGGCGGCAGGAGACCATACGAGGCAACCAGATGGCCTCAAGAAAGTGTTTTGTGAACGCTGTCCGCATAAAGGACAGAAAGGAGAGTCGATTGCCGAGGCAAGTTCAGTGGGTTGAGATGCCAGACTCAACCCCCGTCCTCGACGACGTAGGCTCCTCGGCCGAGGAGAAGGCCGTGGAGGACCTCCTCAGAGTCCCGATCAACGAGGACGGCAGCAGATATTTCATGGTCGGCTCTGAGCTTCCCGAATCTGAGCGGGATGAACTAATTTGTTTTCTCGAGGACAACATCGAGGTCTTCGCCTGGACTCCCTACGAAATGCCGGGCGTGAGCCCGGGGTTCATCACGCATAAACTCAACGTTGACCCGGCTCGGAAACCTGTAGTGCAGCGGCCCAGGCGATCCTCGGCTGTTCACTCGGACGCTGTGGTAGAAGAAGTCCAAAAGCTCGTTGAGGCCGAGGCCATCCGGGAAGTACAGTACCCCACCTGGCTGGCCAATACCGTGGTGGTCAAGAAGAAGACAGGCAAATGGCGGGTATGCGTGGACTATACAAACCTGAATGATGCTTGCCCGAAGGATTGTTTTCCCCTCCCTCGGATTGATCAGTTGGTGGATGCCACGGCCGGCCACGCTAGGCTAAGCTTCATGGACGCATACAGAGGGTATCACCAGATAGCCATGGACGACATAGACGTGGAGAAAACTGCTTTCATCACGCCGAGGGGTATTTACTGCTATCAAGTAATGCCATTTGGCTTAAAAAATGCCGGAGCCACCTATCAGCGGATGGTCTCCAAGATGTTCGAGAAGGAGCTCGGGGACATCATGGAGGCATACATCGATGACATGGTGGTAAAAAGAAAATTCGCGGAGGACCACCTCGGTCACCTCGGTAAGGTCTTCGCCATATTGAAGACGCACAAATTACGGCTGAACACCGAAAAGTGTGCCTTCGGGGTGGGCTCGGGGAGGTTCCTGGGGCACCTCGTCACTCGGCGGGGGATCGAGGCAGACCCTAATCAAGTCACCGCCATCCAGAGGCTCCGAGCCCCAACCACGATCAGGGAGGTACAGCGACTCACTGGAATGGCAGCGGCCCTCAACCGCTTTATCAGCAAGTCCTCGGATGCTTGCCGCCCGTTCTTCGAGTCAATCAAGACAAGCAAAAGGCGTTCCGTGGAGCCCCGAGTGTGTGATAGGGCCCTTGCCGAGCTCAAACAGTACATGGCCAGAGCACCCCCTCACGGTCACCCCGCGTCGAGGGCGGCACACACAATGTACCTCGCGGTCTCGGGGCATGCGGTGAGCTTCGGCGTTAGTTATTCAAAAGGGCCCTAATCGGCGGCCCTACTATTCGGCAAGACCATGCTCCCCGCCGAGGCGAGGTATTTGCCCTTTGGAGAAACTCACCGGGCGTTAGCCTTGTCATAAAGCGCAAAAGCTGCTCCGTACTTCTTCACGTCACTCCGATTATGCGTCGTCATGGGTTTCCCCTCAAAAGCCGTACTCAGGGTGCGTCTCTCAGATAGGATCTGTAGATGGTCAATGGAGTTGGCGAACTTTGATATCCGCTATGAGCCATGAACGGCAATCAAGGGGCAAGCGTTGGCTGACTTCGTTGCTGAGCTTACCCCGAGCTTGAACGCCGAAGCAAATAAGGAGAAAGAGGCGGGTATCCTAGATGATCCCGTCCCCGCGCAGCCACGGACCTCCCTCAAGAGATCTCCACCGAGGACGGCGACAATCTACACCGGCGACTCGTGGCGTATGCACGTTGACGGGGCCTCTAACTTTCGAGGGGCGGGAGCTGGCATAGTACTCGTTTCTCCCGAAGGCACCCTCCACGAGTGCGCCATGAGCATTGGCTTCCCGGCCACCAATAATGAAGCCGAGTATGAGGCCCTCATTGCGGGGTTACGCTTCGCTCTGGACCTCGGCATAGAAGAACTCCAAGTCTTCAGTGATTCCCTGTTGGTGGTAAACCAGCTCAACAGTGACTACGGGTCCGGCGAGAGCCGAATGCTGAAGTATCTCAGCCATGTGTTGACCTTGCAAAAGGACTTCAAAAGGATTGAGTTTTGGCATATAGGACGAGCACAGAACGCTCACGCCGATGCCCTCGCTGCCCTCGGCTCAGCATGTGCTGAGGTCGGGGGATCCCGGACGATAATCCTTGGCGACATCCCCTGACTTTGAGCCCGACAGAGGACGTGATGCACCGCCCGTAAAGTTCTAGCCGGATGGACCCGCACTCGCAGCGCATTCCACGGACGGGCGGCTTCCCGAGGATAAAAAGGCGGCTCACCGGCTGCGTTGCCAAGCAGCCTCGTACTTCCTCTCCGAGACTGGACAACTCTACAGACGCAACTATATTGGCCCGGACCTACGCGTACTCCGCGAGGAGGAGGTCCCGCGGGTACTTAATGAGCTCCACGAAGGAAGTAGTGGCTGCCATTCAGGAGGACGGTCATTGGCCGAGCGCGCTGTGTCCCAGGGATACTGGTGGCCCAAAATGCGGCAGTCTGCCTTGGACTACGTGAGAAACTGCGGGTCCTGTCAGAGGCACTCTCCCCTCTTACATCAACCTACCCTCTCCCTTAACCCAGTCACCAGCCCGTGGCCTTTTGCCCAGTGGGGGCTTGATATCATAGGCGTGCTCCCAACCGCCCCTGGAGGATTCAAACACCTCATCACCGCTACGGACTACTTCACCAAGTGGGTCGAGGCGGAGCCCCTCATTCACATCACCGCAACGGAAGTGGAGCACTTCCTCTTGAAACACATAATTTCCAGATTTGGTGTTCCTTATGCTATCATTTCGGACAACGGCACCCAATTCGTGGCCGAGGCCATCAAGACTCTTTGCAAGAAGAAGAATATCCGGGTCTATCATTCGACGGTGGCTTACCCCCAAGGGAATGGCCAGGCCGAAGCCTCTAACAAGTCCATCTCTGCCGGCCTTAAGAGGCGGTTGACCAACAAGCGGGGAAATGGGCGGAGGAACTCCCCAAGGTCCTCTGGGGCTATCGCACTACCTCGCGATGGGGAACAGGCCAAATGACCTTCTCCATGGCCTACGGGATAGAGGCGGTGCTCCCCCTCGCCGCCACCGCCCCAACAGATCGCACTGCGGATTTCCACCCAGCCACCAATGAGGAGCATGTTGCTTCCGAGCTCAACCATATCGAAGACCTTCGCGACGAAGCAAATATCCGCTACACAGCGTACCAGCAAAAGGTTGCACGTGGGTATAACAAGCACTTCCGAATACGTCCCTTCCAAGTTGATGACCTTGTCCTCCGCGAGGTGGTCCAAAAGAAAAATAAGAAAAAGTTCATGCCCAATTGGGAGGGCCCATTCCGGATCACGGCCAAGGCTGGTTACGGAGCTTACCAGTTGGCCGAGATGGATGGCACCGTCGTGGGCAACCTGTGGAACGCCTCTAAGCTCCGGAAGTACTACGGATAGTTTCCCTTTTTCCGCCCCACCCGAGGTGAAACCAATGTATACCGGGTGTTCTTTTTGATAACTCTGTTCTTAATTCAGTCACCCCCCTCGTCCTGTATTATGAATATTATCTGTACGTTCGGTTGAACGACCCGTTGGGAAAATGTTCGTGTTCGGTAGAACATTTATCAACTCCTGCGTGCTCGGCTAAGTTAGGGGATCTTGGGCAGTCCCGATAACCTTAGCCAACAATCGCGTCCATCGCAATGGAAGGCCATCTTACGTTCGGTGAACGATATCCCGTTCGGGACACCACTGCTCGGTCGAGTACGTGGGCAGGCCGGTTGGTCTCGGTTACTCTGCACCACTTAGTGCCTTGGGTCGAACTACCAAGCCTAAAGTCTCTGCAATCTTCGGTAGCAAGCGAAACTCGTTCACTTACACCCGAAAAGGGGCTATTGACACAGTGGATGTAAAGTCTTAGCAAAATCACCAGCGTTAAACAAAATCACTGGCGTTCGTACGCTCGGTTTAAATTGGTTTTCTTTTTGCAAATACGAAGTAACGAGCGAAACAAACAAATGAGAAACAAAAATGAATTAACATTTCAATCTTCGATTCAAGTACATCAAAATTGGGGGCTCGGCTACAGCAAATCAATACCGACCCCAGGGCTACCAGTTTACATTACATATCATGGCACTTTGCCCTAAAAAAAAAAAAAACAACACACAAGGTAGAAGGAAGATCGGTCAAACTTAGGCGTCCGAGCCTCGGCGGGCATTGTCATCATCCCTTCAAATTGCCCCTCCGCATCATCCATGGGCATCTCTGGCACTTGGGGCTCGGGAGTCGGTGGGATGATCCTGGCCTCGGCATCCGGAGGGGCGTTGCAGGCATCTACCCCTCTGGTATAGGCAGCAGGGAAGCAGTCCTTGTGGCCCAAGCGGTACCCTTTGTCAAAAGCACGGGCCTCCATGTCCTCGGCCTCCTTGACGTACTGCTTCCCTTCTTCTTCCTCCCCCCTCCGGAAGCCGTTAGCCTCGGCCGTGGGGACAAAGATGTCGGCCTCCGCAAGGCCCCCGAGCTCAACAAGTTTGTCCTGGGCCACAGCACGGTTTCGCACCTTTGGCTCAAGCCCTCACCAGCGATCCTGACGGCCCGATCGGGACGTCGGCAATCTTGCTGGCCAATTGGGCGCGGCCCTCCGCACCATCCCTTGCGAGGCTCGGGTCCTCCATCTCTCCTTCCTCAAGCTCTCAGGAGTCCCGCTTTTAGCCGGGCCGAGGCGGCGCTCGCCCTTCAAATTGTTCTCGAGGCCTCGAGGCCTTTGCGGTCAGCGCTACCTCTTGTGAGCGGCAATGGAGGCCCGGCTACTTCCGAAACAAAGAAAACAAAAACACAGGTCGATTACCGAGCTCAAACCTTGGAAAGGGGGAGGCTGGGGAGTTAGAAAGGAATTTACCTGCGGGCTGCTCGGTGGAGTTCGAGGAAGTTGTCCCTCGATGGGCCAGACGCATTAACAGCGGACATGTCCGCCAATCGAGGGCGAAGCCCCTTCGCCAGGGGCCGTTAGCCCGCGCTCGGATCCTCCCGGCGCTGTCGCCCGGGTGAGGACCACTCCCCCGCTGACTTTGAAGGCGGGCCCGTGAGTTGGGGGAGGCGAGGTCTGGGCGGTAGCCCAGAGCCTCGACCCGCCGTTGGTAACCCTATAACCACAGGCTGGCGTGGCTGCGTGGTTGGCCACCGAGGGCTGAGATGGAACCTCGGCGCCCGGCCTACGGTAGAAGCTCTTCCGATGGTCACCGGAGGGGATCTTTGGGATAGAGGACTCTACGCATAGGCGTTTTGGCGAGCCATCCCTCCAGCGGCTTCCTCCCTCCCCTCCTCTGCCGGGCGCCCCTTCCCGTGGCGGCTCGCCGAGCCAGCTATTCTTTGTCAGTTAGCAAAGGGGGGGCGTCACGTCTCGGCCGCAACAAACCCTAGAGCTGCCTCTCCCGAGTTGTTCTAGATCACCGTTAGGAGAGCAATCATAGTCCGCCCACAATAGATTACTGGCGAGGCTGCCGTTATTCCTCTTAGCGAGGAACCGTGGTAGCTCAGTAGGCGAGGAGGAGGTGTGCACAGCTGCGCCCCCAGAGAGTAAAGGGCTTGGATTATGCCGCCGTCCGTCAGAATCCGAAAGCGACTCCTATTGACAACGGTGTACTGCAGAAGTGTGATGAAACACCCAAATTTCGTTAGAAAACGGAAACAGATTAATCAAGACGCATAAGAAAGGAAAACAAGAAGAGTAGATGGTCTTGCCATCGGGTTCTCCTCGGCGGTGATTTAGGGGCCACGTGTGGGGCTCCTCGGGGGCCCAGGAGTAGTTCCCCCTCACCACCACGTAATTATACCGGGTGTTCCTCGAGTCATAAAGGTCCCCAAATAGTGATTGTGCTCGTTCGAGCGGAAAAGTAATACCGGCTCCGGAACCGGTGAACCTGAGTGCCGCCGGTAGATACCAAGGACGTCAGAACCGCGGGCCGGACGCCGAGTCCTACCAACTTCAAGACAAAATGTAATCGATTTTACGTTGACCACCACCGGTGTGGGCGAGGTCGTAGTAGTAGAAAGCGGTAACCGACCATCGCCGCAATGGGAAGCGGAGGCCGCCCTCGGTGATGGCCATGAGGGGTACCGTGATGTGGTCCTCCCCATACTGAATCCTGTCCCCAAAGAGCAGTTCAACCTCCACGTCCTCGGGGATCTGGTATCTTTCCCTGAAGGCCGCCAGGCGCTCAGGATGCTCGGGATCAAAATCCTTGACGTAGGGGCATTCTTCATCCCCGAACTTGGGGAGGGGGACCTCCTCCCAATCCTCCCCGAGGGCGAGGGTTGGTGTCTCGGCCCTTTGCGCCTGTGTTTGGCCTACGCCCTCATCCTCCTCGGTGGGATGGGGCCCGGTTGCCCTACACAGGGCTGCTTCCCCGTTCTTGGCGTCGGCGCCGGGCTTTCGTTACATCGGCGGCGGTAGGTCCGTCGATAACTGCTGCTTTCGGGGCGGCGAGGTAGAGGCCTCCGTATCAAGGTTGGTCCTCTCTTCCTCCATCCTGCGATATTCCTCGGGTGTAATGGTTTGGAGGGGGGGATTCTTAGTGCGCTCGGGGCACGGTCTGTATACCGGTTCCCGAGTTCCCTGATATACGCTCGTGATGCCTCGAAGCTGGCGTCGTCTTCGTCACTATCTGATATGACGATGGGCTCGTTTCTCATCCAGCCAAGAACCTAAAAAGGTGCACAGAAGAAACCCGTCAGCTATATGCGTAGGGGTGATATGCGTGAAATGAATTACAAGGACACAGGGGCTAGCCAAGGGGGGGGGCCTACCCCTCGGATCACTCTCGACTGGGAGCTAGGACGTGGTGTGTGCGTTCGGGAACGTCATAAGGGGGCCTCGGCGAGGATCAACGTGGTGCTCGGAAGAACACGTTGAACACTCAAACTGCGCTCGGAAGAACAGGTTGAGTGTCAACGTTTCCAGATTCCGGCAGCCGTTCGCCGCCACAACCTCGCCGGGAAACTCAACCCAAAACAGGGGCTGAGTTTAAAACATAAAAACGGGCCAAAACTGGCCCAAAATGCACGAAAAAAGTATTGAAAAGCAAGAAAAGGGAGAGAGAAGGGGATTTACCTTGAGTTTTGGTGGTGGAAGTGGCTGAGACACGAGATCTGGGGCGAAAACGGTTGGGATTCTTGCGGCGGCGAAAAATTTCCGGCGTGAAGAGATAGAGGCAGAGTGACGAGTGCTTCCCCCCTTCCCCAAAGCCCTATTTATAGGGAGTGGGGGGATGTCACCCGCCGCATTATTAATGCGATACAATACGCCGGGTTTCGAGACGGGCAGCGAGGCTCGTAAAACCAACCGGAGGAAGACACCTGTCCACACGATTCGAAACATTTTCGGCGGGAGTCCCAGGCGACACTCAGCGGACGAATGCCGAGACAACACGTGTCATGTGACGTCACGCCACGTCAGCGAATCTCTGACACCGGATAACCCAAATGTCACCTCCGAGCTTCTGTCATGTCATGTGTCCTTTCAGCTTTAGAAGTGATGTGACGTCCCGACACGGTATTCTCGGTAGATTCCTTTTGGGAGAAGGCGCTCGGTAATGCCTCGGCATTTCATAAGGGATCCACATGGGCGCTTCGGTTGATGCTTTACTCCCCAATCCCATTGAAACCGATTGGCCAGTAGGGGGCTATTGTAGCGGAGAAAAACGGGGGTCGGAGGGCCCCGCTACACTCGTGGGCCTTCGGTATAGGACTTCGGCTGATTGGTACGATCGGTCGAGCAGAAGCTGCATCTTGTGTAACCGGATGTACGAACAAGGGGCTCGGCTAAAACGTTCCCAGGGGACTCGGCAACACCAACGGGGCATGGCTGCAGAACCCTCGGTGCGAAGGCGGGGGCGGGAGGCGAAGGCCTCGGGCCGGCGCCTGCAGCCGTCGAGGGGCTGGTTGAGACACACACCCTCGGATACTGGGTGGCCCATTAATGGTCTTGACCATCCCACGTGCTCACCCCACCTCGCATCGCAAGTGGCGTGCCACCAACCTACGCACTAATGCGCTGCGGGGAGGGCTAGCTCGGTAAGGATATCGTCAGTGGTTACTACCGGGGAATGGAAATGATTAGCGGAACGCCACTAGTCTGGCAAACAGATATCTACGCACTCGAGTGCAGGGATAGCGACGGGGCGCGTGGAGTCCTCCCGAGGGGCGTGCGGGGCACGCGCACCCTTACCTATAAATACGCTCCCCCTCTCCTCAGTAAAAAGGGCAGCAACAAGTAAACTCTAATACCCTCTCTCTCTCTCTACATTTAGCTCCCAGGCCGCACTTTCTCTCTCTAGATCTCCATCTCGTAACTCTTCCCGTCGCTTACTTAGCCATCGGAGTGCCTCCCCGAACAACCACCGTCCGGGCCAGGCACTAACGTGGTTGTCCCCCTTGTGCAGGTACACCTCCGACGCACCACCAGGAGTCACGGCAAGATCAGTCTGAGCTCATTCCCCCACGCTCTCATCGCCAGGCGTCCCAGGAGGTCCAACAGGAGAAGCGCTCCTCCACAGAAAGTTTTTGGTTATTTACTATGAATATTTAGAGGACAGTCACTTCAAATTTAATAATACTCTACAAGGTTAGGAACTTTAACCTAGAACATCTCAAGCTATGAAAGATACTCTAAAATGATTCTTTGGTTGAAAGTTGAACCGAAAAAGTTGATTAAACTTCTTTTAGTGCAATACAACTTTAGGGTATGTTTATGAAACATAAATTCAGGAGTAAAAAATATCTTGGACTATAAAAATTTGAAGAGTTAATACTATTATTGCAAGATATCCTAAACTTTGAGACTCTGTTGTACTATTATTTAGTTTTGCTATCATATGACAGACTCAAAATACAAAAATAAATAAGTTAGGGGGTTAAATTTTAGAAATGTGCATAACTTTTATTGCTTATCAACTATAAATATATTCACCACTTTTTAAGTAAAAATTATGCATTCGTAGTCGCCAGAAAGAATATTGGCAGATTAGTTATTTAACGATCTTTCGGGGGTAATAATATCGCAAACGCATTGCCGTGACTATTGGAAGGGACATATTGTTGCCATTTATATTAGCACTTTCAAATAAGGGAGCACAATGCTCCAAGTGACACATTGTAGGAGGCAAATTAGTTATTTAACGATCTTTCGGGTGTAATAAGTAATATAGTAACCCATGACTTCTTTTGTTAAAACCGAATCTGGAGAATTTAAGCAGCGATATTTTGAATCTACGAATGGTACAAGAGCTCAAAGTGTGATGTTTGATTACATTAATTTTACCAACCCCATATTTCTAGTCCCTCTTTGAAAGCCAACCGTCCTTTAATTTCAGTCCCTCAATAAAAAACCAAATATTAAGGAAATATTATCATTCCACTTTATTATGTGACATCCCATAATGTAAATTTATTTTCAAGCCAGTGCAATAAAAGAAAAAGAATAAGACAGATTAGTCAATAAACGAAAAATCCATGGGCAAGAAATTTGACAGACCAAACGGCTTAAGTCATCTAACAGGGCATTCACGGAAACATTCATAATTTCAACATCTAAAAGTTGCACAAACTACAAGCAAAGCGGCACAGAAAAACCTCAGAAAGGTCCTGTAACTACAAGAATATACCACTCATTCCCAACTATCTCAAAACTTATCTACATTAAATCCACCTCGAAGAACCTCATAAGCATCTCTACTCCTGGTTTTCTTCACCCCAGCTGTGAAATGGAGTTTTCCTCCATCCGATGTGACGCAAGTGACTTTCACCCAAATTGACATTACCTTTGTTTTCATCCCCTCCATGGCGGATAGTTTCCCTTTCTCCAGATACCCAGTCACTACAGTTGAAAAGCGCAAAACAGACGAATCCCTATAATCCACTTCACAAATCGAGGGTATGTAGACAGTAAGTTTGCTAGTCTCTTCGTTCAACTCATAGTTCGTTGCATCTCGAGGGAAGATGCCTACTGCTAAGTCATGCTCCTTTAGCAGTTCAGTCAGTGGCTTTTGCATTTTCCCTGGAAAGGTAGTTTGTTTCGTTAAACAGTGTAACGTTTCCGCAACTCAGGAAAAAAGAGAAAGAGGTATAAATGCATATATGAGTGCACATAAAATATGCACAAGCTGAATATCAGAAAAACTTAAACAGGAAAGCAGAAAATTGAAAATTCCCCCTGAAGACAAAACTTAACAGGTGAACACAAGAACTCTAGCACGACAATAGAACATGTAAGCATAAAGAGAACTAAATCGTAAAGATGCCAATTCCTGATGGTTGGTGAAAGTGGAAAAGATTCTGACAAAGGACTTAATCCGGGAAGCTCAAAGCGCAAAACCATTTAAGCTATATACACTTTACAAATAGCATATGAATAACCGAAGGCATCTCTTTGATGTACTGCTCATGTCAAACAGAAGAGAGAATGTTCCAGAAGCGAAACGAACCTTTGAGTTTGTTGACCAACCATTTGGTTCCTCCTTCAATGCTGGTTGACAAAGACTAATAGCAGCCATAAAGGTCAGTATAAGAAAACGGGAACCAGTCGTGCTAAAAAGTTCAGGCATTTCAAACTATGGGAATTGCGAATTACACTATTTACAATGTTCTATGACATGTGATTGAAAGGTAGAAGTAACAAATAAAATGATTCAATTTGTTATAAATACCATCATATAGTTGCAAACAGTGAATCATTTCTGAAAAGGCTAATTGTGAGACAGCCAGCCTCTTTCTATGAATCCACTTCAATGGGAAGCCTAACTAACTATGGGTGTCATAGTGCATAGTGTTGTGCATTTTATAAAAACAACATTCTTAATAATTCGTTAAGATCGAAGATTTAAAAATGTTATGCCCATCCCACATAAAAAGTCTAAATGAGTAGTTTTGGGAATATATTGCTGGGGATTGGGGATCACTCACAGACAACCCAGACATGAAGAGTTAACCTGATATAGCTGGAGTGCTCGCTCCACAGAGAAATATATACTATTTCGTACACACCAGAAATAATGGAGGTTAGACGCTCAATCCTTACTTCATTCTTTCCTAACCTCTTTGTATTTCACTTCACCAGCTTCCCAATCCCATACCTTAAGACTAAAATACTTATTAGCACAAAACCCATGCTATGCACAAACAAAACCAAGTGCACAAGCTTAAAATAGATATGTCAATTCTAGGTGATCCGACTGTCCACACCCTGTTCCCTTCGCCCGAATGGACCTGGGATATGGATTACCAATCTCCTTGCGTTGGGACTATTAGCAGTTCCTTGTATAAAATTCTGTAACAACATTTCACAGCTACTCTTTTTTTTTTTAGTAACTTGTTACCACGTATAAATGCCCAGATTACCTTAATTTTTAGATGCACTTTTCTACCTAAGTGTCTATTCGTCCATGAATACTTTAACAGCTTCATATAAAACATAAAGGTATGAAGTGGAACTTAACAAATACGAAATCTCACTATTATAGGCAAAATAATTGATTACTAAAAACGGTTATGAAGAACAATAATCCTAGGGACACAATATCAAGACCACCAACTACAACATCATTCATATGAAGAAGTTTTTCTCAATCTCTAAGTTCAAATAAGTAGCTAGATACTAACACATCAAACAAAGATGGCTATAAAATTATATCCTGGCAGAAGCTTGGAGAATTTATAATTACTATTTCGATTGGAATTTATTTCGGTAATCAAGCTCTGTTTACTGTCCTCATCTTCGAGTTGACGGTCAATTTCTTCATACCACACATCAAAAAGTTTACCAATTCAACAAGGTGACACTTCAATATCAACAAATCCTACTTTCAGTTCAGAATAATAAAGAAAACAGACAAATAATACTACAAGGAAACAAAATTATGAGAAGAAGAAGAAGAAGAAGTGAGATCGAGAACATACAGTGAAATCGTCACCGACGGAGTCGATTTCCTTGTTGGCTTTCTGGCCTAGCCAATACGCTCCCACCTTGTTCAATATCTGATCCATTTCCCTCTTCTCTTCTGTCTCGTTCGGGGTGTGCGTGTGTAAATACTTATGTATGTCTGTTTATGCGTGTGTATGCGTATACGCTGTATTCATCTCTCCACAAATTGAACAAAAAAATGATTAATTGCTCGGATGTTGAATCTCTCTCGGACTCAACGTGTTTCCATTCCAGAGTTTACCCTCTTTCTGCACGGGGTGTCGTCGTTTATTTCCCGCGACTGTTCAGCGCCTCGTTTTCTCGTTTCTAGAATTTCTTGGGCCTAAATCCTCCGACGTCGCGTGTTTGACTGTTTTTGTTTGCATTCTGACTTTTAAATATATACTAGCATGAAATTACTAGGAGTAATCAGAATCTGTAGAGGTGTTGATAATAATGCCCACAAATATATTATTTTGTAAAAGAGTAGTGCACAAATTTGTATGAATGAAAATCTAAAAAGCTCATTCAAATATGATTTGTTGGTTTGGCATTTTTCAATTCATTTTTCAGAATTTTCACAATTTGTGACTAAATAAACAAAATGCAATACAATAATGCATAATGCAAAATGGAAAGTCGTGGCTTCCAAACACCTTCACGGATATTTTTAGAATCCACTTCCTTCAAATTTACAAATAGATCAAACAAAAAAGGGATAAGTGAAATGATGAAGGAGCCAATTTCAATTTTTTACTTTAACTGAACCAACAACCTAAACTATAGAAAAATAATCAAGAATTAACGCATCAACAAGTTAGGGGCTTGAAATGTTAAGGATAATCTAATATGCATTACCCAGTGTTCTTAGAGATAATCTTAGCTTGAACAATATATGTAAAGATAATCTTGGTTTTTGTTGAAATGTGCTCTTCTTTCCTTGACATATTTCTTTTTCTTCTTATTGTATTTAAAAATCTTTTATCAATAAATTGTTTTGCTTTGCCGTTACCAAAATAAAAAATAAAAAATTCAATTTGTGCTTGAGACATCTAAAAAGTTGTAACTTCTTGAACCCTGAAAGTTGATAATTCTTTAAGATAAAAAAGGGTTTGCTAGTCGTCTCGCTTAGCGAAACAAAAATGTCAAACTAATCACATTTTATTCACAATTGGTGGGTTCCACCGTGCTACACATGTACGCGTCAACCCGTTAACGTCAAGTGATATATTTATGTTAATGGATGTGCGCTAACTTTTTTGCACAGTTATGCCCAAAATAGTTAACAGATGCACACTACAATTAGGGATGGACATGGGGAGGGTATGGGGTGGATAGCACTACCTCCATCCCTGATCCCCGAACTTATATCAAACCCCATCCCCTCCCCAATCCCCACCGAATTTTTTTTTTAACCTCCATCCCCGCCCCAATGCAGGGAACAGGGATCTGCATGGGGAATTAGGGATTCAAACCTTAACAACACTTGCAATTCAAATTGGTTTAATTGAAATCAAGTTGTTTGCTTCATAAACCAAACAAAAAGAAACATAAAAGTTGGCATAAAATGAAATAGAGGAACTACAAAGTTGTACTACAATAACATTTACATTTGGGCAGAGGAAGAACTACAAAGTTGTACTACAATAACACTTACATTTGGGCAGAGGAAGGAGAAAGGTAATTAGGCAGGCAAAGCACTTAATTCAGAGGCTGGAGATGGGGAGGGAGAGAGGGATAATTAATTGGAATTAATTATATTTAATGACTATATGCTCCTGCTTAGTTTCCAGGACGAATAGTCCCAAGAAAGAGCCTAACTTTAAGTTATAAACTTATTATCTAGGAAAAGAAATTTTATAAACATATAACATAAATATATATTATACCTACACACACACACACACACACATATATAGGGTAAACTTCTTATCCGGACTTTTAAATTCCGAACCTCATGATCCAAATATTTTTTTGATGATCCGATCCGTCCAATGTGTTTAGAAGGTGTTTTCAATAGACCACGCGGGAAATCTTCAGAAAAAATAAATACCGGGAATGGCTTGATCCAAGTAGTTTTCACAAAAAAATCTATTATGAAAACACTTTTCTGAACAAATTGAATGGACGCATTTTCCAAAAATAATTTGCAACACAAAAAAACCCTTTTTTTAATTTCCGGGAGGTGTGGATTAGAAGTTTTTCGTGTGTATATATGTGTATGTGTGTGTTGGGGGGGGCGGGGATCTGGGAGGGTAGGGGACTAACAATACCATCTCCTACTTGATCCCCGAAATTTAAAAAAAAATAATTGTCATCCCCTAGCCATTCAGGGAGGGGACGGGTTGAATCGGGGTGGGTCGGCCGAGATGGCCATCCCTAACTACAATCTTGGTCCCAGTATCCAGATTTCAAAGTAGTTAATATTACAACTTAACAAAATAACTAGCGGCAGTTGAAAGTAGTTAATATTACAACTTAGCAAAATAATAAGTTTAGCAACTATTTATAGAAATTAGATAGGAGATAGCGGTGAGCATGATATTTTTCAAAGTTGCGTCCACCCATAAACTTCTTGCTACTGTGTTTACGCATTCTTTTTTGAGAGATTATTCATTTCTTCATCTTTGGAGGTATCCACCATGGCTTTGCTTTCATTTGGAATTCCTTTCTGCTGGCGGCTTGTCATTGATATTCCTACATACTTTCTCTGTCCTTTTTTAAATGTGTTACTTCGTAAATCCAACTTATTAAAAAGATATCATCATTACTCATTTCACATCAACTTTTACTTTCACTTTACACTTTTCGCATCAGCTTTTACATCCACTTTCCAAAATTATCCTCCACTTTTAGCCGTTAACTCTTTACCAACTAACTTTTCAAAAGGACAAAATAATAATTGCACAAACTTTTACCCACTAACTTTTCAAAACAAACACTTATTAAGGAACAACCCAAAATGGAAAATTAAACACTTAAAAAGAGATGGAGGGAGTAGCTTTCAGTTTTTTCTTTTTTGGTTAGTATTGCAGGAGGGAGTAGGAGTGGTTGGTGAGGCATTTGCAATGGCTTTAGCAGTTTCATGGAAGATTGAAGTGATGTTGAATTTGCATTGGTTTGATTGATCCGTTGATGTAGTTGTAAGTTTTGAGTTTTGCTCTGAATTCCTTTGTTGCGCTTAGCATTTCCATCATAGGCAATTGTAGAAGGTTGCAATATAAGTTTATAAGGGTGTTAGTATGCTTATAATCAATATTATTGAAGTCCGAGAACTTTAGGGCCTTATAATTAATCGAGGTGCGCACAAATTGAGCAGAGCATACGATTTAGGGGGAAAAAAACATTTGCATGGTTAAATTTTTTGCAAAATTTTTAGTACTAAGCCCCTTGTTTTGGTCCCTAGGTTTACACTTTCCAGATTCCCCAAAATAAAGACGTACTAGCAGTGAGCCCATGCTATACATGACAATTTGCTCCACGATATGTTTTATGAAGGAATTCCACATAGGGATGGCCATTCCGTCTGACCTGTCGGTATCCGATCCAAGCCTTTCTTAGAACAGATCCGCGATTTGGAGATCTGTTCAGAAATTGGGTTGGATATAGTTTTTTTTTTTTTTTTTGGTTTTTAATTTTTTGGATTAGTTAGGAGGTAGGGAAAAACATGTCCTAGCTCCGAATCTGCCCCAAATCCATTCCCTGTCCAATCCCCGCCAAGTCTTTGAATCCCTGATTAATATGTGTTACATTTTTTTAGGGTTCTCTACTTCTTTTTTCTTTTTCTTTTTTCTCATTCCGCCACACACCACACACACAAGTGCGAGGTAAATACGTAATCTGTTGCTCTCATTTGTTCATCATTATTTTATTTTATTTTTCCTTCTTTTCATGTGAACATTGGAACATATATTGGAAAGATGATTTTTTCCCCCCTAAATTTGGATCCATCCCCGCACGGGATCCTCGTTCCCCATTTGAGATGGGATGGAGATAAAAACAAAGCATCATTGGCGATCAGTTGGGACAGGGACGACAAGGGGATCAGGGATCGGGGACATGAATAGTAATATTCGGCCTCGATCTGTATCCATGGCCAACACTAATTCCACATGAACAATAATAGTGATCCTATGCTATGCACGAAAACTAAATAAAATAAATTAATTTTTGCTACACATTTTGTTGATATTTAATATAATATAATGGTTAAATAAGATATACACTGGATTATGTAAAATGCAAGAACCATTAAAAAAAAAAGGGAGTTTTAATTAGACATCCTATACCAATAATATCATTATGATTCCACCTTGTCAAGTTTGAATACTTATATGATTAAGTTTGAATACTTATATGATTACATCCTGTTTTTAAATAATAACCGAAAGGCCCTTTATCTATAATTAGAATACTTATGTTTATTATGTAAAATCACCAAAGTGGTAAATCAATAAACCATATCTTTGGATCTCAGCCGATCCCAAGTTCGGATAAAGGAGGAGGGTTGTGCGTTAGGTAGCTGATAGCCAACACATAAAAGGACCCGTCAGAACCTTATGACATGAACCTTAATCATACAACGAGACATGCTAGAGCATTCCCTTTAAGCGACGCGTTGTGCCTGCCTTCAGGTGCTTCGAAAAATGAGCAAGGGGTGCCACATTGGCGCCCGGGTGTGGTGATAAGTGAGTAAGGGTTCCCACGCGTGCCTGGAGGAGCGCGGGTAATGGAGCAATTTTGGGAACAGATGGATGATGTGGTTCAAAAGATACTTTGTGGAGAGAAGCTTTTTATAGGAAGAGATTTCAATGGCCATGTGGGAGTGCAGAGGCAAGGGTATGAGAAGGTAAATGGTGGATTTGGATTTGGTGACCTAAATGAAGGTGGTAGGAGGATTTTAAATTTTGCGGTAACTGACGACCTGATAGTTGGGAATACTCTTTATAACGAGCGTGAGTAACATTTAATTACCTTTAAGAGCAGAGCTAATAGAAGCCAGATCGACTACATCCTTGCTAGAGGCGCAGATCGCTTGTTATGCAAGGATTATAAGGTCATTCCCGGAGAGTGTCTAGTGGCACAATATAGACTTTTGGTGTTAGATATTGGTCCCAAGAGGAATAATAAACAGAGAAAAGAAACTAGAAGCTCATGAACTAGATGGTGGTTCTTACGAGGAGAGCAACTAAAGGTATTCAAGGAGCGTATGTGCCAAGAGATGGAGAGGGGAGGAGAAAGTGATAGTGATAGTATGTTGAATACAATGGTGACAAGGATTAGAATAATATCAAAAGAAGTTCTTGGGAACTCAAAGGGGAAAGGTTCAATCTCTAAAGAGACGTGGTGGTGGAACGATGAGGTTCAAACCATGGTAAAAGCCAAGAATGATTGCTTTAAAAAGTGGAAAAGGACCGAAATGTGAAAAAATTTCAGAGGTACATGTAGGCTAATAGGGAAGCTAAGAAGGTCGTTAGTGAGGCTAAGTTGAGAGCCTACGATGATTTTTATGCTAGGCTTGATAGTTAGGATGGAGAAAAAAATATATATAAACTCACCAAGCTAAGAGAAAGGAAAGTTAAAGACTTCTCTCAAGTGAAGTGTATAAAAAGTAATGATTCAGAGGTGTTGGTGAAAGATGAGGAGATCAAGGATAGATGGATGATGTATTTCGAGAAGTTGTTAAATGAGAAACATGAAGGAAGCTTTGGTGAGGAGGAAGTTGATGTCCCTAGTGAGAAAATAGAATACGAGTTCTATCGGAGGATACAAAAGTTTGAAGTGGCCAAGGCTTTGAAAAAGATGAAACCGGATAAGGCCATAAGACCAGATGGTATCCCCATTGAAGTGTGGAGAAGCCTAGTTGACTTGGGGGTGTTGGTTGACAAAATTGTTCAACAAGATTATTTTATTTGGAAGGATGCCTGATGGATGGAGAAGGAGTACCATAGTACCTAGCTACAAGAATAAAGGGAATATTCAAAATTGCAACTATAGAGGTATTAAGTTGATGAGTCATACGACAAAGTTGTGGAAAAGAGTTATTGAGCATCAATTGAGGATGGTGACTACGGTGTCGGAGAAACAATTTGGGTTCGTGCCTTAGAGATCAACTATGGAATTAAGCTATTTATCTACTAAAGAGATTGGTAGAAAGACACAGGTCAACGAAGAACAATCTTCATATGATTTTCATAGACTTGGAAAAGGCTTATGATAGGGTGCCTAGAGACATTATATAGTGGTTCTGAAGAGAAAGGGAGTGACCAGAGGCTATATTGACGTGGTCAGAGACATGTATGAAGGTGCAGTCACTACGATTAGATCACCAGTAGGAGAAACGAGTGAATTTTCTATCACAGTAGGATTGCACTAAGGGTCAGCGTTGAGCCCGTACCTTTTCGCATTATTATGGATGAATTGACTAGGCAGATTAAATAGGATATCCCATGGTGTATGTTGTTTACAAATGATATTGTCCTTGTAGATGAAATAGTTAGTGGAGTTAATACTAAATTAGAAATTTGACGGGAAGCATTAGAGTCTAAGGGCTTTTGGATAAGTAGGAGTAAAACTAAGTATATGGTCTGCAAGTTTAGTGATATCAGAAGTGCGTATGAGAAAAGAGTGATGATCCAAGATCAGGAGATACCAAAGAGAGACCATTTTAGGTATTTAGGCTCTATTATTAGTCAAGATGGAGAGATTACCGATGATGTGACTCATAGGATCCAAGTGGGGTGGCTCAAGTGGAGAAGCGCTACTGGTGTATTGTGTGACAAGAGGGTACCAACAAAATTGAAAGGAAAATTCTATAGAACTGCCATTAGACCAGCAATGTTTTACGAGATAGAATGCTGACCAATTAAGAATAAGCAAGTCAACAAGATAAGTGTAGTGGAAATGAGAATGTTGAGGTGGATGTGTGGTAAAACTAAACGAGATAGGATTAGAAATGAAACAATTCGCGAGGTGGTAGGTGTAGGACCTATAGAGGAGAAGTTAAGGGTAAATAGGCTAAGGTGGTTTGGGCATGTCTATCGTAGGTCAGTGGATACAGTAGTTAAGAGAATGGATAGGATAGCTTTGAGTAGAAACGCACAAGGGATGGGAAGACCCAAATTGACATTAAATGCGGTAGTACGCAAAGATCTGAGTATACTAGGTTTAAGCGATGAAACAGCACTTGACAGAGCTCAATGGAGGAAAAAGATTCATGTAGCCGACCCCAATTGATTGTGACATAAGGTTTGGTTTGATTTATTGTATAAATAACCCACTTTTAAAGGATATATGAATATGGTTGATTAATTTACCATTTTCCACCAAATTGGTAAAACAATAAACCATATTCCATTTTATGTAAAGAATTATGAATTTGGCCCTTGCAGTGGCTCCCTTAAACAACTTAATTAAGATGGAATTTAGCATGGAAACATTCTTTATATTTTCATCCCAAAAAACGTTACCATATAGGCAAAAAAATTTAGGATGAAAACATAAACAATTTAGGATGGGATTTAGGATGAAAAAATTCCTAGAAATCTTTAGCCTATAGACAAAGAATTTTAGGATAAAAACATAAACAATTTAGGATGAAAACATTCTTTATGTTTTCATCCCAAGAATCTTTACTCTATGGGCAAAGAATTTTAGGATAAAACGATAAACAATTTAGGATGGAATTTAGGATGGAGGATGGAAACATTCTTTATGTTTTCATCCCAAAATCTTTTCCCTATAGGCAAAGAATCTTTGAATGAAAACATAAACAATTTAGGATGGAAACATTCTTTTTATTTTCATCCCAAAAATCTTTACCCTATAGGAAAAGATTGTTAGGATGAAAACATAAAGAAAAATCATAGTTAAAATTGTTTAGGCAGCCGCATGCACAGACCAAATTCATAAAGGGAAGTTAAATAATGGAGTATTGAATATGGTTTATTGTTTTACCACTTTGGTGAGAAAATAGTAAATTAATCAACATTTCAGCTAGGTTGCATACTGGAAATTTTCAGAAAATAATAAATACAAAGATGATTCATATAGGCTAGTCAATGGCCAACAACATAAAAAGAAAGACTCATATTGCATGCGGTTGAGATTTTAAAAGCAAAACAATAATAACAAACCCCATGCATCCATCCTTTACCACAAAATAATGTCATCATAATCAACACATTAGGAAAACATCTTATACTTGGATTTCTTGATCGGTATAGATATTAGAAAAAGAATAAAAAATATTGGGTGATCTCAGCTAAGCTTTGGTGTAATTAATAACTAATTTCATAGTGAAATTGTCAATCAAGTCCTTGATTCTTCTTCAAAGTAATTAATCGTATTCAGCAGTGGAATTAACAAATTGTGCTTGTATCTTATTCAACAATAGTTTCTCTGATCCTATTTATATAGGTTGATGTTGGATTAAAAAAGGCAATAGAATATCAATGAGTCCCAAATTTCTCGAGCTAGAGCCTAGAGAAATACATCAGATCATCTAGGGTGTAAATTAAAAGAATTTGTACCATATATAAGACAGAGTACATTTCAATTTAGAGTGAGATTATTCTAAATTCTCAATTCTAGTTATAGTGTTCTTCCAACTGATTAGTTTGTACGCATATGTTTATATATGTAGTCATTCTTAATATAATTATTACTGTATCCTTCATTTGAAAATACATAATTCCTCGAATTCAGGCTATAACTTTTCAAAAAATCTCCTAATTAATTAAGAGCATGCATGATTTACGAAAAATGGACAATCATAGATTTTACATACCATACTTGCATTATTTATCCCTACTATAAATTTCTACTTTAGATCAATTAAGTAACGTATACAATCTTGCTATAGTTTCTAGAGTTGACCATTAAAAAATAAGGTGTCACATGTCGCATTCACGTTTCTCCTCTCAAAAAGTCATTCTGCAATAATATATAAGATACCCCATGTGCTAAGAAAAACTATGCACATTAAAGAAATTTTCCGCCGCTTGGTTGAATAAAAATTCATTAATAATCGAAAAATCATGCTGGTCACTTGTGTCGAGGCTGTGGGCTTTTTTGGCTGATGTTTATGTGAATTTGTCAATTTATTGAATGGCATAATTTCATTTATGTCACTTACGATCATTTCCCAAATAATAAAATCAGATGAAATCAAAGTTTGCTAATCAACAGTTGATTTTAGCAATATTTGATATTAGCAAATAGCTTCTTTATTTGCTAAATCAATTGTTGATTTTAACAAATGTTAATTTTATTTGATTTTAGTAAATATTAATTTTATTTGATTAGCATTTGCCAATTTATTGAATGGCATAATTCCATTTATGTCACTTAATTTCCCAAATAATAAAATCAGATGAAATCAAAATTTGCTAATCAACAGTTGATTTTAACAATATTTGATTTTAGCAAATATCTTCCTTAATTGCTAAATCAATTGTTGATTTTAGAAAATGCTAATTTTATTTGATTTTAGCAAAGAGTGTTGCTAATGCCAAAACCGTTTTTGCTTGGTGCCAAAATTGTAGTGCTTAAAAAATTTGTATCATGTGTAAGGTATAAACGTTTTATGGACTACAGTTTTGACCTAAACAAAAATAGTTTTGGCATTAACATTTCCCTTAACAAATATTGATTTTATCTTATTAGCATTTGAGAAACTCCTCCGAATCATCACTATTTTTAAACCGGACTAATGAAGATTTTGGGACGCCTAAATTGAACAAGTCCTAGATACTTATTGCTGAATATATATGATAGAACTAAGGTTCGGTGGAGTCCACAATTACCGCTAAAAAGAAAACTGAAAAAAAATAAAAATAAAAATCTGTTGAAGTGTTCAAGAGAGAGAGAGCGAGATTAGGCAATCTTTCTTCAAGGCAACGGACACTGATTTAGATGTGTCAACCACCCAGACAGCTCTGTTGCCAAATGGGTATGTTTAGTACAGTATACCAAACAGACAAAAATCAAAAAATTATATCAGCAATTATTTATTTATTTATTTTATCTGAGGATGAAGGAAAAAGAGAGTGCCAATCTTGATTTTGCCAATTCTCTTTTTGTTATTTTCCCAATCTTGAGAAATTTGTCAACTTTCTTTGATTTTCATTGGTTAATTTCTGAGTTAGAATATTCAACTCCACATCATTGCTGCCTGTAGGTGGCTCGAATATTACGTTTGGCACTTTGATGCAAATACACGTCAAATAATTAAATGTGACCCATCTACTCTTTCTCTCAATTGGTGCGCCCAAGTTTAATGTTTAAGTCAAAATCCAAGATATTGGTTTGGACCGTTTGGTGCATACTGAGAATTTAGGATCAGTTTATTTCATTCGGCTTTTGGCAAAAATAATCCCCATGATAACACAAAAATAATGAGAACATTGGAGCGTGTGCAGGGGCGCAAACCCTCACATGCACCCCTAGGACGGCCCCTTGGCATGTTATTCCTTCATTTGGGACTTTCTCAAATGTTCAGGGGCTGTCACAAGGGCGCATGAGAGGGCTCGCACCCCTGCACATCTTCCAATTATCCTGTCATTTTTATGTTATTTTAGATTTTATTTGTAAATTTTTCGAAGAAAGGTCCCCTTAAAATTGTGTTTTTTAGTATATAAGGATGATACTTTATTGAGTATTAACATATCAATACATATGATTTGGTCCTCCCGCATTAAGAATTCTACTTCCATCAATGCTGACGTCAATCGAGTGTTTGCTAATAAACAAAAATAATTATTACAAAAATTAATTAAGGTGCAAGACGAAAAATTCTTAATACCTAAATAGTACTCCCTCCGTCTCTTTTTAAGTGAGTACTTTGGGAAACGTGTATTTTTGTGGACATTAAAAAATGTACTTTCGTATAATATTTTTAAAATTTTTTTGCACCAAATTAAAGTACTCAAAAGAAAATTAAAAAATTATATAGAGAAATATGTTTTTTAGGGTTTTGAAATTGCACGTATTCCCAAGCTATGAACTTAAAAAAGGACGGAGGGAGTAATAAAATAAGAAAATAGTCTGTGTATCTATCATGTGATTGTGGGATCAGATTCCTAATTAATTAAGGTGCAGGACGAAAAATTCTTAATACGTGTTGGAGACTTATTGGAGTTGATTGTTGTACATTTATCATTTTTGGACCGAGAGCATGGTGATATGGTGCCAGGCGTGACCATAATCCATAGTGCCTCCAAACTCAGTCTGTTCCGAAAAATTGATCAAAATCCAAAGGTCTGCATTTCCCAATTTGGAGCCCGAGCAATCCACAGGGGTCAGTCAACATGCCTAAGGCCTCAATTTTGGGTCCTATAATAGGGCTCCCAAATAAAGAAATATAATACATACTATTGTATGTCAAGAGTTTTACAAATAGGTGAGTCTATTGCCGTGGTTGAATTTGTGTTATCTATCCACGGGATTGCGGGTTTGATTCTTTAAACCTTACTAAGGGCCCCGAAATCTCAGGTACAGACCTGTAAGTTAAAGAACAAAAATATTAGATTAATGCTATAATGTGCACCTCCTCCCATACGAGATTTTGTGGTACCAAATATGAGAGAATATGAGATTTTGTGGCACCAAATATGAGATTTTGTGGCTCCAAATATGATATGGCACATGGTATGCACACCATACGGAAATGTGAGATTTTGTGGCTCCAAATATGAGATTTTGTAGCTAAAAATATGAGTTTTTGTGACACCAAATATGAGATTTTCTAGAAATATATGAGATTTTGTGTGATCAGTAAGATATCAGAAGAACCGCATTTAAATCCAAATATGAGATTACATGGCCAAATACGGTATTTTTCAAAATATGAGATTTTGTGACTAATCATACGAGCCAGATACCATATTGTATTTCTTATATCTCTAAATACAAAATCTCATATTTTCAAATACAAAATCTCATATCGGTAAGTCAAGACATTACGTAAAGATTACTCAAAAATATTAGATACTTTTATGGATTCTACTAAGCCGAGTCATGACCCCACCCCCCAACGGTTGTGAAGCATATATTATATCGGGTTGACAAATGCTAGGTCGACCCAACCGCATGGCCTTTACACCTGTCATTTCACGTGCTGGGATCAACGGTTCGTAGCCTACATTGCCTTTACCAGCTATTGGCTCAACGTCACGTCTAGCCCAAAACCTGCTTGCTTCGGCCCTCTACAGAATCTTGTAACTTTTCATGGACGGTTATCGAATTAAATTGATGTCTCAAGTTGGGAATAACCAAAAAACATGTACTTAAATAATCTCTAAATCGAGACAGCAATATCAATTCATTCCTCAAAAAAAAAAAAAAAAAGAAAAAAAAGGAAAGGCCCAATCAATTGCTTTCGGTGAACTACTTCATCGCACTTAAGAAAATGGTAATCCAACAGTACACTACCAACAACCACTAGGTAGAAGCTTAAAAGACCAGAGAAACAACGACATGGAAATTAAGAGTCCAAGAGATTATTATTGAGGCAAATTTAGATATGGCGGGAATAGAGGCTAAGAAACTCCAATTGGTTCCCAATTCGTGGGCAATCAGATTGAGCTTCCAATCCCTCATAGGCCTCCTAGTGGCCGTTCTAGTAATTGGAGCAATTTATTTGACAGAAGAGAGCAAGCAGTTTTTGGAAGAAGAAGCAGAGGATCAAGCGAGTCGTACTCCTCATCAAACTAACAACGTCTCCTCATCGATTTCGCAATGCGATCTGTTTTCAGGCAAATGGGTATTTGATAACAAGTCATACCCTTTGTACAAAGAGCACAGTTGCAGGTCCATGTCGGACCAATTGGCTTGCCACAAGTTTGGAAGAGAGGACTTGACGTATCAAAATTGGAGGTGGCAACCTCACCGCTGTGACCTCCCGAGGTCTCTCTCTCTCTTTCTCTGGATTTCTGGATCTGTTATCCTGGGAAATTTTTTCAAAAAAAAATTCTACGGAACGATATTTCATCCTCACGCATGAATCATAAGCTTTACCGTAAATTCCACAAATGGATTAATCAACAACAAGTATGTGGGATGAGGGTGTAGTTGAGTACTAAACCCGAAACATTGGTTCCTATTTGAAATGCCGAAACTTTTGCTATCTTCAGCTTGAAAGAATCCTAAAAGTAAAGTACTAAATATCAGTACGGATTGAATTAAAATTGGCTCATGCAGACAAATTTCTTTAATTTAAATTTTCCGTTTCTTTTTAAATTTTAGCGGTTTTTTTATCATGACATTTGCTCAGCTTTTCTTTATTTACCGTTGCGTGCTCTTGCCGTGTCAAACTAGAAAATAGTACTGTTGTCCATATATTATATTTTGACAAAATTTTGAATTCGTACGTAATTTTGAAAGAGGAAAATTAAATAATTAGCGGTCGTTTTTATAGTAGAGATTTTATTTGGAATATATGTTTTGTTGAAGTTGGTGGAATGTGTGTTGATATGTTAATAAAGGTTCAATGCCACAGCATTGCTAGAGAGGCTAAGGAACAAGAGGCTTGTGTTTGTTGGGGATTCTTTAAATAGGAACCAATGGGTTTCAATGGTCTGTCTAGTGGAAACATCCATACCTGACCCAATTCTCAAATCCATGCACACCAATGGCTCCTTGATCACCTTCAAGGCTTCTGTAAGTTCCATTTTCCAACGTTTAAATTTCATTTCACAGAAATAGCCCATTTGAAGCTGATTTAAAAAATATAACTTATTTTCTTGGCTTGCATAGTAAAGTTGATCAATGTAAGTATTTTTTTTTTCTTGTTTTTTCTGTACGACCATGCTAGAAGTACAAAAAAATTAAAACACAAACTCAGCCATGCTTAAGCAACAAGCTTCCAACAAAGATTGTGACACAAATAATATCTCATAGTCATTCGAATCATAATTTATATCCGCACATCTGTCTCCGTAGCAGTGCTCTTAACGTTATCATTTTGTGAGCAAATGGTTAATTTGTTGCTTATGAATGAAGGAATACAATGCATCAATCGAGTTCTATTGGGCTCCACTGCTAGTTGAGTCGAACTCGGATGATCCACTAATGCATCGTTTACCAGATCGAATAGTAAGGGCTCAAGCCATTGAAAAGCATGCTAGGCATTGGACTGATGCAGATATTCTAGTGTTCAATTCCTACCTTTGGTGGAGGAGGGACAAAATGAAGATCCTGTAAGTAATTTTTTTTAATTAAACCTGTTGTCCGGATCGATCTTGCTGAAATGGCGTCTAAGATTTGAATTTATTGGCCATTAGGTGGGGATCATTTGAGAGTACAGATGGGATTTATAGAGAAGTGGAGATGTTACGTAGTTATGAAATGGCTCTGAAGACATGGTCAGATTGGTTGGAAGTTCATGTGGATCGTAACAAGACCAAATTATTTTTCGTTAGCATGTCACCTACTCATGAACGGTATGGTAGCAATCAACTATGATTTGATTTGAATTTATTTTATTTTTTATCTCGAACAATCCAGCGTTATTGAGCTTTATTTCTGCCTCAATTTCCAATATTTCGATATCCATTTCAACTACATTTTTTTTTGCCGTTCCTCATAATTTTTGTGCGGTGTTGCAGGGGTGAAGAATGGGGTAGGTCAGCAGACCAAAATTGTTACAATGAAACGGAACCAATTAGCGAAGAGGGATATTGGGGAAGCGGATCAGATCCGAAAATGATGAGAATCGTGGAGGAGACAATAAACGGCTTAGAAAGGAGAGGTCTGAAAGTACAAATGCTCAACATTACGCAATTGACAGAGTATCGCAAAGAAGGCCATCCATCTATTTATAGAAAGCAATGGGATCCCTTGACTGAAGAGCAATTGGCAAGACCCCAGGGCTATGCTGATTGCATACATTGGTGCCTTCCGGGTGTTCCTGATGTTTGGAATGAACTTTTGCATGCCTATATTGTTTCAATGTGATGATAACAACAAAAGGAAAAGGAAGAATGAAAATTTGAGGCGCATGTCATAAAAGTTTGCGAAAGTTGTAAAGAGTTTGAAAGTAACAGAGAGATGTAAATGAATGGACACTGAAACTTCGTTAAACTTCAATTACACAACTAAACTATTGAGGCATTATTCAATTGATTTTTTGAAGGTTGGAAAAAGCTTCAATAGTGGAGTAACATGGAATCTTTGTCGTCGTCGACGTCGGAGGTGGGCCTTGTGGAAGATGTAGTACACGCATTGTTGGAGTAGTTAGTTACTCCGTTGTTGCCTTTGAAGTATGGCTTTCCCAGTGATTTGGTTAGATTGCTAATCAAAATTCTAATTTACACTTCTTTCCATGGGAACATCCTCCGGTTAACGAAAGCAAATTCAAGGGGATTTTGGAGGAGGTCGGCCATGGTTTCTTGTCGACGGGATTGGTACTCGGGTGGTTTAGAGATTGCTTCCGCACACATAACATTTTTTTTTTTTTTTTTGGGGTGGGGGGGCTTTGCCACAAAATCCCTTCCAAAATGCATGTCTTTATTTTACATTTCAAAATACCCTTGTTCTTCTTTTAAAAAAGGTAAAATATAGTGCATTTACGACTAATTTTTTCAAGATAAATTCAACTGTTAAACTAATACCAAAAAATGAAGAAATACCACATAAAAGATGAACAAATAGAAAGAAAAAAAAAACACACTAAACCAAAAAAAGGAAAATAAAAAAGACAAAGAAGTACCACACAAAACGGAGAAATTGATTACAGAGAAGTAAACACTGAAACGAAAAATAAAAAATAAAACACAAAAGAACGGAGAACAAAAATAAAGAAATAGATTACAGAGAAAAAAAATAAAAATCACATCACAATGAACACAAATAAAATAAGCTCATCTGTTTAGTTATCTTCATTTCATCTAACATTCATAAAATCTAATAAAACATGGAGCAATAAAGCCTAACATATAACGTCACCTGTTAAACTATTAAAAAAACAAATAACGAAGAAAAAAATGAACAAAATATACCACATAAAGCGAAAAACGAAGAAAAAACACAAAAAACAATTAATAAAAACTAAAATGAAAAAAATTAAAGAAATGGCACACAAAAAAGCAAAGAAATAAAAAAAAAATAGAAAATAAAAGTAAAAAAAAAACACGTTAAGCGTAAAAACAATAGTTTCATTTCTCCTCACAGAAAATGAAGAAATAAATTAAGCCTAAGAGATAAATTCACCTTCAAAGCTACTAACGAAAACGAAAAACGAAAAAAACCACATAAACGCAAACAAATAGAGAAACGAAGAAAAAAAAATTAAAAAACACACAACACAGTAAACATAGAAAAAAACGAAAAAAATTCAAAAGACAATTAACAAAAAAGAAAAAACAAAAACAAAAACTGTCACGCCCTCAATTTCAATAAGCCAAAATACAAATAAAATCCACGTAAGATTGATCAAAGTCAAACAATTTCCCATAGAAAACAAAGTCAAAGTACAATAAGCTTCTACTCAAGGGTATCCGTACCCATGAAAAAATAACAAAGGTTTTAAAGTTATTACATAAGTTGAAATAGTCAAAAGCTTGGATAAATTAAAGTTACAGGATCATCTTTCAAAAATGTACTTCGTATGAAGATAAGAAAATAACTTCATAATCATAAAATATTTATGGCATGCATTCACACTCTAAGCAGATGATCTTACTAAAGAGCAATTTTGGGAACAGATGGATGGTGTGGTTCAAGAGATACCTTGTGGAGAGAAGCTTTTTATAGGAGGAGATTTCAATGGTCATGTGAGAGTGTAGAGGCAAGGGTATGAGAAGGTACATGGTGAATTTGGATTTGGTGACCTAAATGAAGGTGGTAGGAGGATTTTGAATTTTGCGGTAACTGACGACCTGATAGTTGGGAATACTCTATCTAAGAAGTGTGAGGAATATTTAATTACCTTTAAGCGCGGAGCCAATAGAAGCTAGATCGACTACTTCCTTGGTAGAGGCGCAGATCGCTTGTTATGTAAGGATTGTAAGGTCATTCCCGAAGAGTGTCTAGTGGCACAACATAGACTTTTGGTGTTAGATATAGGTCTCAAGGGGAATAATAAACCGAGAAAAGAAACTAGAACCCCACGAACTAGATGATGGTTCTTAAGAGGAGAGAAACTAGAGGTGTTCAAAGAGCGTATAGGCCAAGAGATGGAGTGGGGAGGAGAAGATGATAGTGATAGTATGTGGAATATAATGGCTAACGGGATTAGAAGAATATCAAAAGAAGTTCTTGGAGAGTCAAAGGGGAAAGGTCCAAGTTCTAAAGAGACATGGTGGTGGAACGACAAGGTTCAAACCATGGTAAAAGCTAAGAAGGATTGCTTTAAAAAGTGGCAAAAAGACCGGAATTTGAAAAAAATTTAGAGGTACAAACAAGCTAATAAGGAACCTAAGAAGACTGTTAGTGAGGCTAAGTTGAGAGCCTACGATGATTTTTATGGTAGGCTTGATAGTAAGGATTGAGAAAAGAATATATATAAACTCGTCAAGCTAAGAGAAAGGAAAGCTACAGACTTCTCTCAAGTTAAGTGTATAAAAGGTAGTGATTCGAAAATGTTGGTGAAAGATGAGGAGATCAAAGATAGATGGAAGATGTATTTCGAGAAGTTGTTAAATGAGAAACATAAAGGAAGCTTTGGTGAGGAGTAAGTTGACGTCCCTAGCGAGAAAATAGAATACGAATTTTATCGAAAGATACAAAAGTTTGAAGTGGCCAAAGCTTTGAAGAGGATGAAATCGGGTAAGACCTTAGGACTAGATGGTATCCCCATTGAAGTGTGGAGAAGCCTAGGTGACTTGGGGGTGACTTGGTTGACAAAATTGTTCAACAAGATTATTTTATCTAGAAGGATGCCCGACGAATGAAGGAGGAGTACCTTAGTAGCTATCTACAAGAATAAAGGGGATATTCAAAGTTGCAACAACTATAGAAGTATTAAGTTGATGAGTCATACGATGATGTTGTGGGAAAAAGTTATTGAGCATCGATTGAGGATGGTGACTATGGTGTCGAAGAAACAGTTTGGGTTTATGCCTGAGAGATCAACTATGGAAGCTATTTATCTACTAAGGAGATTGGTAGAAAGACACAAGTCAACGAAGAAGGATCTCCATATGATTTTCATAATCCTGGAAAAGACTTCTGATAGGGTGCCTGAAGACATTATATGGTAGGTTCTGGAGGGAAAAGGAGTGACCAGAGGCTACGTTGAAGTGGTCAGAGACATGTATGAAGGTGCAGTCACTGCCATTAGATCACCAGCAAGAGAAATGAGTGAATTTTCCATCACAGTAAGATTGCACCAAGGGTCAGCGTTGAGCCCGTACCTTTTCGCGTTAGTTATGGATGAATTGACTAGGCAGATTCAGGAGGATATCCCATGGTGTATGTTGTTTGTAGATGATATTGTCATTGTAGATGAAACGGCTAGTGGTGTTAATACTAAATTAGAAATTTGGCGGGAAGCATTAGAGTCTAAAGGCTTTCAAATAAGTAGGAGTAAAACTGAGTATATGGTCTATAAGTTTAGTGATACCAGAAGTGTGTATGAGGAAAGAGTGATGATCCAAGATCAAGTGATACCAAAGAAGGACCATTTTAGGTATTTAGGCTCTATTATTTGTCAAGATGGAGAGATTGCAGATGATGTGACTCATAGGATCCAAGTGGGATGGCTCAAGTGGAGAAGCGCTACTGGTGTGGTGTGTGACAAGAGGGTACCAACAAAATTGAAAGGAAAATTTTATAGAACTACCATTAGACCAGCGATGTTTTAAGGGACAGAATGCTGGCCTATTAAGAAGCAGCAAGTGAACAAGATAAGTGTAGCAGAAATGAGAATATTGAGGTGGATATGTGGTAAGACTAGACGAGATAGGATTAGAAATGAAACAATTCGCGAGGTGGTAAATGTAACACCTATAGAGGAGAAGTTAAGGAAAAATAGGCTAAAGTGGTTTGGGCATGTCTATCGTAGGCCAGCAGATACAGTAGTTAAAAGAGTGGATAGGATAGCTTTGGTTAGAAACGCACGAGGGAGGGAAAGATCCAAATTGACATTAGATGCGGTAGTACGCAAAAATCTGAGTATACTACGTTTAAGCGATGAAGCAGCACTTGACAGAGTTCAATGGAGAAAAAAGATTCATGTAGCCGACTCCAATTGATTTGAGACATAAGACTTAGTTTGGTTAGCAATTTTCGTTATCGATTTAGAGGGCGGGAGACTAATTGAATGCATCAATAGTCTCGGTGTCTGATTGAAATTTAACAAGTTTGTGTGTTGATTAGACATTAAGATCAATGTTCGGAGGTATTTTGAAAATTTCCCCTTAAATTATGTATTCGTGTTCTAGTTTGGCAAATGTACGATCTCCAACGACAGTGGAGCTGAGAGTTAAAATTTACGTAGTATCTTGTATAAAACATAAGAAATGGCTACAATACATCTTTAATGGGTGTGTATTGTAGTATTTTTCTACAATATATGCTCATCCATTCGATTTTTGTAGAAATTTAGAGAATTTATTAGCCATAAGTTGTGTTTACACTTTATTTTTTCGCAAAACAAACCTATTTAGATTAAGGAATATTTTTTAGAACTAAACACGAGTAGAGTATAGTCATGAGCTTGGCTCATTTTTCCCGTGATAGAGCCATATAAGATGTTACATATATAAGACAAGACAGGCTGAAATGTGATAATCATATTATAGAACTCCATGAGGGAAGTAGGAAGCAAAATACTGATTTACATAAAATTTGAAGAGTCAGGTAAGCAGAATAGAAGGAATCAAATGTCAGAGAAGATTATACATGGTAGACATCTAGTATATTATACAACAAATTAATTAAAATGTCCCATGTTTGTAACAGAGAATACAGTACTAGCCCTAACCTAAAGTTGGAGGTGCGACTGCTTTAGACCTAAAAAATTAAGCAAAAATTAGGGGCCCATCCCAATAGAAGACATTTATATAATCTAAGGTAGTGCTCTGGCCTAGTCACCTATATTGAAATTTTTTTAAAAAATAAAAACCTATTTTGAAAATTCGTTTTATGCCTCCATGTAGCATTTGTTCTAAAATCAAAATTCACATCAAACTTCAGATTTTAGAAGTACAAGGACATCCTTTGGAATTACAGCTGCCTAGCTGGAAAAAGTAGAGTGATTCTATTTACAACCATTTTTTGACTACATACAGCCCTTTTGTTACATACAACCCTGCTGATGTGGCAAATTTTTATTTTTGCTTCATACAACCCATCACATTTCCCAAATTACCACTTGTTATTTTTCTTCCAAATTTCAACTCGCAAAACCCTTTTCTCTTCCCTCCTCCCTCTGGCTGACTTCGACCATCGCCCTCTCTATCAAACTAGTCGAAGAAATTGCTGCTATTTTACTCGTCTGATTTTGACACATTTTGGATATTTACTCCCGAAACTAAATACATAATTCGGATGCAAACTACTGAATTATGGCTAATATTGCAGATATTAACTACCATCACCAATTTCGGATATAAACTCCCAGTTTTATAGGTAAATTTCGGGTATTAACTACCGAATTGTTTTGCGATTATCGGGATTGTGGTACTGTTTCAAATGAACAGTGACTGAGAAATCGAAAAAGCAATGGGTTACTCTTGGGTCGGTTTTTGCTCAAAAATCTTCACCTCCATGTTTTCCTCTAACTCCTTCATGGTCTGTATTTGTGCATCCATTGGTGGATTTAGAGTTGTAAATTGCTCCAATACTCTTTGGAGCTCTTCTCCCAAATCTAGTGACGGAGAAGATCACTCCATTGATTTAACAAGGTTCTCCATTGAGAGAGAGAGAGAGAGAGAGGAGAGATGCGGGGTACATAGAAGAGGACAATGGGGGTTAATGGCTGGAGGAGGAGGAGAGATTTTTTTTACGTCGGAGGGGGGAGTGAGAAAATGATGGAGCTGATGAAGGAAGAAGAAGATGTGGGTGGGTATTAGCATTCAGGAAAAAGTGGGGTGGGTTGATATGAAGTAATTTAATGGGCTAAATGGTCTTTTTGCAAGGAAAATTTTGGTATTTATTTTGCATGGGTTGTATTGAGGGAAAATGGATTGTAAATAGAACTAGCCAAAAAGTAAAAACAGCAGTTGGGGGAATAGTTTGTAGAGAGAACGTTGTACAGAATTTGTGGAAACTGGAAACCATGTCTCAATTGAATCAGAATCAACAGGACATGGTTTCTTCACAATTTTTGACGTGTTTCACCCCCCCCAAAAAAAAAAAAAAAAATTGCGTGAAATAATTAATTGGGACACTTTTATACATACCTTAGTTGATCAAATAGTTGAGAAAAATCACACACAATATTGGTGGGGACAATTAAAGTTGCTAGTTAAGTATCAATAATGAAAAATCTAGAAAATTAAGTGGAGTCAATTAACTCCAATTAATTTCGCCTACCCCAGTAACCCAACCAAGTGTCGCAATACGAGATTTTTCACTACTTAATAATAAGGTTATGTATTAATCAGTGATTTGAAGGGATTTTATTGAGGAGAAAATATAGGAGGAATTAATGCTTGTAGAATACAGTTCAGCATTCTAGCTGTCACATGATTCTATGGAGTAATTACTTTCCTTAATAGGATCGATTTCTGTAATCTTCCCGTAAATAAACCCGTAAATAAGAACAGGAAAAAAAACCACCAAGGAGATTGAAGGCGAGAGAGAGAGAGATGGTCTCAGTAGCATCATGTGTGAGAAGATGCAGCTTTCATCTGCTCAACGTTTTTCTTGCTGCAGTTCTAATCATGTTCGCAGTATATCACACCACTGACACCAGAAGCAGCGCATTGGATTACCAACCAACGAGAGAAATCATTGTCGGTTCAGTGAGTAAGATCCGTGATGGCACCGCGATGGATAGCCGGGTTGAGGTTTCGGCGAATGAGAGCCAGGTTGATTCAGTGTTTTCGGGCTGCGACTTGTTTTCGGGGAAATGGGTATATGATAACAAGTCTTACCCGTTGTACAAAGATAGAGAATGCCCGTTCATGTTTGATGATTTGGCTTGTGAGAAGTATGGAAGGAAGGATTTGGACTACCAGCGTTGGAGGTGGCAGCCCCATGCTTGTGATATCCCAAGGTCTCTCTCTCTCTCTCTCTCTCTCTCTCTCTCACATGCATGTTTATATATTCGCAAATAGGGGTCGTGATAATGTAGCCCAAATAAATAACCTGGGTTTATTGTTAGCTTGTGTTTTTTATGACTCAGGGTGTTAGGATCGCTTTACGCGCATGATCTATTGCTAGTTTATTACAGCACTTCATCATTCGCTATAGTTTTAATCTCGAAAAGAATCTCCGGCTAGAACCATTCAGCGATAGCACTGTTTGTGCTTAAGATGCATCCTTGTATTTTTTTCCCGGTACATTTTAATCAACTTTCTGGTTGCATTCTCGTGTACATGTAAGTTTTTTTTTTTTTTTGAACAGGCCTGTATATGTAGGTATGTAACTATAAAAATAAAACATTCCCTGGTTTGGAATTGTAAAATGCTTTTGAATTATGATGCCAACATTGATTTTAATTTGCAGATTTACCCCCAAATAGGTAATTGCTTCAATTATAGTAATTACATCCTTTCTTCAGAGATTGACATCTAGCTAGGTGAAATATGGAATGTAGCACAAAAGTAGGAAGCAGATTATGGGAGATTTTCTCCTACACGAATTATTTTTAGAAACAATCCGTAATTCCCATATGGGAAATCCGTTTTTATTTTTATTTTTTATGTTTAGTGATTTTTTTGTTAATTTTTCATAAATCTTTTTTGAATCAATCATTATTTTACTACTATATTTTTTTCATCCGAGACGAATAATTAATCTACGTAGCGTAATAAAAAAAGAGTTAATAATCTACTTACTCCTTCAACTATTCCAGTTTTAGTTATTTCCCCCTCGAACTACCAAGTGACTTTAGTTCTCCCTCTAAATATCCAATTTTTACCCAATTAATCCAATCCATCAATTTCCATGCAATTGATGGATGGAAAACATAATCCCTAAACTAAACAAGGGTAATCTGGAATTCCACCATTCCCTCTAAAAAACCACAAGGCATTTGGATTGCATTTGGACTATTTTGGGAAAATAATTTTTCATCACCTAAATTGAGTATCGACACTCTGCACCCAAAGAAAACAGTTAGTGATCACTAGACAATGTATGCAACCGCAATGGATGAATCATTAAATGAGCTTGAATTGCCGGGAATTCGGTTCCACCCCACGGAGGAAGAGCTCCTCAACTTCTACCTCTGAAACATGATTTTGGAGAAAAAGTTATATTTTGACACAATTGCTTTCCTCAACATCTACCATTATGAGCCGTGGGACTTTCCTGGTACCCATTGTTCTAAAGTTCCTTGAAAATCTTAGCTGATTAATTTTTAATTATGTGTATAATTTATATGTATATATGTATTTGGACAATGTTGTAACAGGGCTGGCAAAGATTGGGGAGACGGAATGGTATCTTTTTGTGCCAAGGGACAGGAAATATGGTATTGGAGGGAGGCCTAATCAGACCACTGAAATTGGGTTTTGGAAGGGAATAGGTTCCGACCATTAGTCTGACTATCATCAGAGGCATCTCCAATACAGATATAAATACAGTTCCGGGAATACATATATATCTATATATACATACATTGGTAGGGAGATAGACATAAATACCCTTAGGGTTATGTTTTTCATCCATCAATTGGATGGAAATTGGTTGATGGGATTAACTAGGTAAAAATTGGATAGTTTGATGGGAAAATAAAGTCATTCGGTGGTTCGAGGAGGAAGTAACTAAAAACGGAATAATTAGAGGGGCAAATAGATTATTAACCTATAAAAAAATTTAAAAATTATAAAAAGACAAACAAAAATATCGAACAATGATTTAGGAAGTATAACAGAAGTTGTACATTGTATTGCAGTATTGCTATATATGTCGCACTATTTTAAATTAAAAAAAAATGTTATCTCGTGTGGCATACATTTTTGTCGATTGATCCGTTGTTGATTTTAGAATTGTGATTTATTTTTTGAAATGGTGTATTAATTGATTAGGTTTGAAGGAAAAGGGTTTCTGGAGAGAATAAGGGGGAAAAGGATAGTGTTCGTTGGGGATTCGATAAACAGAAACCAATGGGTGTCAATGGTGTGTATGGTGGAGTCTTCAATTCCTAATTTATCACCAGAAGTCAAATACATGCATTTGGAAGGCTCCTTGTACACCTTCAAGGCAACTGTGAGTACTACTACTCCCCCCTTTTTTCCTTTTTTAAGTAATTAATTCATGGGAGTAATTAAATGAGAAATTAATAAGAAGAAATAATGCCGGGCGGCTGGTTTTTCTCAATATATACTGGCACACTAAATGTACCCTTTTCAAAGACTGCTTGACTAATTAATGTGCCGTCAATATTTTTGGATTAATTCGTCAATAGTTTTGAATTAATTCATCTTCCTGATAATAATGTAGAAAGTATATATAAATATTTAATAAAAAAAAAAAGAGATATAAAGGGAGAAAAGAGTTTAGTAAAGATAGAAAAAATCAACTTCAACAAAGGTTGATTGGCTAACTCATGCGGTAGAGCTCGTGTATACTCACACTACATCTCGAGATCACGTCTCATTCCCCTTCCCTTATGTAATAAATTAAAAAGCATCTTCAAATTTGTAGAGGCTTTTTAATTATGGTTTTTTTAAGTTTTCAATTCGCAACTTCCATCTATTTTTTATGTAATTATTTTTTAAATCCTCTCAAAATATAATGGTTGATGAATGCATGCAAACTTGGCTATGCCCCAGCTGGATGGGGTTCAAGAACTATATATATCATCCAAGTCGTGAAGTAGATTTGTTCTTGTACTTCATCCTAGTTCTTAAAATGAGTACTAATTCTATGTTGGTGAATGCATGCAATGAAGGAGTATAATGCCTCAATTGACTTCTACTGGTCGCCAATGCTAGTGGAATCCAACAATGATAATCCATCCAACCACACAGCTTCCAATCGAATGGTCAAAATTGGAGCGATTGAAAAGCATGCTACACAATGGGGTGATGCAGATCTACTGGTTTTTAACTCCTATCTCTGGTGGAGAACCCTTAAATTGAAGGTGCTCTTGTAAGTGAAATTAACTTGATACGTACTCTTTTGCAAAACTCATAATTTTGGTTGGATTACTAGTATTCAGTTTCGTTGGGCCTATCACTAGCTCAACTTCAATGGGCTGAATTTTTCTAATAACAAGATTATTTCGAGCACATTTACTAACACAGTGCCCCAAGCAAAAATCCGAAGAAAGATGTCTTGAACTGTCCCATAAGTGTGGGCATTATATTTACCACATGGAACCCACGTGTATCGGATTGTTTCAAACCGAATCTTTTCAATAGTCGGCATTCCTCTTTCTTTTAGAACAAGAGTGGGTTTCACTAAGGGGAAACTTTACCCCAAGACCCCTTCCATCACCCTTTCGTCTAGAACCATCCATTTTTTTTATGATCCAAACCGTTCAACTTGTTTAAACACATGTGTTTAAAGGTACCCGCAATATATCGGCTCAAAATATGACCAGGAAGTGCTTGATCCAAAGAATTTTTCATGTATCAAAAATTGTTTGGATCAAGCACTCCCTAGTCGTATTTTTAGCTGATTTCTTGTTAGTATCCTTAAAAACATGTTTTTAAAAAACCTTGAACGGGTTGGATGATCAAAACATGACCCGGAACTTTGAGATTCGAGACGGAAAGGTGACGGAAGGGGTCTTAGAAAAAAGTTTTGAAAGACAGAAGGGGTTTGTGATAGGTTAAATTCCTATAATGGGTGTATGGTCAAAAATGTGAACTTACAGGGAGTGTCTCTGTAAATAACCCAAAGCTGTTTGGTGTTAAATATGAGAACGAATTCTGTTTTCTTGGACAATGATCATGCAGGGGTGGATCATTTGAAGACCCTGTGTACAAAGAAGTAAAGATGTTGCGCTGCTATAAGATGGCTCTACAGACATGGTCGAAGTGGTTGGATACCCATATTAATCGTACCAAAACACAACTATTTTTTGTTAGCAGTTCAGCTACTCACAGCAGGTATAATGATAAATTTATCAAAGAGCTGATCGATGCCATATATTAATAAGAACAAATCTTAGACTATTTCATTTATGAAAGTTATATAAATAGTTAAATGCTAAAGGAAAATGACTATATCGTACATACGTAGTGACGAATACTTTCTCACAGGATATATGGAATGCAAGTGTAAGACTCAGAATACCTAGCCATCTTTGTCTCGACACAGCACTTGCAAATGTAGTCATATAAGAATCTCAAAACACAAATACTAAAACATATACTTTTATGGGACAGCAGGGCTCCTGCCCCTATACCATATCCTGTAAGGCGACCACATGGATACCAATTCGTTAGATTCTTTTCTATGATACTTGTTAAAAAATTATGCCCAAAATTATGACAATGTCCTTAATACACACACGTAGCACCACAGTATCGGTACCTAGTTCGTGTAATTGGTTTTACAGCAGAAATTAGTAAAGTAAAATTTTACTCCATCCTCAATTACTAACAGAATACATGCATGTCGCAGGGCAGAAGAATGGGGCATGCCGAAAGATGAGAATTGCTTCGGTGAAACAAAACCAATTTCAAAAGATGGATTACTGGGGAGTGGATCTGATCCTAAAATGATGCAAATAACAGAAGCAGAAATTAGAAAATTGAAAACCAGAGGCTTAAAAATACAAATGCTCAACGTAACCCAACTCTCTGAGTATAGGAAAGATGGTCATCCCTCTGTATACAGGAAGCTATGGCGCCCTTTAAGTCCACAGCAATTATCAGATCCTAGAAATTATGCAGATTGCAGTCATTGGTGCCTTCCTGGTGTTCCAGATGTATGGAATGAGCTTCTCTATGCATACCTTCTTCATCAGTACTGAAAGCATGCATTTCCTTTTTTCTTTTTTTGCAACCAAAGAAGAGCACTAATTTTTTATGAAGTAATTACGTGGGTTCACATTGCTGATGAGTTTTGAAAGTAGACTGTATAGGAAAATGGAGTATTTTAGAATACAATTTGAGTATTGACATGATTGGTATTCTTGATCACGTCTCACCAGTGGTTTGGCTTCTTCCTGTATTTGGCAAGACAAGAAAGCTATACAGTTACCTTCTTCTCGAACATGAATGACTTTTAGCAACTTCTTATTTATGCCATGATTTTGCTGCCCTTAAGTTTGGTTCTTAGTGAAAAATAAATAAATAAATACTTGGTCGGTGTATGCTGGACTCAGACAGTTGCATGTTCGCATTCATCGATCAACAGGTTTAGAGCTTATGAAGCTTGAGGTTGGAGTGAAATAATTATTGTAGCTACAAAGATTGCTTGTAGCGACTGAGTGATCATGTTGATTTCTTGCATTACATTGATTTTAATTTCAGTTGGCATCCGCGTTATGAAATTTTAAGCTTAGCTACTCAAGGGTCTTAAGGTTCCTTGAAACATGCTTCCATGTTTTAAGGGAGAATATTCCTCCTACTATTAGCCCATTAAGGCTACCCTTTAGTCATTTATTGCATTCACATGCATATTGTACATATTTGCTCCTAAAACATTCCATAACAAAGGTGATTATGCAAAAACCTACACAACGAGGGTTTTCCATTGTGCTTCCCAAATTTCCTTTGTGTGCAAGTAAACTAGCCTAAAACCTAGTCTAACCATAGAAGTGCAAGTTGGAACAACTTGGTACTTGACCATGTGCCATCAAAGCACCACATTTACACCTCACATGGGCAAGTTTCGGCCAAGAGAGAGGGAGGACTACTGAAATTTCAAGAGGGAGAGAGAGGGCTCTCACTTGCTATAATAGCCACCTTTTGTATTCTTTGGGACCACTTTACACTCACTATATTTGTTGTCTCTCTATTTCCCAACAAACCAACCACTTCTACCACCTTTTAGCCAACTTATTAGGATACTAATTAGCTACTTACTAAGTTAATTAGTGAGTGAGCTATGTAGATTAAGGAGTCTCTACATCAAAGGATAGTTTTTCGGCTTCCTGTTTACACCCGGAAATTAAGGTAGTTTACTAAACTAACATTCTATTTAGTTATTTCTAGTTTCATTAAATTGTTCTAATTAATTTTCTAAGCTTGATTTTGAAGCTTGATTGGGTTAATTTATGCATGTATTAAGTCACTAAGCACATTACTTGGTGTTTAAGAAAGAGGATTTCATGTTGAAAAGTTAATAAGAATGTTAATTATGTTCTATTTAGAATGGTTCTTCATGAAATTAGAAGTGGAATTAGTAAGATTAAAGTGATTAGAAGGAATTAGAAGATGTGTATTTTACTAGACAAGATTCTAGCATCATTATGTTGATATTTCTTGGAAGAACTAGTTAATCTTAGTTGATTAAACTATTGATTGTTGATTAGATAATTTGTCTTAAAATAAGTAGATTAACTTATTTTAATGAGGGACTTATTTCTTACTATTGTTTTATGAAATTTCTTGTAAAAGAAATAAGAAGTTTTTACTAAATAAATATGAGGAAGAGTTTTAACAAATATTTTTCTAGAAATATTATTACTAATTAAATTAGTAAGCATATTTTATGGATATGATGAAAAGAAGAGGAATAAATAGAGTTGATCAAACTTCTTCTAGAAAGAAAGTTACGATTTTACTAGATATAGAAAAGATGTTTTGATTAAGTTTATTAGAAAGAAAGTTTACTAGAAATATAAAGAGTGTTTTTTTTGGAAAGGTTATATATATATATATATATATATATGGATTTTCTAGTCCACACTCCCGGATTTAAGGAAAAAATGGGGTTTTTTTGTGTTGCGAATTTTTTTTGGAAAATCCGATCCGTCCAATGTGTTCAGAAGGTGTTTTCTAGGGTCCTTGCGAGAAATCTTCAAAACAAAATACCGGGAAGGGCTTGATCCAAGCAGTTTTCGCAAAAACTGTATTTATATATTTTTGCGAAAACTGCTTGGATCAGGCCCTTCCCGGTGTTTTTTTTTGAAAATTTTTCGCGTGGGCCCTTGAAAACACCTTCTGAACACATTGGACGGATCGGATCGTCAAAAAAAAATTTGTATAAAAAGTCCGGAAATTAAAAGTCCGGACTAGAAGTTTACCCTATATATATATATATATATATATATATATATATATATAGAAAGTCCATAACTAGATGAGTTAAAATTTATTTTTGGCAAGAGATTTCTAGAAAAAGAAGTTTATGTTTAAATTATTTTAGAGAGAGTAAGTTGACTAGTTCATTTCTTTTGAAAGAAATAAAATAGTTTTGAAAGAGAACAAAGAAGAAATGAGATTTTTGATGAGAAATAAAATTTGAGAGAATTGAAAATTTTTATTCTGGAGAAAATTGGTGTATTGAAATGTATGATTTTATGTGGAAAAGTTTCTAGAGGAAATATTTTTTTGAGGGTGTATTAAAAAGTATGATTTTATGTGAGAAATGTCTATTTGGAGAAATATAAATTATGGAATATTGCAGGGGAATGATTTTGAGCATGAGACATTGAGCACGTACACATTACATTACGACACTGGACTTGAAAATTTTGAATAGTGATTGACGGGAAATAGATATGAGAATAAAAATGGATTTTTGAAATGAGAAATGAGATTTTCGGGAAATGAAATGAAATGACATTTGGAAATGAAATGTGATGAGATGGATTTGTTACCACCTCAGTTTGCAGAGAAAACTTGGAGGAACGGTTTTTATGTGGTAGTGTAGCGAGAGCGCCAATTCCAGTTCGCGGAGAGAACTTGGATGTTTGGGCTAAGCGTGCACAACACACAGTGAATGGACCTCATAAACAAACTGGTTAAGTTCAGTGATATGAGATGGCTGAGACTATGTCGTGTGAGTCATGGGGTGGACGGACCGTGTAAACAGGCTGTTAAGTTTGGTGATGCACAACGGCCGGGGCCTCGAGCGAAAAGATTGGTACCGTCAACTGAAAGGAGGTTTAAACAGACCAATAACTTTCAAGTGGTGGGAGTATATGAAATTTGAAGAAAAATGCTGAAAGAGGCACTGATTTGAGAAAAATCGATTTTTGGGAAAATTGTTGATAAATGAGTTAAGTTTGAGAAACCGAATAAGATTTGTTTTGAGAAAATGACACGTGGCACAGTTCTGAGGTACTGAAACGAAATATTGTTTTCTGCGCATGCTTACTCTAATCCGCATCGACACGCATGGTGCATTGCATGGTGTTACTGCTCATAAGTTAAATGTATTGTTTTTGCACTTATTGTTCTAGAATTGATACTTGGAAGTTTAGCATAGTGAACTACTGGACTTTGCTCACGGTGTTGCACTCTTGTGACCCTAGCATAATACCATTACGTTGCCTGTGCGACTCAGACGTATTATGTCAGATTATCTAGATGGACATAAACAATACTGTGGAGACCAGTCCTATGGAGCAGGAAATGCTCCCGGAATGGGGAATGACCTGGCGCAGGAATAGTCGATGACCTAGAACCACCCCGGTTACTATTTATATAGTGATTAAGGATATTGTAATTTGTATTGAAGTTTAAGGATTAAACTTAATTATGGTTTGTAATAATAATTAACGTGCCCAAATTTTGGGGTCGTTATAGCCGACCCCACTGGATAAAAATATTACTACTAAATATATTAATTTTTTTGAAAAAATATTCATAAATGAACCCTCTAAATTTGATGGTTACACCACTGGATAATTCCTAAAAGTTTATAAAAGTTGCTTCTTTGTGTGGTTTGTTTGAAAACTTGTCATTCATTTTGTTCTTTTGGTAAGGAGATGTCGATATGTTTTACTAGGTTGAGTTTTAAATGTGATTTTTGTTGGAGCAAGATTTTTAGTTGCCATTACTGTGACTTTTTCTTTGATTTATGGTAAATAAAAGTATTTGATGTTTATGAGTGACCCCACACTTTCGAACTCCTAGAGTCGCTACAGCCTAGAGTCAAATTCGGTTGAAGAAGTTTGATATACCGGTGACCACCAAACCTAGTTAATGTTTTGCATTGTTTCTGGAAACGTTTATTGTTTTATAATATAGACGTATAACTTTCGTTCTTTTTCTTTTGGGGGTTACCCTTGGGCCGACCCTGATTCAAATGCATAAAAGTCATTACAAACAAGGTTTAACTTCAACAAACCTCTTATAGACATCACTGTTTCATGGCATAGGAATCAGTAGGAGATCTTGTCTCCTTAGTGATTGTTGTGTCGCCCGCAATTAGGTTGTGACATTGAATCTGGATATTGGGATCTCTAGCTAATTAGGTTAAGATATCCAGACAAATTTTAGAAGTAAATTTTAGCACTATGACTTATTTTGGAAACTCAGCCTCAAAGAACATTGGATTAGTTTTATTGGGTTTGTATACACCGAAACTTTATTAAGAACTCTAACTACCTAAAACAGATGGCTGATGTTAGTTTTTTGGTTAAAGAGAGAAGAATCCATTAAATCAAAACCATGTTATAAAAATCTTCAACAAACCTCTTATAGACATCATTGTTTCACGCCATAGGAATCATTAGGAGATCTTGTCTCCTTAGTGATTGTTGTGCCACCCACAATTAGGTTGTGACATTGAATCTAGATATTGGGATCTCTAGTCAATTAGGTTGAGATATCCAGACAAATTTTAGAAGTAACTTTTAGCTCTGTGACTCATTTTGGAAACTCAGCCTCAAAGAACATTGGATTAGTTTTATGGGGTTTGTAGACATAGAATCTTTATTAAGAACTCTAACTACCTAAAATAGATGGCTGATGTTAGTTTTTTGGTTAGAGAGAGAGAGAGAGAGAAATCCATTAAATCAAAACCATGTTATAAAAATCTCCAAAAAAACCTACAAAAAATAAACTGAAAAAAAAGGAAAAAAAAGAGAGAGAGAATAGAAAAATCGAAAGTATAGTAAAATCGCTGAAGCCTTCATCAGAGGTGTCACGCCCCCACTGATTCTGGATCCTCAGATCTGGCTCCCCACTTTGCCCAAAAATCGGGTTTCAGTTTCCCGTAGGAAGAGGAGAGGAGATCGATTGCTTAAAGGAGACGAGGAGGAGAGGGAAGGAAGAAGGTGAAAGGGAGAGGTGGGGAGAGAGAATGCAGCGGCCACTAGGAAACCCTAAGGAGAGGCCTCTGTTAGTTGTATGAGTAATTTATTATTAGCTCAAGTTTTGTAGAGGAAAACCTGATTGAAAAATACTTATAGGATGTTTTACATGTTCATTAATCCCAAAAGGGTCAATTCCTCCTAATCAGGAAAATTAAGTCCGTTACGTGGACACCATTCAACTACTACAACTCTTTTCTTTACTTATCGCCGAACCTGTGCAAACAGAGAACCAAGACACTCATTTACCTAACCAAGATTCTCTGAGATTATTTGTTTAGCGGTGAGTTTAACTCACTGGTACAGTTAGATTTAAGGAACGGGAGGGATTGTCTGCATCTAGCTTTCAGATTGCATAATGCGGTTTTTCACACATTACCCTAATCGATGGCTCACCTTGATACTTGGGTAAGATTTTGAGAAAAATTCATTCAGCCAAAATAAGATATTTTATGTTTTATTTTTGTAAACTTCACTTTGAACTACGGTTATGTTTTAAAATATTGGTTTACCAGTATATTAAGATAACTTTACTCTTCAAAAATCATAATTTAAAGTTAAAATTAGATTACGATTGAAATACTTATAATTGATAACGTCAATGTGTCTCACAAGAAAACAAATTCTATTATCAAAATGATGTTTATAGTGAATCCACGATCCTTGGCTCTTTGCTATACGCATTGAAAGCCTTTGCACATTGAAAATCACTTATCCACGATTCTTGTCTCTTTGCTCCTTCACATGCTTCGCTCAGTCACACCATGAACATGTTTTAAGTTAACCAAACGTTGAGCGCTTCTTTGATAAAGAACGCAACCAAAATGCGATTCTTGATGAGGATTGCAGAATCCTATGAAAATCTTTGGATGCTAAAGCCATCACAATTTATACACCTATTATTGCCTCAAATTCCCGCGGCCTAAAAGGCCATAGTCCGTGGAAGAAGCTAGTCATGAGATGATTTAGAGCTTGTTCCATAAAATTGTCTCTTTTTTTTTAGAAACTATCATTTACAGTATTTTTGTTCTTTAGAAAGAAAAAAAAAAGACAGTTTTGTGGAACAACCTCTTAATTTGCTAGTAGCAAGACTCTTGTTAACTCAATATATGTTGGAGAATTTCATTATTGACAACCTTATCAAACCACCGATGTAGATTACAACAATCTAAATATTGTAATGACATAAAAAGAAGAAGAAGAAAAAGGTCAACAGAGTATGTCAATAGTCACAGAAAAAGACGCATTCCTTAGCATAATACTTTACCTAAACTAACTGCTACTCACGAATATCGTAAATGAATCAACTGCTCCTCATTCTTTCTAAATAACCTGCCAAGAGAGGCAGAGTGAGCTAAATTAATGGTGAAAACAGAGCAAGCAGTAGGCCTGGTATCCACAAGGGGAGTCGGATGGAGCTTCAATTCCCTTATAGCCCTCTTCCTCGGGGCCTTAATCATCACTTATGTTTACCTAACAGGAGGCAGAAATCAGATGCCAGAGGATGGGACAAGTGGCAATAAATTGTTTCAGAGCTGCAATTTGTTTTCAGGCAAATGGGTTTTTGACAACCAGTCATACCCTCTGTATAATGGGAAAAAATGTCAATTCATGCTCGATGACTTTGCTTGTGACAAGTTTGGAAGAAAGGACTTCAAATACCAACATTGGAGATGGAAACCTCATGACTGTGATCTTCCCAGGTCTCTCTCTCTCTCTCTCACTCTCTCTCTCTCTCTCTCTCTCCCTCTCTCCTAATGCCATTTTGTTTGAAAGTGTTCATATTTACTTTCTGGTTGAAAAAGGTTCAATGCCGCAGCTTTACTAGAGAAGCTAAGGGGGAAGAGACTCGTTTTCGTGGGAGATTCACTGAATAGGAACCAATGGGTTTCACTAGTATGCCTTGTAGAGTCATCCATCCCAACTGGACTCAAGTCTAACTCCAACCATTTCAATGGTTCTTTGTTCAGCTTCAAGGCTACTGTGAGTCCAAAATTTTACATTTTAGTTTGTACCAGGCTTTTCTCCAGTCCTATCCAGACCCCATCACCATGATTTAAATCGTTTGTCTACTTATTGTCGTCAAAAAAGTTCTTCTTTGAAAAAGTCAAGTTGATATGTCGATGTTCAATCAAATTAATTTTTGACAAAATATGATTTTTTCAGTTTACACTATATGAACACAACTAGATGGTATGTAGGACTTGAGATAAGAATAGTACTTTATTTCTCTGCTTCATCTTTGTTCATTAATTATGTACCGTTTATCTTAGTTCCTATGGTAAGGCTAATTGGTTCTTGAAATGATCATGAAGGAGTACAATGCATCAATTGATTTCTATTGGGCACCATTTCTGGTTGAGTCTAACTGCGACGATCCATTCCACCATCATGTACAATATCGGACAGTCAAAATTGAGGCAATTGAAAAACATGCCAGACACTGGACTGATGCAGATGTACTCATCTTTGATTCCTATATCTGGTGGCTTCAAGAAAGAATAAAAGTCTTGTAAGTGCATATTCAAAGCATTTTGATTAATTGATATCATTTTTAATATTTTAACAAGCCAAAATCTGTAAGAAAGATCATAAAGTCATACTTTTTAAAGATAGTTAATGGAGAGAAGTAATCTATTTTCTGGTATGGGTTCTGAATTGGGTATGACTTTGATTAGGTGGAAATCATCAGGGAAATCCAATGGAACTTCTGAAGTGGATATGGTTAGGAGATACGAAATGGGTCTCAAGACTTGGGCAGACTGGTTGGAGACCCATGTTAATCGTACCAAGACCAAATTGTTTTTTGTTAGCTTGTCACCTGCTCACCTTCGGTATGTTTTCTGTTACTCGCAGTTTAATTTTGATGGGAATCATTATGCAGAAAAACAGGGAAATATAAAAGCAAAAACTCTAGGTATTACAAAGTGTTGAATTATGTGTACCACTTTAAAATCATGAACTCCCCTTTTTGCTTATACGAATGTCACTGCTATGTCATGTTTGTTTGTTTGTTTGTTTGTTAGGTTGTACAATTTGGAAGGACATTTCAAAACTTAAAATCTAAAATATTGTTGGATGGAAAATACTTTTTTGAAATGGGTCCTAGATTTTACTCCAACCACTCCCCTTTATTATGGTTTGTGCTCACTGAGGTAAAAGCATGAGAGAGAGAGAGAGAGAGAGAGAGAGAGAGAGAGAGAGAGAAATACTTTTTTGAAATGGGTCCTAGATTTAACTCCAACCACTCCCCTTTATTATGGCTCACTGAGGTAAAAGCATGAGAGAGAGAGAGGAGATTCTCTGCTGAAAATTATTTATAATTGGAATCTGATCAAAGAGAAGTCATTATACGAAATCAGTAACCAGCCAATGAACTAGGTGAGAAAGTCGAATGACTCAAATTCCACATGCATGTTTGCAAGTAGCCCAATACACAAGCCCATGACAGGAGACATAACTAGCAAAAAAAACTATCCGATACACTCCAAAACTGGATTGATTTTTGTGAAAGTTCACAAGAAACTATTTAATGCATACGATTTTCGTCCAATGGTTTTCTGTATATCCGAATTTTTTTAAAAATAATAATAATAATTGGTCTATATCCCGCAATTCAATACACAAGCCCATGACAAGAGACATAACTAGCAAAAAAACTATCCCACCCTCCTAATACCAGAATCAAACAAGGCCTAAAGGTCGCGGTATTGGGCCCCTGACTTCCAATGGCACGAAGATGCAAATATTGGTTAGTTACATTCTTGCTAGTTAATACAATATTGGTTATAATACGAGTAAAAGAACGTGTTTATCTAGTTCTAGACATGTTAGCTCCACATATTATTGTACACTCCAAAACTGGATTGATTTTTGTGAAAGTTCACAAGAAACTATTCAATGCATACGATTTTCGTCCAATGGCTTTCTCTTTATATCCGAATTTTTTTTAAAAATAATAATAATAATTGGTCCAGGATCATTGCAAGATGACTATTTATGGAATCATACCTGAATCTCTACTATAACTGATATGAGAATAGCACTTTCCTTTCCTCTGAAACCATGGATCTGACATAAACAAATTCATGTGCTTTTGCAGGGGAGAAGAATGGGGAATGGATGCAAACCAAAATTGTTACAAGGAAACAGAGCCAATTTTCAAGGAGGGGTATTGGGGAACTTTGTCAAATCCCAAAATGAAGCAAGTGGTGGAGGAAACAATTTACAGATTGGAAGTAAGAGGTGTGAAGGTGCATATTCTCAACATAACCCAACTCTCCGAGTATCGAAAAGATGGGCATCCATCCATTTACAGAAAGCAATGGGTGAATTTAACCCAAGATCAATTATCGAACCCTCCGAGTTATTCGGATTGTGGCCATTGGTGTCTTCCGGGAGTTCCCGATGTTTGGAATGAGCTTCTCTACGCTTACCTTGTCTACCATTGATAAGTAGAGAAAGAAACAACATTCCAAATCTATAACAAACCGGGTGTAGTTGTTCTATGCGACGATTTTGGTTATCATCTAGTGGTATTTCATATTTGGTTTTGTTTGTATGAATTCAAGTGCCAGCTTAACCACCTGAATATCACATCACCTTAGGTTATTGATATTTGGACTAGCCTATTTAGGCATAGCTTAGTTAACGACTTGTTGGCCCAAATAACAATCCTAGGCCCATTACGAGTCCGCCGGCCAGCTAAATGTGCTTAAAATTTTGCACAAATTATTTGACCTCTTCAATTTGTCTTTGATGAATGGATTGATACCTGACCATGGCTTGAGTGGGCCCACCCCTTTTTCCAGCGGAATCATTAGAATGAGAAACGAGAAAACTCAGCTAGTCCTCAATGAGAAAACTCTGCACTCAGTAGTACACAACTACCAACTTGCACGAACACATATACAGATATACTGCGGTATAAATGTGTGAACTTGACACATATTTATATGTAAGTGTCTGTATAACTGTAAACTTTTTGTGTGTGGCTGTAGAGCATTTCATCTCTAATCGATTTTGGATTTATAAACAGTTATGCCGGAATTGGGATGGTCCCCAGGAAGCGTTGAAGGAGTTCCCAGCAAAACGAAAACAAGCGCAGTGATTAGTGGTGTTTCCAGGGCTTTGATGATTAAGGGCTACTTTGGCTTAAAAGTCAAAATTGAATTATTAGACTAATCATTTTGTCTTTATTAAAATTGTTTTTGCATTTGTTAGTTTTGCATCAAGATTTTGTAGTTTTTGGATTGCTCTCGACGAGATGAATTTAACAAGTATAAATTTATGGTCAAACCAAATATTTTGGCTTTATTCAAAAAACTATTAGCTTTGACCACAATTTTATACTCTTTGGATTCGTTTCGACGAAAGAAATCCAGAAACCACAAAATTTTGACGCAAAACTAACAAATGCAAAAAAAATATGAATAAAGACAAAACAAATAATCCAATAATCTAGTTTTTGGCTTTAAAGCCAAAGTAGCCCGAAAAGGAGTGAGAAAGAGAAAGAGTGTTTTGTATTAAGTAGAACATAGTGCGTATCTTATTGTGGGTATGTCAACTTCCTTTGTCCAAGAACTAAATTAAAGAGAAGAAACTACTTTTTTAGTTTAGCGAGTCACCTTTTAAAATGTACTACAACAGACACAAACTCAGCTGCATCCTCAACAAATTAACTAGAAAATGTGTAATACACATATAGCTAGGCAAAAAATATCATCTTTAGCCAACAGACTAGTCATTTCACTCAACAAATAACTAAAAATAAAACTAAAAGAATAATAAAAAAAGAAAAGGCTCAGATGTGTATCATCATCGTCGTTGTGGGACACCGACTAGTGACCACCATCACCAACCCACCACCACCATCACTGACAACACACAGACCACCATCATCGCACTGCAACCACCATCACCGGCCAAAACCAACCATAAATCCAGCCAAAATCAACACACACACACACACACACACACACACACACACACACACACACACGCAACCGCCCATCACCGGCCAAAATCAACCATAAATCCAACCAAAATCAACACACACACATACACACAGAAAGGCTTAAATCTATAAATATCAACATCGCCTCCCACATGGTCGCAATCACGATTGTCTGTAGGCCCTCCGAGTTGCCCTGCCATGAATTCCGACCAAAACCCACCGAAATTTGACGATTTTTCACAAGCAGGAGGAGTCATGCGATGGCACTGCTACAACAATGAGTGAGGGCTATAGTGCCTTGCTGAGGTGGGTGAGCCAAAAAGTGAAACCAAAATGGCAAGGCAATGGGTGATGCTGTTGGTTGCTATTTTAGGGGGAAAATCTCGCCGGAGCGAGGGTGAGATAGTTGGAGATGGTCTTAGACTCTATATTATCCTTCTATTCTATTATAATATTCATTTTTTTGAAAGAATTGTTTTAATACTTTCGAAAAAGTCATTGAGAGAGTTGTGTGGGAGAGAATAAATATTATTAAAATAAGAGTTTTGAGTGAAGTGCCTCCTTTTTTAGGAGACATTGAAACAAAAATAATTTGTTGATGTGCTATACAGAGGGCCAGGCTACTTTTAAGGTTTTCCTCAATTTAGTGTAGGAGGATGGTTAGGGATTGAGATGTGGATGCTCTTTGAGACAACAAGACAAATTTCAACCAATGTTACACTCGTTTTAATTACAACTTAAAGGGCCCTTTATTTTAGGAAGAGAGAAAAAAAATCCATTTTTCAAAATCACAATACAACGAGTTACTAAAATCTACCAAAAGAACCAGTAAGAACCGAAAAATAAAGGAAAACAAAGGAAACAAAAATTAAAGGAAAAAAAAACAAATAAATAGCCGGAGCCTTTGCCAGAGTTGTCACGTCACTGCCGCTGCCAATGACAGAAATCCTAAATTTGGCCATTGTGACTTTGACAAAGAATTGTTATTGAAGCAATGTTATGAAAATAATTGTAAAACATAATTTCGAACACAACTACATTTGTAGTCGTCGGACCCATTTATATCGAGTGACTCTAGAAACAGTTATATTCAAAATTACTTATGTTCTAGGCCTAGTTTTTCAAAACCTCCTTTGATAAAATTATAGGTTGATTTTATAAAAACTTGATTTTATGCCTAAAACTATGTTTTTTTTTTTTTTTTTTTGACAGAAGAGAGAATTTTTATTCATCCGGTAGGCAAAAGCCTAAACATCAGAAAGCAAAGAACCCCATGGGGGCAGAGCGGAAGTCCACAGACCGGACAAACCACTAGAAAGGGCCTTTCTTGCACAATCATGTGCGGTCCGATTACAACCTCGTTTAGCAAAATTAAACTGACACAAACCATAAGAGCTTTTTAGAGCTAAACAATCTTGCACCAAAACCACGATGTCTGAGTTGGAATCTTAGAGGTTGCAAGATTGTTAATTATCGATTCGGCATCTTATTCAATGATAGCCTTCGAAACATTCATAGCAATTCCCAACTTCAAGCCATCCCGAATTGCAAGAGTCTCTGCAATTCTCGAAGAAAAGATACCCGTGTGAACATTTAGCAGAATACCAAGCACAACACCATCGCCTCCTCGCGCAATTGCCCCTGTTGCAATGGTATTTGTTGCCTTAGACACAGCAGCATCAACATTAATCTTAATCATATCTGCGCTAGGGTGTTGTCAGTTATCATCTCTAGTGTCTCGAGTATTAGGAGAAATACTGTCAGGCTTCTTATTAGCATCCAAAAAACCGTAAAAATCTGATTGCACTTTCCCACTAACTGTCTCGATTTGCCACCAAGTACCATTGAACACAACTTCATTTCTCATTCTCCAAATCCACCAGCAATAAGTGAGACCCAGCCCTAGTGAAGAAGCTGGAAGTCGAGCTTGGGTTATGCGCTCTTGAATACATACCCACCAATCAAACATATATTTGCAATCATGTAACTCTTCTGGCCTCAGACGAAAAGGTGAAAGAATCCAGACTTTGGTAGCACGCTCGCATTGAAAGAGAAGGTGGCAGATCGATTCCTCCACCTTACCGCATAGAGAACAGATAGGATCAGTGCTAATTTTCCTTGCAGCTAAGGCTGAATTTGTAGCTATTGCTCCGTTGAAACACTTCCAAGCAAACACCTTGACCTTTGGATGTATAGGCAGACCCCATAACCGTTTCCATATTAAAGGCATCGCACCAGCAAATCTAGTTTGAGCTTCCTGTTCTTCCATAAGATTTGACAAACTTTCCTTTTCCAAGTGGTAAGCAGACTTAACAGAGAAAAGACCATTCGAAGAGGGATGCCAAATTTTGACATCACTTCTTTGAGTGTTGCTTATTGGGAGTGAAAGAATGAGGTATGAATCCTCCTTGCCGAAACTCTCCCTGATAAGTGATGCTTTCCAAGTCCTTGTGTCTGCATCTATAAGATCAGAGACCCATTCTATATTGCTTATCCTTGGCGTACTTTGGTTGATAGTGTAAAAGGGTTTTTTTGGTAGCCACGGATCCTCCCATACACGAATATCTTTGCCCGAATGAACCTGCCATCTCCACCCTTTACAAAGTAAATCCCTCGCCCACGCAATACTTTTCCATGCCCATGATGCCTGGTTACTCACATTGGCCCTCCAGAAAGATGTGTGTGGGAAATATTTGCCTTTAAAAAGCCGCCGAAAGAGGGAAGGCACACCCGATACCAATTTCCACCCTTGCTTGGCCAATAGAACTTTGTTAAAAATTTCCAAGTCTCGAAAACCCATGCCTCCTTTGCCTTTGCTTCTACTTAGCTTTTTCCAATTAACCCAGTGGATCTTTCGTTCACCCTCCTTCGAACCCCACCAAAATTTTGCAATCTCAACAGAGAGTTGTTTCGTGAGTGTTTTAGGTAGTTGAAAACATGACATCGCATAGCTTGGTAACGCCATTAAGACCGCCTTCACCAATACTTCTCGTCCCGCAGAGCTGAGGAAAGACTCTTTATAGCTCCTTAATCTCTTCAGCATCCTAACCTTGATGTAAGCGAATAAGTCACGTTTGGAATGCCCAAGAAACATTGGTAGACCCAAGTACTTTGCATCATTGACCTCCACAGAAATACCAACGCTAGAAGATAGACGAGATTGTACAGAAAAGGGTGTGTTTGGACTGAAAAAAACAGCCGATTTATCCTTATTCACCTTTTGGCCCGAAGCATATTCATACGTCTCTAAAATCTGATGAAACACCTCACAGTCTCTATCAGTGGCTTGACAATACACAACAGAGCCATCAGCGAACAACAAATGAGAAATAACCGGGCAATGCCTATTAATGCGAAAACCTGCAAAAACCTTCTTGCTCACTGCATCATTAAACAATGCTGTAAATCCTTCCCCACAAAGCAGAAATAAGTAAGGAGAAAGAGGGCACCCCTGACGAATACCTCTACTTGGTCGAAAGGACTCTCCTGCCTCTCCATTGACTGTTATAGAGAAAGACACAGTTTTGATACACTCCATTACCCAGCCAACCCACTTGGGATGAAACCCCATCCGCTCCATAATCTGTTCAAGGTACCGCCAATCCACACGGTCATATGCTTTGGCCATATCCAACTTGAAAGCTGCCACCCCTTTAGTACCCGTGCGCTTAATGCGAATGTAGTGTGTAAGCTCATGTGCGATAAGAACATTATCTGTTATTTGCCTTCCTCCTTTAAAAGCCCTCTGGTTTTCCGAGATAATAGAAGGGAGAAAATGTCTAAGCCGATTAGCCAAGACTTTAGCAATAACCTTATAAATTGTGGTACAGAGGCTTATGGGTCGAAACTGGCTAACCTTGGTAGGCCTTGGAACCTTTGGGATTAGGACGATTTGCGTGCGATTCAAACTGCCTAACATTTTCCCACTGTGAAAGAAACTTTTAACTGCACTGCACACATCTTCTCCTACAATGTCCCAATATTTTTGGAAAAAACCTGCAGTCATACCATCATATCCTGGCGCTTTGCTGGGAGGCATATCGAATAAAGCTGTTTTGATCTCGCTCGAAGAGATAGGCCGGATGAGTGAATTATTCATAGATGTAGTGACTCGAGTAGGGATGAGATCGATTACAGGTTGCACGTGCCGATCAGCGTCACACAAAAACAAATTCGTGAAAAAATGTTGAAACTCGTTCATAACTTCCGTCTGATCTGAAATCCAAACTCCCTGCATATTTTCAACCCCCGAGATGTGATTACGTCTCCGGCGTTCGACTGTACTGGCATGAAAATAGGAGGTGTTTCTATCCCCACACTGCAACCATCTATGATGAGATTTTTGCATCCAGTAAGTCTCTTCCTTCTCCCAAGCTCTTGCCAAACTATCCTCTAGCTTTGCAATCTCCTCCAAATGAAATTCGCGCCCATCAGATTCCAGCTTGGAAATTTCCCCTTTAGCATGGTCAATTTCCTGTCTAGAGTTTAGTTTCTCAGAGACACGCCATGACTTCAACGCCAGCCGACATCTCTTAATTTTTTGCCCCAGACAGTATAACCGTGATCCAACCACCCCTTGAGCCCACTGAGATTGCACAATCTGTCTAACTTCCTCATAATCAAACCATCTTGCATCAAATCTGAACGGCGTAACTATTTTCTTGTTGACAGACGAGGTCCGTAAAAGTAAAGCTTTATGATCAGATCCCACACAGTCTAGATGTTCCACAACAGCTTGATGATGACGTAGATTCCATGGGGAGGATGCCAACACTCTGTCCAAACGAGATTCAATAAAATCACATCCACTGCGATTGTTCCGCCACGTAAAAGGGTACCCCCTGAAACCCAGATCAACCAAATCACAATCATCAAGTAACGATTGGAAACGAGAAAAACTCCACATTGCACGCCGCAGACCCCCACGTTTTTCCTCGGAAGATAAGATATCATTAAAATCCCCCCAAACAACAACATCAGAGTGCAAATCACGGATATACTCAGAAAGGGAATGAAACTGTTGGTATCGAACATTATCCTCCGGGCTCAAATAAATGTTGATGAGGTGCCAAGAAGAGTGAGAGTTCAAACAATAAACCTTCATATCAATAAAATAACTTCCAAACTTAAAAACTTCAAAAGTGACTGAATCGTTCCAAAAAATCCCCAATCCTCCCGAGAGACCAATTGGGTCAATCTAGAACCCATTCTTCATACCAATACTCCTACGAACTGAATCTAATTTTTTTGGTTTGTTTTTTGTTTCTGAAAGAAAAACAAAATCGGGAGAGTGGATTTGGACCAGCGCCTGAAGTTGCTGGCATGTCCGGGGCCTCCCTAAACCCCGACAATTCCACGATAGTAGCTTCATTTGGCCCCTTGGGGCCATTCTCGGCTGGCTTCCTCCACCGTATCAGTAGAAATTGGATCGTCCATAATACTGTCCGAAATTGCATCAGAAACAACCTTATCATACCTTGGTTTCTTTGCTGGTGAGTACACTTCCTCTCCATCAACCTCAGATACCTCATCATCTCTATCATTACTTCGCCGTTTCTCCCCCACGCGAGAAGTATTTCCCGTAGAGGAGCTCAACTCCCTCGAACCCTCAATTCCACTTTCCTTCAAATCTGGTATTCGCCGTATGTCAGACTTCGATTTGCTACCAGGAGGTCTCCCTCTTCTTTTCGAGACCTGTAGAGAGCCCTTGCGCAGGTGTTGTACGGTTGTGGATAGAGCCTGGGAAGAGAAGGGGAAACTTGTATGTTCATCTTGGAGAATTTTTGGAGAAAAAGACGCACCAGTGAATTGGGAAAGTTCGTTTAATAAAGGTTTTACAGTGGAGGAAAAAGATGGGGTAATATGTTGGGCTACAATGGGGGTGGGTACATCGTTTATTAAAGGAAATGCATGTGGGCCATTAACTGAAGTTGGTTTCCCTGAGAGGCTTATAGAGATGGGCTGTTTGGGTAATGGACAATCTGGTCGAGGAGAGTGGGCTAAAGTCTGTGGGCTGGCTTTTGAAAGAGGCCCACCTTCTGGTAAAGGCGTGGGCTCTACATCCACAAGGGTTGGCCCAAGAGCTCTAGGCTTTAATAACCTTCCGCTGTTACCACCGAGAATGGCGGGAGTAGCAGTTTGCAAGATTTTCTTTTGAAACGTACCATGGCCATCCGTATCACCCGTATCACCAATCCTTTCCTGAGAATCCGCACCCCTGAGATCTTCTCTATCCAAGATTTGCTCAAAATTTGAAAAACGAGCAGCTCCTCCCCCTCGATTACCGCCAAAATTCCCGGACTTGCCATTATCAGACTTCTCCGGTGAGGTCGGCGTCCACCTATTCCCTCCGGGCCCATACTTCTTCCACCCAGATGATTTACTCGGAGAGACTTTCAGCCAATTCCCGTACTGATCGTCAACAAAGATTCCATTCTGTACATCCTGGCTGTGTTTGAGACAACTTTTCTTATCATGGCCGAGATAGCCACAATAGCAGCAAAAGGTGGGAAGTTTCTCGCAACGGAACTCGACCCAGAAAGGCTCTCCCTCGTCGAGCTTCAACTTCATGCCTCTACGAAGGGGGACTGTGATATTGATATTTACTAAGATCCGCATTAGTCTACCCTCGCGGTGGCCAGAGACCGGCATCGCAATATCCAAGATTTCTCCCATACTCGAACCAATTTTTGTTCCAACCTCAGAGGAATAGAATTGAAGGGGCAAGCCCCAAATTTGGATCCAAATTGGCGATTTCTGAAACACCAAGTCTTGTAATTTCACTTTAGGATTCCACCTTGTCAAGATTAAAAAACTATTACTGAAAAACCACGGCTTACCAGCCAACACACGCAGAACATCCTCTTCTTTACCAAACACAAACTGGAACAAGTTATCTCCAATCTCCACCACTTTGAACCCGGATGGGTTACCCCACAAAGGTGCCATGGTGTTCTTTAAGCCATGGAGATTAACAGCTTTAGATGAGACCACCTTCCCAATAATACTCAGACGACACTCTGCTTCGCTGAGTTTGATATCCTCTTCAAGAATCGTGACTTCTTTATCTTCCTCCTTTGTGAGAGTAAAGGATTTGAAACGCAAGGAGAGATCATCACCCCGTGAGGCAATATCATCCGCCATGCTATACAGATGGAATAGTTGGGATAGGAGGATTGTTACAGAAATTTTTGATATATGAAGAAAGAAAGAGAGAGAGAAAGAGAAGAGAGTGTGAGAGAGATTATGAGAAAAGAAAGAGACGGAAAAGGGACAAGATGATATTAAACAGGGAGTTATAGATCTAGACCCAACTCTGCCGCCATGGCCACAGAGACGAAAACCTTGCAATAGCAAGACGAAACCCCTCTACGAGAGGACCTAAACCATTCCCAGTTGTCTCACTAGCAATTTTGCCTATTCTTCATCTTGTTGCTAAAACTGTGTTACTACACTTTTTTTTGTGTTTGTTTCGATGTAGCCTTCAATGTGCCAATAATACGGCTAGGACATTGTATGTATTAGAAAAGGAAATATTTGCTGGCCACGTGTCAAATTAACAAAGACTGGAGGAGGGGAGGGAGGGGCCCTATATACCCACCACCACCACCACCACCACCATTGCCAACCTTCACTATAACCGGCCCTGCCGCAGCCGGTTGTTGTGGATCCACGACCACCACCAGTTCCATACATTTTTATATTCACCAAATTTCACACTAGTACTACTATCTAATCATGCAACTCAGAATTATTGAGGTAATTAGTTGGCCGTCCCAGTCTAACGTAACTGACCGTTTTATGAATTTGAAATTTCAAATGTTAAATTATAGTAGAACGCTATCGTATTTAGACGTACTCCGTTGGACGTGTATAAAAAAGCCAGCCATTTCCAAAAAAAAAAAAAAAAAACACCTCTGGATGATGTAGTTATCTATATCTAATTGTGAGAGATTTTTTAGGACGAGTGAATTTGGACATAATAAATGACTTTAATTGTCGAGATAAGACACAAAATGAGTAAATTCTTGTAGAGAGTGAACAAAGCGAGGGTGAACAAAATTACTCTCCATTTGTCATCCGTTGGACAACATCGAATTAGCCATATGCCTAGGGCAGAGTCAAAATTTGCACTCTCACACGGCATGTTGGGTTGGGGGATTTGCCCCCGGATTTGCCACTCCCCCAAACATAAAATCCTATTTCCGCCTCTACCAATATTTGGAAGTGAAAATGCCCAAGCGGTGGTACTGTTGGCATAAATGGATTTGCCAAGCTGGGGTTTACCCCTGTTGTTGGCAAATCCGGGGTAGCCGGAGTTGATTTTGCAAATAATACCCCTCACTTGTGTATTAGGTTGTTAAAAAAACACCTCTATTGATACCTGATTGAGTTAATTTTTTACGTTGATGTTCAAAATATTAAATAAACATATTCGGATAAAAATCAACTCAATCAGAAACCGAAAACCAGTAAAAGTATTTTCTAAGTTTGTGAGTCTTGTAGGAGTATATTATCCAAAAATAAATAAATTAAGATTATAAACTTTTCAATTATTTTTGCCAAAAAAAATCCAATTAATCGTGCCCCTCACTTATGTCTTCTAGGCCATTAGAAAACACCCCTATAGATAACCAATCACGCTGATTTTTCATACGGACGTTCAAAATGTTAAATAAACATATTTGTACAAAAATTAGATCAATCAAATATCAAAACTGGTAGGAGTGTTTTCTAGGTTTGCCAAAAATAAAATCCCATTATTTTATTGTTCAATTTTTTTCATCAAAAATAAATTCAAATTATATACATGAATGTGCAGTTCACTTTATATACACATTCATACATATAGTAAACTTTATGGACATCAAAAAACAAATAATTTCATATTTTAATTTTTTGCAAAAATTAATTTTTGTAATAAAAACAATATTTACACATTTTTCAGATAAAATTATTTAATAACACAAATAATGGTAAATGTTATTTTATTGTAATTAATACTGTTTAAAACAAATTTGAGATGAAATAACTCAAGTGGGGGTAATTAAGTCTTTTGAAAAATTATTCCACCATATCCTCATTCCAAATTCCCTTTCTCAAAAAATCATCCAAACACCGGATTAGAAATCCATCCTTCTTAGGAGGTGGGTTCACCTTTGTTACAAATCAACTCTCAAATCCGCCCTCTTCTATATCCACCCAAAATTAAATTAAAGAATTACTCTAAGGTTCATTATAGCTCCTCTTGCCGAAAGTTCATCGGTGTCGGACGTTCACCGGAAAGTCACCGGTGTCAAAAAAGTTTGCTGGAAAAATTTCACCGGCCCCGGAAAATTGGACTTCGCTGGAAAATTTGCTGGAGCAAATAACCATATCTGGAACCACAAGAGGTGATTATCTAGACTCACAAGATGTGGTTATCTATATTGTAGTATCTTTTGTTTTTTTTTTTTTTAAAGTCTGCTTGAGAACAAATGTGATTTTCTAGAATTATAAGAGGTGGTTATCTGGACTCATAAAATGTGGTTACCTATACTGTATTTTTTTAAAGCTTATTTGGGATCAGATGTTGTTATTTAGAATCACAAGATGTGATTATCTGGAGCATATCTTTTTTAAAAAGCATGTTTGATATCAGAAGAGTCAAAACACATTTTACCATATTTTTATTCTAAGTAGTAGTAGGGTTGGGCATTTCATCCGCCTCATCCAAATCCGATCCGATCTCCGATCCGAACGGATCGGCAATATGGAGATCTGTTTGGATATTGGATAGGATATGGGGATTTTTTTTGAAAATGTTTGGGGATTGGATAGGGGGTGGAGATAGGCATGTCCCCGCCCCGAATCCGCTCCGAATTCGTTCCTCGCTCCGTCCCCGCCCCACTCCGCCCCGTCCTCGATCTGCCCCGTCCCCGAATCCTCGAAATATAGGGGTCTATTCATGAATTATGAAACTTCGGGGTCTATTCATGAAATATATTATAGTAATTATCAAATTTAATTATAGAAATTATAGTCATTATGGAATTAAATTATAGAAATTAATAAATAATATAAATTAATCAAATTATAGAAATATCAAATTAAATTATAGAAATTATAGTCATTGTGAAATTAAATTATAGAAATTAATAAATAATATAAATTAATAAAATTATAGAAATTATATTATAGAATTTAATTTATGAAAATACTAAGTTTATATTTAACTATAATAATCTAAACTTCATATGAAGTTATCAATTATGAAGGATCCCGCAGGCCGCAAGGTGTAAAATTTCAGACCTTGAACTCCAATTTTTGGAGAAAATTTCGACGATCTGAGCCGTTAGAAGTGTTCAAAAAGTGTTTTTAAGGTCCTACGAAAGGATTTGGCAAAAAATACTACCTGTAAGGGCTTGATCGGAGTATTTTTCCATAAAATCGCTATATAAAAGATTGCCCCGATCAAGCCCTTCAGGTTTTTTTTTTTCAAATTTTTTCATAGGACCTTAAAACACGTTTTAAACACATCTACCGGTTCATCTTTTCAAGAAATAGATTAGATGGCCTTTAGTTGGTGCATTATAGTGTTCAAATGCCACCGAAAGCACTGAATGTGTTCCGATCGTGTGGTTACCGATATCGGATGATCATCAATTTTCAGGGAGAATGATAGAATTGATAAGATGTTTAATCGCATCGGTTTAGATCAAACATTCAAGAAAATGAACTAGTATCCACCATTCAATGTTATACATTGAACATACTTAGTTATGAACCAATATATACTGCTATAGTCTAATGCATGTTAGCTACATGATCTCAACACAATTTCAACGATCAACACCGACTATTTTGTTTTTCCTGGTGTTTTAGTGAAACTCACCAAAATTTGGATCAATCGGATTTTTAAAAACCCTTCATCGGGAGATTCCGGACGTGCTTGTCTTAACTTTTCATCTGCAACTTTAGTAGGGTTCAGGTGATTTTCCTGGAAAATCCCACAGCTTGTCCGAGATGGATGCGTGTTAGCTATCAAGTTATTGTTTCAAACCACCCACCAAGTGTTCGACTAAATGACCAAGTGAGTATTTGCCTTCCTTTTGTATCAGTTAATTCGTGACAATTCTACTTTCCTTCTCTTGTCTTGTATGTTGTTCTTAAGATAAGTTTATTGCTAAATGCTAATACCCTTTTGATCTAATCTTATCTCATGGCTTCTGAACTTATATTTTTTATTTACTTGTTACTCTAGGGAAAGTGATTGGATCCCCGAAATCTCCGTGGGGATCCCCGTTCCCCATTTGGAGCGGGGATGGAGGATAAAAATAAATCTCCGTTGGAGATTGGATAGGGGATGGATATAAGTAAGGGGTTTGGGGATTGGGGGTGGAGATAGTAGTCTTCGGCCCCGATCCGTCCCATGCCCATCCCTAAGTAGTAGTGACCCATAACCATAATGCTTCTATTCAGTTTTTGACTTTTTAATCATTTCCAATGTACTAGCCATTGTTTTCCAAATTGAAAATTGAGAGCATGTGTCTCGTCCTCTTGCAAAAGGCAATAACAGCCCATAGTTTTCCAAAACCACAAACCAAACACATTCCTAAACAATTACTAAATTACAACTCCATTGCCAGACCTTGACATTTTCCGGCCTCGGAAGGAAAGTTTAGAATCGCCTTCATCTCAAGCATCTTGAATGCGGCCCTGCCGCAAGCCTTGGCCGCCTTTCTAACTGTGTTGTAAGTCCCTAGCCAAACCTTAGATCCAAGGCGCTTCGGATCTTAGATTTTCGCTGCAAACTTCGCCCACAGGCGCCGCCGCATGCCTCTACATCTGATTCATTTTTTAATCCGGCATCGAAGATTCCAATGGCGATCGGCGGGGGTGGTGGTTTGAGATCCGATCCTGAAATGCCAGTTGCGGTGAACGGTGGTGGTGGTGGCGGCGGTGGCGATCGGTTCCGGTGGTGGTGATGGCGATCGGTTTCTGGTGAATAGCAGGGGAAGAAGGCGACAAAGAGGAAGTAGAGAGCCCGTTTTTAGAAGGGGGGGGGGTATGTGAAGAGACGGGGGAGAAGTTTGATTCTGGAGGAAGCGAGGGTATTGTTGTATTTTGGATGACTGAGTGGATTTGATTTGTTAGAAAAAAGTTACGTGGACTGTAAGTGTTAGGAAATAACTATAGTAGACCTTATAACAACTCTCCCCAAGATTTATCCTCCATCCAAACGCCCCATCACAGTTAAGTAGACGAAAATTTTCCACAAGGTTATGTTAAAAAATTAACTTTTTGGGCCTGCTAATTTTTTTCACAAATTTAGAATCTCAAGAAATCTATGATATTATATCTCAGAGATTGGCATCATAATATAACAGTAAAGGAAAATGTTATAATACACACTCATTGTTTGGGTCGGTATGATACATACCCCTATAAAATTAAGTACAATTTTTTTTTATAGAAGTTATGAGTCACACTAAAATGTTACTGGAGTACAAATCATATTACTAAAAAGTTATGAATCACTAAAGAATGTTACGATTGCCAATGAGGTGACAAAATCTAGATCATACAAGAGGTGCATATGGTTCACACCCTTAATGGGTGTCAATGTTTTGAAACCCGGACCGGAGGATGAACCGGAAAAGGGACTGGGCGGACGGGTCACTGGTTGAATCGCAGTTGAACCGCTATCGAATTGTGATGTCATAATTATATTAAATATAAATTAAAAATATATAATTTACAAATAAAAGCCTACAAAAAAATATTTATACAAGAAGTTAGCAGAAATAAGAGTAGTAAGTAGTTCATTTGTCGTTCCAATGCATCTCACGAATCCCACATCGGCTGGGAATGAAACTCCTCACTTCATTTTCCTTTATAAAATGTAAGGAAACACTCACTCCTTGCTGTCAAGACCACCAAGCATGGGCTAAGAATGGGCCCAGGCAAAAGTGAATGTCTGACCGTTAGTGTTGGCCTCCACACGTAAAAATTCTAGTTCCAATTTTTACCGGTCTGGGTCGATCAACCCAGTACCAGTTCTACTGGGTTAGTGATTTGACCGCGAATTAGGAACGGTTTTCACATTTTAGACCGGTTTTCAAAAAGTGATGGTTATTCTGTGCAACCGGATTGGCTGAAGGACCGGTTGAACCGGCCGGTCCGGTCCGATTTTTAAAACACTGATGGGTGTGTATTGTAGTCATTTATGAGAACAAAGAGAAGTCCACAAAACGATATGACACGACCAAAATTCTTTCTTATATTATTGTTATGAGTAAAAATTGTTGGAAGAGTGATATTGACAGTTCCTTTTTCTCTATTGACACTTCTTTTTTAATCTTTATTAGGTAAAAACTACTCTTGGACTTTGTAAATAAAGACAAAAAGGAGAGTGTGAATAGAGAAAAGAGGAGTGCCAATATCAATTTCAAAATTTGTATGAATTTTCTGAGTATGTGAGAAAAACAAGTCGCCATTAATCCTATTATATATCCATAGTGGCAATTCTAAATCAAATACATGTTTATACATTAAAAAACAGGCACCATATGGCGCTATAGTTTTGGGTAACATAAGTGACTTTGGCGTGGCGTCGGCAAACATTTGGGTGGTAATACTGATGTTGGGAGTGCTACTAGTAAATTATTAGGTGGCCGTTACATTTTTTTTTTTTTGTTATTGTATCATTAATAATTTTTGGAGCGATATTAGTACACTATTGTGTTGCAAAGGTAATTTTTTTGGGTAACATTAGTATTTGTTCAAGTGGCATTAGTAATTGTTAGAGTGGTGTTAGTAATTTGTCGAATATGAATAGAATTTAGTTTGAGCATCTCCAACCTTGAGTTCAAATTTGGGGATGTCAAATTTTTATTGAAAACTTATGTGACAATTTGATATTTTAGAATTTGACATATCTAACAATGTCCACTCCAATTGCTATGCTAAATCTTTTATGTACAGAAATGTATTAAGTTTTGGGACTAAATTAACAAAAGAAAAGATTGGACATCACATGCCAATTTAACTTGAGAGGGAAGATATATGTCAAACAACACCTAATCATTTGACACTTTGATTGGAGTTGTTTCACATGTCAATTCTTCTGTTTAGCATGCCATATCAAATTTGACATTCTTGGTTGGAGTTGGTCTTAGCAATTGGACTGCGGAGAAGCTTGTGCAATTTAATTTCGATGGTTGATTTCAACAATTAATTGTTCAGACTTCAAAAAAATATCAAGTAAAATTAGGATATTTTCAACTAATTTAAGACCATTAATAACATGGAATATGTGGACTCATTGGGAACAGAGGAAGTATTATTTGACTTGCCAACCCAAGTTAGCAATTTACGAAGAGCTGAAGTAAAAAAGTTGGGTGCATTCCCATTTCCCACACATAGAATAACGAGGGAAATTGTATGATCGAGGAAGCTGTTTCACAATGGAAGAATGTGCACGTCGTGAGTTGGAATTTGAAAAGGCGTCTGCCAAATTCTGGTTTTCTGTTCCGTTCTCTTGTGGGAGTGAGGAGTGATGAGAGAGAAAGTCCCAAGTTTCGAAGCGTTACCTTGGAGTCAGTGGAAGTGTATATCGGGATTACCCATAATTGTGCTTAATTCTCATTCACACCCGATCGAACTCAACGATGCAGCAGCAGTACGTTGTCGTATTAAAAAAACAATAGGCATATACTCCCTCCATCTATGTTTATTAGTCCACTTTCACTATTCATAGCATATTAAAAAATTGTACATATTTGTTACTATGAATTTTTAAAAATATGCAATATGGATTTTATTTGATAGCTCTCAACTGTTCTATTATATGAGTTTTTTAAAGTCATAAAACTCACTATAAATTGAAATATATAAACAATTGAAGACATGACACGAATGCCAAAAATAAACCAACAAACATGGACGGAAGGAGTATCCCATTAAGGTAGGACTAGCGAGTTTAGAACTTTCCTTATTTATAACTACAGTTTCATTTTTGTCCTATTGTGATATGATTTTACAATTTTATCCTTCCACGTATGAAAGAGGTCAGGGTAATTTTGTAAAATTACAACATAAGATGACAAAAGAGAAGTGTGGTTATAAATAAAGGGAGTGTTAAAATCAATTACCTTCTATTATTAACTGTAAATGGTAAACTACTCCTCAGTTGTGCTTAACTCATCAATTTAAATCACCTTGTAGTGAACATTACGATAAGCAAATCTTAAAATAAGTGCTGTTAAAAATATCATGTTATTTAAAAAAATTTACGATCGTTATAAGAAAAATGTTATACCTTTTTATATGATAGACGTTATGAGTAGGTTTTCCAAATGATAAAATCTGATACTCCAATTTAAAATCTTTGATTTTGGTAAAGATCTTTCTCATTTCATAAAATCAACTGGTAATTTTAGTAAATGTTGATTTTATCATTTAGAAAACTCACCCTGTCATTCTATGATATTAAATAGTATTTTATGTCATTTGTGGGTTTTGTTACGTCTTCTCATATTTTATTGTTGGTGTTCTTATGATATAAGTCAATAGAGCAATAAATGTACTACGAAGGTCTCATAAAAACTAAATTTTTTTTTTAAGAAGTCAAACTACTATGCATATTGAAATAAAAAATGATAAAAGGTACAACAACGGTCTCCAATATGACTTCAACACATTCATATGGTGTGTAAAACTTACACACGTTTTCAACCAACACACTCACATGGTGTTTAAAGCCAAAATATGCGGCCCAGGTAGAAAAAAAGGGGGAGAAATGCATCTTACCACTATCCTATTTTCATCATGAGAAGTTAGAGATAAGTTCTTCTTATCCTTCTTTATCTCTCGTAGAAGGGAGACAATAATTAGTCTTTAATATATAAATAGCCTTAGGTGAGATTTGGCCTAAAAAACCAACTTAACTTGTTTTTTTTTGTCTTTTTTTCATTTTTTTTTGCATTTGTTAGTTTTGTATCGAATTTTTAGTATTATTTGATCGTCTCCGCTAGGAATCCGGGGGAGGTGTTGTGTAGTACATGTTGTGCGCCGTGATGTGTGGCAAAATGACATAGTTTTGTTCATTTTCTTGGTACACTTAAATAGACCCTGTTTGGAGAGTTAATTTTAAGGTTCAATTTTAGGGGATTTAAGCTCTTTGGGGTAAGATATAGTGGTTTTAGACACTTGAATTTAGACACTTTGGGTTTAGGGTTTAAACACTTTGTAGTGATTTTTTTCTTTTTCCAAACAAAGTCTTTTGAAGTTTTAAAGGTGTGCTGAAAACTATGTCGTTTTACCACACAACACCCACCCCGGATCCTTTGGCGAAAGGGATCCAAAAAGGTAAAAGATTATGACTAGAACTCTCAATTTTTTGAATAAAATCGAAAAAAATGCAAAAAACTGTCTTTTTTTAAACTTATTTTTGTCTTTATTCAAAAAATTTATGATTCAATTATAATTTTTTAGTTTTTGATTCTTCTAGCCGAGACGAACCAATAATACACAAAAAGTTGATGCAAAACTAAAAAACACGAAAAAAATCAAATAAAAACAAAAAAAATAAGCCAACTAACTTTTAAGGCCATCCGTAGTGGTGGAGTTAAATTTGTGTTGTTATATGACAGAAAAGTGTAAAAAATGGATCTCATTTATGTGTTGTTATGTATTGTTATGACAAAATGTGTTGTGAAGTTAAAAAATATTGTAATAGTGTTGTTAGAGTATTGTTAAAATGTGAAAAAGTACACAAATATGTGTGTATATATATATATATATATATATATATATATATATATATATATAAAGCTTTGGTTCCCTTCCCACCCACCCTTCCTCTCTCTTACTTTTTCCCACCCTCCCCCCAATGTCAAAACCCATTCCTTCCCCTCTCCTGTGTTTCTCCGAAAAAATTTCCTCCTTTTCATCGTGGAGCCTAGTTGGCTGGTGCTACTGTGGGAGTGACAGTTCACCCCGACAGTGACAATTTTTAACTACTGACACACATTAGCTACACACTAACTACACTATTATGAGCAAAAAAAAACAGAAAAGTTAGCTAACTGTGTCAGCATCTGACTAATTTGTGGTGTTAACTACACCACTATAGATGGCCTAAGGTCAAAACACAAACCAATACTTGTTATTTAACCATTTAATAATTAAATGGTCTTCAACATTATCAATAACTGTTGATGGGTAAACTAGCTATTCTCGCTGACAAACTGACATTCGCGGGACAATTATTTGGCGCATCTTCCTCCAAACAAAACTTGAGTAAATGAGTAATACTATTGTGCGCACCTGTACTTTTGACATATGGTGCGTATCTCATATGGAGGGTCACAAAGTCTTATATATGTTCACAAAATTTCATATTTAGTAAAGTAAACACTCATATCGTTCATTACAACAATAAATATTGGAATATCAAAATGCAATAAAAAGGATCACAAAATCTCATATGGATATTAGAAAATTTTGAAATATAAAAATAAAAAAATGGCGACCTGTTGTCACCAAACTCCCCACTTGGCAATTTTTCTTTTCCTTTTTTTTTAAAAAAAAAACATATGAGAATGTGTGTTTGTGAAAGAAAACGTTGCGACTTTCAAAATGAGTGTTTGTGAAAGAAAATATGAATTTTTTGTGGTCCACTACAGTCCAAAAATCGTAAATAAATTTTATTGATTTCCATATAAAAATGTGTGGCTGAGTATATGAGATTTTGTGAACTAATATACAAAATTTAGGAATATTACTAAATATGGATTTTCATATGAGAATGTGTGGTTAGGTATATGAGACATGTTACTATCAATACATATGAATAAATAGACATGTCACAACAATATTTTTGGACTGTAGTGGTCTACAAAACACTCATATATTCTTCTTCAAATACTCATTTTTAAAACCAAAAAGTTTCATATCAAATGACTTTATATGAATGTTCTTCGAAGAATATATGAGAATATTTCGTAATGACTAAATATGGGCTCAAATATGTATTTGTGTGATACCTTATATGAGACATGTCGCATCAATATATATACACACAATATGTATCACATTTTCACTACAGTCCAAAACTATCATATGAGATTTTGTGGCATGTTTTATGAGGTTGACTTTTGCCAATATGACATTTTGTAGCTCTTTCAAATTTTTGTGGTACTTTTTATCACATTCGTGGCTTCACATATGAGATTTTTGAAACCCAAAACCGTATATGAGAGATCATGCGACGTTTTATGATTTTTTTTTTTTGCTCTCTGTATGAGATAAAAGATGACCAGTATAAATGATCCATTTTTGCATATGTGGTGCAATCTTGGCCGTCGATTTGGTCAAAGTTGCATATGGTACGCCCTTTCAGATTTTTACCAACAAAATCTCATATTTAACCCAGAAAAACTCATATTTGTGTCACAAAAACTCATTTTTATGCCCAAAAGAGGGGTGCACATAGTAGCATGCCTAGTAAGTAAATGCCATGTAGCTAAATTTCATTGGTTAATTTACAAGCGACACCAATAAATTCTACTGGCAAAATTCATTCCCCGTTGGCCGTTGCTTGATTTTTATGTCGTATGACAACTTGATAGAAAAATACAAAAAAAAAACGGGTGTAAACAGAACAATACATACATATACAGAGTCAGATTTTTGTTTCTCACTGTCACGTACTCCACATTAGGAGTTAGTCATGGGTCTACTGAAAACAGGGCTTACCAGAAATTTTGGAACTGGTCATTTATGAATGCCGGTATAGGAATATGAAGTACGACAAGGATTATCCTGTTTGGTCAATTTTGTTGTCATTTAATGAATGAAGGTTAGGCAAATTTCATTCAAGTGTTCTCGCATTCTCAACAAAGTTATGCCGACCCCCACCAGTGTCAAAGATTGAAAACAACACTCATTGATGTATACCATGATTTCAATACCACCCCCAAAATAACTCTATCCGTATTGGATTATCAATTGAGATTTCAACTTGATTTTTCTAGTAATCATACAATCTGGTAAGATTTTGACAATGTTGAGTTGAAAAAAGTAGCTCCAGTGGAGGGAGAGTTTGTGAATAGTTGAAAAGCCAAAAAAAAAAGATGAAAAAAGTCAATAGAGGCTTTGCGCATTCAGATACCGGTTTCGCTCATTGAGTGTGATTATGAATGAGATTAATAATGAGGCGGGATTGATAATGAGGAGATTATTCATCTGTTCATGTTTGTTTTGCACAGGATTCGACCATTGATTTATTAATAACATGTTTGTTTTGCCCAAAGAATAATTGGACTAAAACCAGTTGTGGGCCGTTTTGCACGGGATTCAACCGTTGATATATATATATATATAGGTGGATTTTCTAGTCCACACTCCCGGATTTAAGGAAAAAAATGGGATTTTTTTGTGTTGCAAATTTTTTTTGGAAAATCCGATCCGTCCAATGTGTTCAGAAGGTGTTTTCCAGGGTCTACGCGAGAAATCTTCAAAAACAAATACCGGGAAGGGCTTGATCCAAGCAGTTTTCGCAAAAACTGTATTTATATATTTTTGCGAAAACGTCTTGGATCAAACCCTTCCCGGTGTTTTTTTTTTGAAAATTTTCCGCGAGGGCCCTTGAAAAAACCTTCTGAACACATTGGACGGATCGGATCGTCAAAAAAAATTTTGTATAAAAAGTCCGGAAATTAAAAGTCCGGACTAGAAGTTTACCATATATATATATATATATATATATATATATATATATATATATATATATATATATATAAAAGCCGATTCTAGTCCGGGATCCGGACCTCCATGATCCGAACATTTTTTTGACAATTCGAGTCGTCCAATGTGTTCAGAAGGTGTTTTCAAGGATCAATGCGGGAAATCTTCAAAAAAAAATTACCAGGAAAGGTTTGATACAAGAAGTTTTTCGCAAAACTGTAAATATACAGTTTTTGCAAAAAACTACTTGGATAAAGTCCTTCCCGGTATTTTTTTTTTTGAAGATTTCTTGCGAGGACCTTGAAAAACACCTTTTGAACACATTGGTCGGCTCGAATTATCCCAAAACAATTTGCAACACAAAAAAAAAATACTCATTTTGTTCCAGTCAGGGATCCCAGATTGGAATTGTGGGGTATATATAAGTAACCATCTAGTCCGGTAATCTTGGATCCGAGACTCTACCTTCTTGATATTTTTTTTTGAAAATTCGAGCCGTCCAATGGGTTCAAAAGGTGTTTACTAGGATAATATATAGTTTTTGCAAAAAACTGATTAGATCAAGTCTTTCCCGGTATTTTTTTTTTAAAGATTTCTCCCAAGGACCTTTGCAAACACCTTTAGCATGCATTAGACGGCTTGGATTTCCCAAAAATAATTTTTAAAAACATCAAAAGACCAAAAAAAACCTTCAATCCTAGATCTGTGATAGGATCTGTGGCGTATATATATATAGTCCCGATCTAGTCCAGGATCCCTATGTCCGGAACTCATAGTTTCAGATCAAATTTTCATGATCCGAACCGTCCAATTTGTTCAAAAGGTGTTTTTAAGAGGCCACGCAAGAAATCATCAAACAAATAAAAAATACGGGAAAGGCTTGATCTAAAACAGTTTTTCGCAAAACTATAAATATACAATTTTTGCAAAAAACTGCTTGGATCAAGCCCTTCCCGGTATTTTGTTTTGCAGATTTCCCACGTGGACCATGGAAAACACATTTTGAACACTTTAGACGGCTCAGATCATATAAAAACATCTTTTTAACACTTTCAAAACACCTAAAAACCTTCAATCCGGGATCCTTGACTGGATCACCGATGTGTATATATATATATACAATCCCCTTCCTATCCAAACTCCCTTAACTAAGTTAAGTTACGGACCTCCACTTTTCGGACCAAATTTTGACGATATAACGTTTTTATGAAAAACTGCTCCGATCAAGACCTTCCGGGTATTTTAAACACATCTAACGGTTCGGATCATCAAAATTTGGTCCGAAAAGTGGATGTAAAGACCTGGAATTTCTATGAAAATTCTTTATAGCTTTTACTCATTTTAAAGTAATGTGAATGAGTGGATAAATGTTTTAAAATGTGCTTCTTTTTAAGTGTTGTATGGGTGTGTATATTTTTACGCGTGTACGTATTGCAATGTTGTGTGGGTGTCTAGAGATGTTAAAAATGTGTTAGAAATGATCGGGGTTCGAATTGGTGAAGGTGGTAAAATTTATAAAATTTTCACTCTAGATACTGGTATGGGTTTTTCTTGATACTAGTATCCAGCTTCATTTTGAGCCATCAGAAACTCTAGATACCGGTATAGGTTTTTCTTGATACCGGTATCCAGCTTCATTTTGAACCATCAGAAAAAAGTGCAAATACCGGTATGAATTTTTCTTGATACCGGTATCCAGCTTCATTTTGAGTCATCAGAAATTCTAGATACCGGTATGGGTTTTTCTTGATACTGGTATCCAGCCTCCTTTTTCTGCGAATTTTGAGCCCGACATTTCCTTTTATAAATAAGGTCTTGGACTCATTCCTTCACTCCATAACCACGAAACAAATCCTAAAATCACCTCTCTATCTTCTCTCTTCATCTCTACCTCAAACCTTGTGATTTTAACCTCAATCCACCTCAAAACTTCAAGATCTACACATTGGGTTTGTGATTCTCCCTTGGATTTCGGGATTTGAAGATTTTTCAACCTAGGGTTTCATCCTTCCACCATTTTCAAGCAAATCCTCAAGGTAGGAGAACAATTTCTACTCTCTCTAGTTATATGCTTATGATTTGTTGCACATACTTGATTTTTGACATTAATCTCTTTAAATTTCATGTTTTCCCCAAGTTGTGTGGGTTTTCCCACTTTGATTCTTTGATCTATGAATTTGCTTGTTGATTGGTGAAATTGGGAGTGAAATTGACCTCCCTCCATGTTTAATTGTTGCCTAGCATTTCCAATTTGAGCCTAAACTACCTCTATTGTGATTGGGTTGAAATTCCACACCCTAAGGGTGAAAATCTGCACAGTGTACTGTTCATAGCTGCTGCCTTTGTAATTTCCAACCACTGTCCCTATTTTTGGGGTGGTTTTCGGTCACCCTTTGATGTCCGTTTGGTCCCTGATTGCATATACCTTCATAAAATCGACTTTTGACATCACTTTCAATCATGTTTGACTCGAGAACATTGATTTTATAAACAAATATATCATTTCACATCACATGAAAGTTTGATGGTTTTTAGAAAGCGTGGATGAGTGTGTGCGTCACCCTTTTAACGAAAGATGTGAAGTAATGAAATGAATTTTTTTTTTAAAAGACTTGTTATAAAAATTTTGGTAAAATGTATGGGTTAATGATATGTTCTTCAACCGATACCATCATTTGGTAAAATTTTGATAAAGGCACGCTGGGCCTATGGAACCCGGAAGAGGCACGCGGGGCCTATAGAACCCGACAAAGGGATTAAATCCCTAGTACTAAATAAAAATGACGGATTTTTCTCCAATAAAGGAAATAAGAAATGAGGTTTTGGACTATCCTTTAAGTACTGTCGAAAACTCGATATGTAAACTTGATTATTTTGAGTTTTGTGATGAACTTGGGTGGTTGGGTGAAATAGAATGGATATTTGAGATGTGTTTTGGACATTTAGAAATGACTTCTGAAAATATGGGTTGTGGGTGGACACTTGAAAATCACTTGGATACGTTGAAACTTTCTAAATTTTTCCTCCATAACTTAGATACCTGGACTCGTACATGAATAATTGTTTGACATATCTTACCCTCATGTGCATGCATCATATTCATATGCCTAGCGTTAGTAGAATAGTTCTCCTACGAGCATGTGTGCTCACCCTATCATTTTTCGGTACTTCAGCTTTGATCGTGCATGGTTTAGAGTGCATGACTTGGATGAGGAGCATACATGACATAGAGTTATTTTATTCATCTTTTATGCATTAGACTTTTCTTTTGGGGAGATGATATTGTAACTCTAATATTTTCTCTATCTTTTGACTATGGATTTGTAACAACTTATGAGATGTTATTTTGATTTCACTTTTGGGGCAAGGGTGCCCAAACATTTGATAGCCATTGTGCTAAGAATGCACTCTAATTATGGAAATCTTTATCTTTTAACTTACTTATTGTTTGAGATTCTTTTATTTATTTTTGGTAAAGAAAATGAGGGCATGACAGTGAAGGTCCGTAACTTAACAGGGTCCAGGAGTTTGGACCAGAAGCTTGGTGTGTGTGTGTGTGTGTGTGTGTGTGTGTGTGTGTGTGTATATGAAATCTTTCCCATCAGGTATACCTGATGGGCTTCCCATTAAGGACTCCTAATCCAGACCTCTCGTTTCCGGATCTCCATGATCCAAACATTTTTTGACGATCTGATCCGTCCAATGTGTTCAGAAAGTGTTTTCAAAGGTCAAAGTGAGGAATCTTCAAAAAAGAAATACCGGAAAGGGCTTGATCCAAGCAGTTTTCGCAAAACTTTATATTTACTATTTTTGTGAAAACTACTTAGATCAAGTCCTTCCCTGTATTTTTTTGTTTTGAAGATCTCTCACGTGGACATTTGAAAACACCTTCTGAACACATTGGACGGCTTGGATTTTCCAAAAAGATGCTGGAAAACAATTGTGGGCTGTTACGCCCTCATTTTCTTAAAACTTAAATAAAAGAATTTCAATAACAAATCAGTCAAGTGATAACATTTCAATAAAATAAAGTACATCATTAGCCCATTGGCTATCAAATCTTCGGGCACCCTTGCCCCAAAGGTGAAATCGAAGTAGTATCCCATAAGTTATTATAAATCCATAGTAAGAAAAAATATGGTAAAGAACTAGAGTTACATTATCATCTCCCCAAAAAAAAATTTAATGCATAGAAGATGAATAAAATAACTTCATGCCATGTATGCTCCTCATCCAAGTCATGCACTTCAAATCATGAACGATCAAAGCTTGGTACCTGAAAAGGATTAGGGTGAGCACACGCCCTTGTAGGAGTACTATTCTACTAACGGTAGGTGTATAAATATGATGCATGCACATGGAGGCAAGATATATCCAAAGGATGTTCATGTGTGAGTCCAACTATCCAAGTAAAATAGAAGAGATTTTTGAAAGTTTCAAAGTACCCAAGTGACTACCAAGTATCCACCCACCATTTCATGTGTTCAAAGTAATATCAAGTGTCCAAAAAGATTTCAAGGTGTCCCAAAGTAGACATTGATTCATTAGGTTTGTCAAAATCACCAATAAGTATAATATGTGTCCAAAATCTTGTCATTTTTTACCAAAATACCGTATGTACTTCAGAACACTTTTATTTCCAAGTACTCAACATCACCTAGGTTTCCAAATTTTTTTCACCAAAACTACCCAAATTATTCACAGAAATTCAAAACCAAGTCCATAAGTCGAGTTTCGACAAAATACCATAGATAGTCCAAAATTCCATTTCTCATTTCTTTCATTGAAGAAAATATCATTTTCATTAGTACTAGAGATTTAATCCATCTGTCGGGTTTCGTAGGCCTTGCGTGCCCTTGCTGGGTATTTGCAGGCCCGGCCTGCCTCTCTCGGGTTCCATAGGCCCCGCGTGCCTTTGCTGAGTATTTGCAGGCCCCGCTTGCCTCTACCGAATTCCATAGGCGGCGCCTTTATTCAAAAAAGAACTTTACCAAATTATGGCATTGGTTTAAACATCTCATTACCACGAACATTTCAATGACAAGTCCAATTTTTTTCAAGTTCATTTCATTATTTCACATCTTTTGATACAAAGGGTTACACACACACCCACACATGCTTTCTGAAAACCATCTAACTTTCATGTGACATAAGGGTGACGTATTTGCTTATAAAACCATAATCCAAGAGTCAAAACATGGGCAAAAATGATGCCAAATGTCAATTTATGAATGATTGAACAATCGGAAACCAAACGGACATCAAAGGGTGGCCGAATGCCACCCAAATGATAGGGGCAACAGCTGGAAAATACAAAGGTAGCAGCTATGAACAGTGAACAATGCAGATTTTCACCCTTAAGATGTGAAATTTCAACTCAATCACAAATGAGATAGTTTAGGCACAAACTAGAGATGCTAGACAATAATTAAACATAGAGGGAGGTCAATTTCACTCCCAATTTCACCAAACAACAAGCAATTTCATAGATCAAAGAATCAAAGTGGAAAAACCCACACAATTTGGGGAAAATATGGTTTTCAATGAAATTGAGTCCAAGAACAAGATATGTGCAATAAATCACAAGCATACAACTAGAGAGAGTAGGAATTGTTTTCCTACCTCAAGGATTTGCTTGAAAATGGTGGAGAAATGAAACCCTAGGTGTAGAAAACCCCAAATCCCAAAATGTGAGTTTCCGGTGCGAATCCAAGGTGAACCGAGCTCCCTACGACGCGTAGAACGTGAAAATAGCCTTGGTTCTTGAAGTGGTTGAGAGAGGAGGAAGAGATTTGAGCTTGGTAGAGCAAAAATGGTGGAGAGGGAGGAGAGAGAGGGAGCCGACGGGTTGGGGAGGGAGGGTATTTTGTTCTTTTATTACAAACTTCCCCCACACACTTCTAATATAACTCTCTAATTACACCTCACACTCCACACACTTCTAATATAACTCTCTAATTATACCTCACACCCAAATATCAATTGTGTATATAATATGTGACCCCACCACTTATTTTCATAAACCAAACTTAAAGTAAAGACTAATAGTCTTTACTTTAATTTATTTATGAAAATAAGAAAGTACTCCCCATTTGGAAACAATGGCATTTCTAAAATTTTAAAATTTTAATTACATCAAAATCTCATCCCCCCACCTTTAGTACAAAACCGAAAAATGACACATTTTTTCTTCGAAGAAAATGGGTGAAAGATGACTTTGCTTTACTAAAAAATAACTTCGATTATACTGTTGTGATTAGAAAAATCCAAGGAACAATTATCAGGACTTTTTATCGGTCAAATCAAAACTTCTCTAAAAAGTGATTTTTTTTATACGGGTCCTTACATGGGCCGTTGGATCATATGCAAGAAACTTCCAATAAGGGATCCCTCATTTTAAATTTCATGTAGACCAAGCCATTTTTTCACTTTCCGAACTAAATTTCAACGATCCAAACCATTAGATGTGCCTAAAATGTGTTTATAAGGCCCAACGCGCGAATTCATCAAAAAAAAAAAAATACTCGGAAGGCCTTGATCTAACCAGCTTTTGTTAAAAACGCTAGGTTTGGATCGTCGAAATTTGATTAGGATGTGTGATGTCCGCATATAAGGGTCTATATATATAGTAAGCTTCTAGTCAGGGAGCCAGGATTTTAAAAAAAATCCAGACCTCCACTTTCCCGATCGAATTTCGACAATCCGAACCGTTCAATGTGTTTAAAAGGTGTTTTTTGGGGTCCCCGCGAGAAATCAACAAAAAAAAAATACCGAGGAAGGGCTTGATCCAAGCCGTTTTCACAAAACTGTACATATAACAATTTTGTGAAAAACTGCTCGGATCAAGCCCTTTCCGGTAATTCTTTTGCTGATTTTTCGCGGGGGCCCTAATCAACACCTTTTAAACACATTGGACGGTTCAGATCATCAAAATTTGATCGAAATCAATGAGGTCCGGATTTTTCTTAAATCCGGGAGTTTGGACCGGAAGTGTGGTGTATACACACACAAACACACACACATATATATATATAAAACTATCAAAATATAATACATGAAATTGAAAAAAGCAAAGGTTCACAGGCCCAAAAACATGTATTGTCAAAGCAGACCAACACTAGGTGCTAGCATAGAGTCCCTCCTCAATTTAGTAGTAAAGAATGCTAAGGTCACCCAGCTCAAGCCCTAAGCAGGAAAAACCCGGATGAAATCATCCACAACACACCCACAAAGGGGATGATAACCACAAAAGGGCACATAAAACTAAACTACCCAAAAAAAAAAAACTAAAAAAGAAAAACAAAAATTTTGTAATCAATTGCCACCCGTATCGCCACCACGAGACTGGTGACTTATTTGCCGAAGGGGAGACAAATAACCCCAGCTTCACTCCACCATCAGATCTGGCCCAAATGCAGCAAGAAGAAGGGAGAGGAGAACGAAGTGGTGGAGAGGGATTGTGGAGGTAAATCTGAGAAGGTGGTGGTGGACTGTGGAGTTTGAGATGAGTTACAAAAGGCGTGGGTGGGGGAGGGCTATGATGGTTGGGTTTGGGCTTCGAAGGATGGGGATGTGAAAGGGGATGGCTAGCTGAGGAGGAGGGAGGGTGGAGGTGGGAGGCAGCGGCCCCAACCCCCAAACGGAAACCTATCTGGAGAAAAACTTAGCGGAGAAGGGGAGACCTTTAGAGAGAGAAAAATAATTTAGGTTTCCACTTTAGTTTGAAAATACAATTTCCCATTGTTTGCCATTGTGCACCCAAAATATGACCTATTTCCAGAGATTTTATAAAATCCTTCAAAATCACAGTAATTGTGGTAGAAATCGAGAAGGGTTCTAGGACATTTGTAGCAATAGGTGATAATAGCATAGGCAAATGAGTCAAAGCAAGTAGAAACCCGGATAGGATTCATAATAACAACCTCCCATGGAATGGTGAGCCCGGTGGTCTTGTGCAATTAGCAATCCAATTGGCTTGTTAGTCCGGTCTAAAAATTAATGAGAAACCAAACATGGAATTAGGACAATAGGATGCCCACCACTTTCATAGTCCAATATCAAACCTGAAACCCAGAATCAAACATAGCCTTTGAGTATCATTGTGGTGATTTGTGGAGATTTATGTGTAAATGCTAAAGTCTCCGCAATGATAAAAATGATTAACAATAAAAACTGCATTCAACCAAGAATTCTTTTGTCTCTGTGAATTGGACTTTTTGTTCTAATTAGCATGCTATAAGTCAAAATAAACACACACACACACACAAACAAACAGGATTGGGGGTAACTCACTACAGGGGTGTCGTAAGTCCCATCCGGCCGTCCATTTCGGTACGGACGGCTAGGATTTAATCCAAACTCCAAATGGTCCAAGCTGCTCATTGTTTTGATTAAAATCCAAGGATTTATTCATTACTGATATAAACGGTCGAATGAGTTCACTACGCCATGTACTGTGCTCCCTCACTAGAGAGCCCCGGTTCCCAAACACACAATTGTTACATACCTATGTTCTAAAAATTACAGTATGTATTTTGCGTTTATTTTCATTAAATTTTAGAGTTAAAGTAGTGGTGGGAGATAGTATGATTAATGGGATAAGTTAATGCTCTTACTTTATAGGGTAATGAGGTAGTGGAATGTTATCCTTAATTGTGTATAAATATAACACTCTATTTTGAAGTAGGGGTCCGGTTCTCCTCAATTTGAGTCAATCGAAAGTCTTCCCCCTCGAAGTGGACCCTTCTCTACTCTCATTCTATTTCATTTTCCGTCAATTACCAAATTTTTTGTATCAATTACTTGGCAAAATTTCAAAAGAAAAGCAGAAAAACATATAGTCCATTCATATAGGATTCTTTTTTGTCCATCGGCAAAAAGGAACCTTACTTCTAATTAACATCATCATCGAGCTGAAGATTGTATATTCAAGAAATGATCAAACTATGAGAAATCGGTCAAATCATAATACACGCAACAGGCAAACTATAATCAATAAAAGAAAGCAAACATAAAATATTGAGAGTCTAGGGGAGGTCAGTGCGAGACTCCCCCCTCATTGACTAGAGTCAACGTTAACCCGCCAATAAGATCATGACAAGTGTCACACAGGTGGCGCGATGTCCGCACACCATGTGACGCTCTCCGCACAAATCTCTGCATAGGGGGTACCACTGGCGCGGTCATAAGTTTCCGTAGAGATGGGCCACTGAAGCGGGACCCTCTTGCACGAGGCGCCCCAACGGCATGCACCCTAGGTCCGAAAAGGGTGGTGCTTGGACAACTATGGGCCATCCGAATAGAAGAACAACCCATGCCCATGTGACTAGTGCGGCTCAGAACATGAGCGAGAACGTGAGAAGCTAATCCAACTTAGCTCAGGTAATTATACCTGCTGCGGTTTGAAGGTAAAACCCTAGGGCTCCCCTGAGGCTTGGTTGCGGTATAGGTGCAACCGAACAGGTCGTGACTTTGCTCCAACGGGAAAACGAGAGATCTAGTGGCTTGGTGACTATAAAGAACGAGAGAATCGCTGCGCGGAGGAATGACTCGTCACCGCGCAAATCATCTGCGCGGTGATGATGTCACCCATACGGTCAGGTTTTACGAAAATGACACGTGTTATCATATTATAGAATGACAGCCTGACACCTGATGATTGGTCAAAGGTGCCTATAAATATGGGACATTCCCTTTCAATACCCAGAGGTTGGTAAAATCTTGGCAGAGGCACATGTCATTCTAAAAGGAAAAAAGGATAATCACTGAATGAGAGGAGAATATTCTTTCTAGTGAGTTATAGCCCCATCTCCTAGGTCACCAAGGGTATCACGGATTAGATTATGAGCAATCCACTGCCTTAGTTTTTTCTGTGCATACCTGCTCTGTTCTTTACCTTTTCTCAAACAACCTCATTCTCTTATATCACTGTTCTTTATTGTTGACTATCCATACCTCTACAGCTCATCATATTTGGCTAAAACAAGAACCATTACCTACAAAGAGATTTTTATTTCATTCCCCAACTTTGTAGTTCAATAAATCTACAATTTATACCAATTTCACAGTGTAACAAATGAAGAATGCCGTACAATTTACACCGATTGCATATAGCTTATGTGTATTTGTAACCTATGGTACATACATGGCAAATTAAATCGAATATAGAAAGAAGAGAGAGAGAGAGAGAGTTAGTGAGCTCTGATCATGTGGTTGAGGACACAGTTGTATTCCACAAGAAATGCATTTGGCTTTTGCAAGCAAAGGTATTTGTGCATAGCATCCCCCACAACAAACAGTACCCGTATTTTAAGAGGGAAAGGAGGAGGAAGCTGTAACGTAGTCGGCAGAGCATTAAAAAATTATTTACGCGATCCACAAATAAAATAATACCAGGAACACGTGCACCTCCATTAATTTTCAACCACTAAAGTGGGATTAGCTCTACTCATCTCATACCACATCCCTCCAAATCTCTTCAAACTTCAAACATCAGTTTATATTTTATACTCAGGATTGATCAGATCGATGATCCGAACAGTTCATTTCGAAAAGTCTGTAATAACTTAGCTTGATCGAATATTGATTGACATATAAAGGGTGTGTTCGGATGTTATTTTCGATATTATTGTCCCTGTTTTATCCTCTTTTCTTTCTTTCTTTTTTTTTAAGTTTGTGTTAAAGTTTTTTTTATTAATCATTCATCTAGATGAACAAATTTTTAAAGTAAAAATCTATGAACCAAAAAGGCAAAAGTTCTCTACAAAATAGAAAATTTTGAAAGGACCTATCCATGCCTTTGAAGTTGTCTTTATTTTCATTTTTTTAACTTCGAGAGATGTTTTTATATTTTTTCGATTTCACTCGTCCAGATAAATAATAAATACCAAAAATCTTAATGAAAAGCAAAACATAAAAAGCACTAAGCACCAATATTTAGGTGTGTCCTTAATCCTAAGATTTCTGATGCAATTCTCCTTACCAACAACAATTAGGGCTAACTCAACTCATGCCTAAGCATGTAAAACGGCAGGGAAAGCGCTGTATCTATTACTTTGATCAGTTGCGCGCAAGTGATACAATTAACAATATTCATTACCCAAAAAAAAAAAAAAATTTACAGAACGAAATACAACTTGTTCGCGTGTACATTACCCATGTACGTAGCTTAACTCATACTCAAGGTACGTAGGCTTTTCGTGGCTCTCCAGGACTGCGTGACGTGTGCCTACCATTCCCCATGTACACCCGTTCACCAAATTTTCTTCTATAAATACAGCTCTTTTCTTTTGCAACTCTCCCCTACCACTCAGCCCTTTGATGGGCTTTCTCTTTGTTTAATTGACGTCGAATTATGTGTGTGTATATATATATATATATGTATATATATGCATATTCGTGTTCACATATAGAAACAGTAGAGACGAATCTGTAAAGCTCAGGAGGGATAGCGCCATGGAGCGAAAGGGGTTAATTTTCTTCCTCTCTTTAGCGCTATCCATCTTGAGTTTCATGGGTTCTTCATACTATAGTCCTTTCTCTCCTCTTCGCTAGGCAATGGCCATGACGCTGGTATGTTAATCAAGTACGTAAAATTGTTCGTTTATATGATCCTATTATTTTTGTTTAAAGACAAGTTTCTTCTTTGGTTCCTTTTCTTTTTTGGCAAAAGTCAGTATCGATAGGTATATTAGTGAGATTTGAGAATACAAGTTTGTGAGATGTATGGAAATAGGACCGGAGTGGGCCATTTTTAACTCTGCGAATTTTACGGTGATCACACTTGAACGTTGCGTTAAATCTGATATTTCTTATCTACGAATATTTGAAAGCTACTTGTGACCAATTAAGTGATTCGGTTTGTACTACTTAATACATCGCATTAATTGAAAGCGGGGTGCCGAAGCCCTGCAGTAGTGAGGTAACTCAGTGAGCCTCATCCGGCCATCTATTTTTACACCAATGGCTCAAATTTAATCCAAACTTCAAATGATCTGAGCTGTTTATTATTTGGATCTAAGCGTTCATTACCAAAATAGAAGGCCAGATGGGCCAACTACAATCTTGTAGTGAGCCTCTTACTGCAAAGACCCAATACCAGCATTAATCTGATGGTGGGCAAGTCGACGCTAAATGTGATCCACACAACATGCATTACTGTGTTTGGAAAATGTCGACTTCATAAGTGGGGACTTTATATGGGAATCGACAAACATATCACAATGGAAGCTTTTTCTGGCTCTACTTTGAATCACTCTTTATATGGTCAACAACAAAAATAATCTTTTTTTTTTTGTAAGATTGATTTGAGAGATCTTAAAAGTTAAGAAGAGTTTGTCTTGCAATTTTGAATGGAAAACACAAAAATTGGATCTTTTGGGACAACGGTGTAACATAAAAATTGTACGGATTGTGAAGGTCATCACTTATCTCGTTTTGCTCCATCCTTTCAGTTTCGACTTAAACGCAAATTCATGAATAACACTTACTAGGAAAATGCCGTAACCAAACTCTTGTGTAGGATAACAATGGCTCTGTTCGTTTTCCAGTTTAATTTTTAGTTTTAATTTTGATGACATCATCATTTTCCTCATTTCTCTCTTTATCTCTCTTCACTCATTACACCTTATTAAATTATTAAAACTAAACTAAACTATCTAACCAAACACAGTCAATTTTTTTTTCTTTGGTCATCCTCTCTCACCATCCTAGAATTTTTTTTTCTAAATACAAGAAATAGTGGTTTTCTGGTAATTAACATCAAAATATTTTGAAAGGTGGGGTGACGCGGAAGTTTTTGTTGACTAGCTCCAAACTTCGGGCAAGTCACGGCCCCATTCATTAAAGTTTGTCCACAAACCAAAGCAAGCAATACTTCAAATTACGCCAATTTGCACTATCAATAGTCAGTTTGACTCTGAACAATTACCTAATTTTTTAATATTTTTCTTAAACTTTTCAGGCAATCAAAATTCCCACGTTTTTGTTCAATGCTCTTCCACTACATGTATAAAGTGCTTTGAGTTTTTATACCATAGTTATATAATTTTACTCGATCCATTTAGAGAGTCAAGCAATTAATGTTGAAAGAGGTGAATATGTATGATGAGACATGAATATAGTTCCAGGAAACCAATTAATATGCATTCTGATGCGCGTTAGCTTTCGAAAGTAGATTACTACATATATAAACTGCCAGAAAGTCTGTAACGCCCCAAAAATTTGGATTTGTTAATAAAGAATATATAAATAATAAATAAACAGTATTCCAAAAAGAAATTACATAGATCTCTCTGTTAATACATTTGTTCTCTACAAGGTTGACTAGGAATTCTCTATTCCATTGCATGGCCGTCCATCCTGGCGATATCCTACTCTGCTCCGTAGGCCTTCAAGCCATGGTACTTCACCTGTTCATCTCTATAGTGTAGCATAATATGTCAAAGTCGCAGAGCAACATTGTGGTATTATGCCAGTTTTACACAAGTGCAACACCATGAGCGATAACGCCCAGTAGACAGTTCTACCAAAACTTGAACTAGCAATTCTAGAGCAATATATGTCTAACTAGAAAAGTAAAACATGAGTTCATGGAAAACATTGTATCTTATGAAAGCAAATAAGTCAGTGTCAATGCAGATCAGAGTATATTGTGGCAAGTAAACAGTATCTTATATTATCTTTTTAGTGCTAACATTCTTCTTCAAATTTTATCTATGACAATATCTATCATCATTCGAAAGTTATTGGCCCTTTCGACTTCCCATTTCTAATGGTCACTAACCTTTTCGCTCGAGATCCCAGCTGCCTTGTATCACGAACACAACATCATGATATAAAGTCCATTCACTCTATGACATACACGAACATAGCTTCAATGGTATGTTATCACGAACGCAACATCATATCATGATATCACCCGACCACCTTGTATCACAGACACAACATCATGATACAAAGCTTTATCCACTATGCTGTTGTACACAGTTAGCGCTAACCACATCACGGATGCAACATCATGAAGGGCGATATTATAGCGGCACTACCATATTCCTTAGCCCTATCCGCATCATGGATGCAACCTCATGAAGGGCGGCGCTAAAGCTACACTACCGTATTCATTACCATCAACCAATCCATTTTCATTCTCATCTCTATTTCTCGCCAACGCTATTCAATTATCTTGTAAATCATGTTGTGTCAATACCATATCGTGATGTGACCATGCAGTATGATTTATTAACTTATTTTGTGTCAATCCATCATTTCTCAATAAACGTTTGACATAAAATAACAGCTTTTCTATGTACTATCTTTTCCAAAACAGTCCAGGCTTATTAGGAAATCATTACTGATTGTTTACAAAGTCATTTTAAATTTTTTGATTTTCTTTGGTGACTTTCTTTAGACAAATGAGATAACTAGGAGAGTCTCAGGCCAGATCGTCGGAAGAGTCTAGTTAGAATCACCATTCTTTTCTTAGATAGCGCGAAGCTTGTCCTTCTAGTAGACCCTCAAAGGTGCTAGCCTTGGGTTATCTCATAATCCAAATACTGGCCAAAACATTTACTTGGTACTTTAAGAAAAGTTAATTGATCTCATTTTACGAAAATCGGTCAGGCATTATAACAACGTAATGTTGAAAAGTCGATTTCCATTTTGGGCACTATAACTGCGTATTCTTGAAAAGTGTACTTAACTCGGGCATTATAACGACTACTTATGATTAAGAAAAAGTTACTTTTAAGAACCACAAACTTTTACCATAAACTTTCTAACTAGAAACTAACTTTCCAGAAAAATGCACTTTAAACAACTTTAAGGAAAATTTTAGAAGTAATGCATGTGTAATAATGGTATAAAAACAATTTACTACTCAAAAGTAGGAAAGGAATTGACTACTTAAAGTTTAGGTAGGAGAGCCACCTTAATTTACGGGTGTTAACTGGAAGCCGAAATAGCTAGGTTGGACTCCGGGTTTGAACTCTGAACACTTAAACTACTAACTTTTTGATGCAAGGCAACCTCCTTTTACGAAATTACTTGCAAGTGGACAACACGAATAATGTTTGAGCCAGAGGTACTCTCTCTTTGAATAAATGATCGATATTGAATAAAAACTCGATTTTCTTAATTCATAAACAACCAAATTGCCCTAAAGGCTTACAACTCAATTTATAATAGAAGATATCCTACATACTAGGAAATAAAGAAAAAAGAAACAATAAACTTAGAAACTATATTTCTTCTTGACTAAGCAAGAATTAAAAGGAAACCAAATAAACTAAATTATGAAACAAAATACTCTAGAACACTTATTTTTCTAAAACTGCAACTTCCTAATAAAATTACTAAAACCAAAATAAAGAAAACATTAAAATACAATTTTTAAATAATATTAAATTTTCATTCTACATCATTCTCCCCGACTTGAAAAAACTCGTCCTTGAGTTTTGCTTGGAGTAACTTGGCACGTCTTCGATTATCGGCATCTACTTTGTACCTTTAATTAATCCTTCCAATCTATCGTGTACCCATGCCCATGTCAGTAGAAGAGGCTACAACCAAAAAGGAATCATCCCAAACTCCACCACAGAAAATCCAATTACCATCTTCCGTCACTTCACCATTTTGGAAAGAAAATCCATTGATTGCTGTAAAATTGTTGGGTCTTATGATGGGGGAATATCACTAAATAGAGCACCCCATGAGCCACTAACAAAAGTAGAGGTTTGCTTCTTCGGGGGTTTTGGGTATCCCAAGGAGATGAAATCGAATGCACATTCTTCATCATCTTGCTCTTGATTCAACTTAATTCCCAAAACAGGATTACTCATCACATTAACTACATTAATGGATTGTGGGATAGCTTTTGAAGCATTTACCTCATGCAAAGCTATTATTCCAGTTTCATGATTTTTAACGTGTACAACTTCAACAATGCTATGTTCATATATTTCAGACTCGCCATCTTGGTACTCATCATATTTTGGAGGCAAATCACAATCATAATATGATTCCATGAAAGACATGGTTTTGCTAAGAAATATTTCACTTGATTCTTCCTCTAGATCTGTTATCTCCCCAATATTTTTCCAGTCCTCACCAACACCTCTTCCAACTTCCGTCTTAAAAAATACTAATTCTTTTGATGTATGACTTTTACTGGTCAAAGTCGAAAATATTTTGTTTGAAAAATTGGTTGACGAATAGGAATCTTTGTACTGGCAAATAGATTGAGGACCCAACTGACCTCAGTGAGATTGTTTAGCCCCAGATTTTCTGCGACTCATGATCGAGATATAATTAACAGGTAAAAAAGAAGAACGCATATGGCTCTTTTATTTTTCCCACGAACGAATCTTTTCCTTTCGTTGCCTCTTCCTATTGAGTGTGAGTTGTTGCCACCACGCAGAAGCCTGCCCTCTGAACTTTGCAGCTACAAGAGGAACCCTGTTTTCCTCAGGAACCTCTTTGAAACCCAAGATTTCGTCGATAGCATTCAACCAATCTAGAAACTCCTCTGGTGTCAGACTTCCCTGAAACTCTGGCAAGTCAATATTCAAAATAGTTTCCTAGTGACAAGAATCGCGGTTGTGAGACACGATGTTTTGACCCCTTCCACATCACCGATTGAAACCAGCAAAAGGGTTGGCATCCACGTCATCTGAAAACTCTTCCTCCACCTAAGCATGAGTTTTAAACAGACAATGGCGAGGTGGATTTGCAACTTCCAAAGCCTCCACGCGCTAGGTGAGCGTCCCCAGCGCGGCCTCTATCCGCTCAAACCCTTCCGCCACTCAAGTTTCTCTAGCAACCTCATCCGGTTCATAGACGTCCTCAACAAAAACTATACGACTACCTCGTCCACCCCGACCTCTAACATGTCCTCCGGCCATAGTCAGGATTGGAACTTGCAGCTCTGATACCAACTAATGTGGGGCAACCTCCTTTTACGAAATTACTTACAAGTAGAAAACACGAAGAATGTTTGAGCTAGAAGTTCTCTCTTTTTGAACAAACGATATTGAGTAAAAACTCGATTTTCTTAATTCATAAACAACCAAATTTCCCTAAAGGCTTACATCTCAATTTATAATAGAAGATATCCTACATACTAGGAAATAAAGAAAAAGGAAACAATAAACTTAGAAACTAAATTTCTTCTTGACTAAGAAAGAATTAAAAGGAAACCAAATAAACTAAATTATGAAACAAAGTACTCTAGAACACTTATTTTTCTAAAACTGCAACTTTCGAACAAAATTACTAAAACCAAAATAAGTAAAACATTAAAATACAATTTTTAAATAATATTAAATTTCCATTCTACAAATGCAGCGAAGCGTATGATTAAGAACGACGTGAAATGAGGACAATCAAAAACAACGATTGAGTTGGAGATACTCTCTCCTTGAACAACCAATTTTGAGTATAAACTCGTTTTCTTTAATTCATAAACAACTAAATTGCCTTAAAGGCTTAGAACTCAATTTATAATAGAAGATATCCTACATACTAGGAAATAAAGAAAAAGGAAACAATAAACTTAGAAACTAAATTTCTTCTTGACTAAGCAAGAATTAAAAGGAAACCAAATAAATTAAATTACGAAACAAAATACTCTAGAACATTTATTTTTCTAAAACTACAACTTCCTAACAAAATTACTAAAACCAAAATAAGAAAAACATTAAAATACTATTTTTAAATAATATTAAATTTCCATTCTACATCACTTTTCCCACTAATTGCTAGGAAATTTTCTATTTTAATGCAAAGAATAAAATCTAGGATTTTGTGGGATTTTCAGGAATAAAATCCTAGGTAAATCTAGCTAAGTACCTAGTAAATCCTAGGTAAAAATGTAAGTAATTAATAGGGAAATCTTAGGGTATCTTTCTAGGCAATTTCCTTGGCTCTAATTAGTGTATAAATTTGCATGGCCAACTTTGTTTTGGGTACTAAGAATAAGTTAAGAGGCACATGCCTAATTAGGGCTATAGAATCTGTAAAGACTCGCGTTTTAAAATAAGTTTTCGGAAATAATGTTGGGTAAATATGAGAAAATGAAAATAGAGTGATGTGGGGCCAATGTGATAGGAGTATGTGCATTGAAGCGTCTTTAGAACACCCTAGAAACACAAGGGGTGCTAGTGCAATTAGTGGTGTGTATATATATGTGTGTGTGGCTGATTTTTGGGCAAAACTCAGCCATCTCTCCTTCTCTAAATCACCAGCCCTCTCTCCCTCTTCTTATCCTCTCAAGTTCTCTATAAACACCACCCCAAATTCACCCTCCACACTTAAATCCTTCACCATCCAACCATAGATTCGTCATTTACGCGTGTTTTGGACTCCAAGACTCTGTGATTTTGTTTGGAGCTATCATATTTCGGTTGGGGTTGGAAGCAAGGGCTAGGGTCTCATATTCTTCTTGGTTTGCTTGAGGTAGGGAACAATTTTCTACCTCTTCTAAGTGTATATTGATTGAATGAGTGCATTGTTCTTCTCCTTGTTCCTAATTCCCTTGTTGAACTTGATTATCACCATGGAATTGGATTTGACTCTTGAATAAGTTTGGGTTTGCATATTTGGTTGATAGCTCTATGAATTGGTTGTGAATATGTTTATCCCCTTTGCTTAGTTGTGTTTTGAAACCCCAAATTGGACTTGGAATGAAGCCCCCATCCATTTGAGCAAGGTTGTGATTTTCCACCCGAACTCAGGTGGATCGATCCAAAACCCTTTGTTTCACTTTTGGTATGTAGTGGATCGATCCACTCCTTGCTTGGATCGATCCAGAATGGTTTGTTCACGGATTTCACTAGAGTGGATCGATCCACTCCTTGCATGGATCGATCTAGATTCCTTTGTTCAAGCAGATTTTTTTTTTTAACTTCGCGGGCACGCCCCGGCTTTGTCCGAACTTCGATTGAGGTGATTCTTGAACCGTTGGAAAGCTCTATGAGTCTACTTTCAAACCCAATTGATTTCATATTCATATCCTTTGTATTTTGAGAAAAATGTCCTTTTTACTATCAGTGTGTCGTATTTTCTCGAGGTTTATAACTCTGTTTTCATGTTCCATTACTCCAGGCCCTCATTGGTGCTTTCAAAGCTTCTCTAATTGACCTTTAAGCTTCGGTAACCTATCTTGGTACATTTTATGCTTTGTCTTGGTTGTCTTGATTTCTCATACACTTTGACACGTGCCAACTTAGCCATTACCGACTCATTTTGTATTTTCTGAACAAAGATGATTGTGTGAATATTTTGGATACTTGTGAAAGGGTATTGTGATACGTGAATTGGCTTTGGGCATTTTGTTGAACTTATGAGTTGATAAATGGTAATATAAATGTGAAATATGTGACACGGGGCCCGAAAGGGTATGCCCAAAGTGACACGGGGCCTATATGGCATGTCCGGAAAATGATCAAATGTTTAGAAATGAATGAGATGGATATGAATATTGTGCAAAATATATGAGGCATGTTTTGTGAGTGTTAGACACGAATGACGGGAGTAAATGAAATATAATAGATTATGTGCTTTCTTCGAGTGACACGGGGCCTATATGGCATGTCCGGAGAATAAATGAATGATTAAAAGGTATAAGATGCATATGATAAATGTAAAGGATTACCTGGGTTATTTTAGATGTTTTGGGAATTTGTGAAGAATTGTGAAATGAAATGTTTGTGTAAAGGACTTGTTTATAGGGGAATGAACCCACGGCACGAAATGTAATGGTTATGAGGAAACTTATCGTGTGCATATTTCATTCTCTATACCCTTAGTGTTGGCAGAAATGTTTCCTACGAGCTAGTGAGCTCACCCTGTCTTTCCCAGGTACACGGCATGGAGCATGAGATTGGATGCTTGGAGTGTGAATGCATCCCATGAAGATCTTATGATCATGAAGTTATGTTCTCATCTTCATACTAAGTATATTTTTGAAAATAATCCTGTAACATTAATTTCTCCAAGCTTTTGAGTATTTCAACTTATGTAATAACTTTAAAACCTTTGTTATTTTGTATGGGTACGGGTACCCTTGACCAGAAGCTTATTGTACTTGACTTGACTTTACTTTCTAGGGAAATTGTTTGACTTTGATCAATCATACGTGGATTTTATTTGTATTTTCGTTTATTGAAATTGAGGGCGTGACAGAATCCTAACTAATCTAGGGTTTTAATTAGAGAATATATTCTTATTCTTGTATTAATTAGGGAACATATTCCCTCCAACAATTAGGAGAGAAAAAATCTACTAACTATGGTTTTGGGTACTAGTTATACACACAAGTGTACACTAAATAGGCACAAGTCTAATAGGCTACTAAATCTAGTAAATATTTAGGAAATCTCTAGGTCTACTTTAAGGGATTCCTATGCACATGCATGAAGATATACTGTACTATATATACATGTATTGTGTTCTTAATCTTAGTGACTAAGTAATTGGGAAGCTTTTTCCCTCCCTACAAACACATGACTAAAACCTCCTAGGAAAATCTAAGGGGAAATCTAGGAATTGGGAAGAAAACTAGTAGGATATCTAGTAAAAAAATCTAGTAGTATAAATATACTAGTACAGACACAAAAATACATGTGTGTGTGTGTATATATATATATATATATATACATACACAAACATAGGTTCCGCTTCTAAAAAGGGATTCCCGTTTTCGGACCCCATGATCCAAACATTTTTTTGACGATCCAATCCGTCTAATGTGTTCAAAAGGTGTTTTCAAGGGTCCACGTGGGAAATATTCAAAAAAAATTACCGGGAAGGGCTTGATCCAAGCAGTTTTCGCAAACTGTTTCCAAAAATAATTTGCTACACAAAAAAGCCAAATTTTCTTGTTTCCAGGAGGTGTGGACTAGAAGGTTTTTGTATATATATCACTCATAGGAAATTTGGATATTTGTGAGGGATCCCTCATAGGAAATTTCTTAATTTGTGAGGGTTAGCTTCTAATCCAGACCTCCCGTTTCCGAACCTCCATGATCCAAATTTTTTTTGATGATTCAATCCTTCCTATGTGTTCAGAAGGTGTTTTTAAGGGTCCACATGGAAAATCTTCAAAAACAAAATACCGGGAAGGACTTGATCCAAGCAATTTTCGCAAAATTTTTATATTTACAGTTTTTGCGAAAACTAGTTGGATCAAGCCCTTCCCAGTATTTTATTTTTGAAGATTTCCCGCGTGAACCCTGGAAACCACCTTCTGAACTCATTGGACGAATCGGATTTTCCAAAAATAATTTGCAACACAAAAAATCAATATTTTCTTATTTTCGGGAAGTGTGGACTAGAAGTTTTACCTATATCTATATATAAATTTCCCATGAGGGCTCCGTCACAAATATATATATTTCCAATAAGGGCTCCCTTATTTCTATAGTAAGGGATTTGTTATTCAATATCTAATTTTGACGATTTGAACCGTTAGATGTATTTAAAACATGTTTTTAAGGTCCAACACAAGGATTAGTAAAAAAAAAAAAACCTGAAAACGTTTGATCCGAGCTGTTTTTGATAAAATGTGTATATGTACATTTTTATAAAAAACTACTCGAATCAAGCCCTTCCGGGTTTGTTTTTTCGGAATCCTTGCGTTGGACCTTAAAAATACATTTTAAACATATCTAATGATTTGGATCGTCGAAATTCGATTTCAAACAAAAAATCCCAAACCGTAGCTTATATAACGGAGCCCTTACTAGAAATGTCTCCATATACAACAAATATCCAATAGGGGCTCCCTCACTTTCTAAGGTGCAGGATTTTTTGTTCGGGATCTAATTTCGACAATCTGAACCGTTAAGTAATTATTGACCCAAGATTTGGATTACCAAAATAACTTTAAGTAAATTATTAAGGAAAATAATTAAAGAAAAGAAAAATAAAAGAAATTTTTATTTAGCAAAAATCAGGGTCGTTACAAAACCCGGCCTGTGGTAAGGGGCTCACTAAAATAATTAAATTTTGTTGTACTATTTATTAAAAAAAAAAGTTTGTTCAAACTCTTTTGAAGTCTTCAAATTAAACTCATTGAGATATTATATATTGTCATCATCCAAAGTATTAATGTTTAAAAAAAAAACTTATATTTTGTTTTTATGTATAAAATATGAATTTGTCTGAATACTCCTAGGAGATGTTTAATAGCCAGCTTTTTAGCTTTTCATTTTCACATTTGCAACTTATAGGTGTTTTGCAGCCTAATTGCAAAATGCATTTTAGGATAATGAGTTTTCAATTTTGAGAGTTAGAGAGGAAAAGTGAAAAACAGGGGGTTAAGGAGCTTTTTGATTTCTCATTTTCTACTTTTTTTCATTTTTGTTAACAAAAAGACTTACATATTCTGTTCATATCTCCTATTAAACACTATTTCTATTACAAAATGCATTTTGCACATTTATCCCGAACACTCCTACTAAATTCAAAATAAATTCTGACCATAATCCAAAAAGCTAAAAAGTTGAAAATGAAAAGCTGAAAAAATGAAGCTCTTAGCACCCTATATTGGAAGGGAACTTTGGCGCCCCAATTGAATTTGGGCACCCAAATTCCAATCAACCCAAACTTGTGATTTTCATTTCAAAATTGGTTTTTAATGGAATATTTCTTTCTAAAATTATCCTGATGAACTGGGCAAAAATGATCTAAGAGAAAATAGTGAAGAGATCAGAACTTAAATCACAGATTTTATTAGAGCACGATTTTTTAAACATACCCAAGTTCTTTCCAGTTTTCGAGTTTTTGGAAAATTTTGGTTTTATGGAAAATGTATTTCCCATTTGTTATATCACCAGTATAGATTACTAGGATATGTTTTTGGGGATCCCTTAGGGACCAGTTTAATGGCTTAGAGCCAAATTTTACCTTTGAAAAATGCTTCCTTGGGCTTTGATTCTCAAGATAGTAGGCTTTTGAGAGACTGTTGTAGGAGAAGGATAGCCTCGAGGGATAGATGAGCTTCGCCGTAGTTGAACTCCATGATTTAATTAGGTTTTTTTTTGGATTTTTTGTAATTTTTGGTGGTATTTTGAAAAATGTAAGGATGTGAATATGTGAATATGTAAAGGCTGATGAAGAGCAGAAGAGAGACTAAGGGCGTATGTGAGTGTATGATCATATTTTTGGGGTTGTGAAAGGTATTTATAGACTTGCAAAGGTTTAAAAAGGTCTAAAAAGGTAAAACGATTAAGCGAGAAACATCCCCCCTATATTCTCGAAGTGATTACCAGAGCCAGGAATACCATCATCTTCTTCTCCTACAAAAATTTCTGCAAAATCTTGTGCTAGTTGAATATGGGCGCCCAAGTTAAACTAAGGTGCCCCAGTTGATTTGGTGGTTTGGTTTAAAACTTGAGTGCTTGGATTGATTTGACAGCTTGAGCATGAAAGTCTTTGAGAGCACTTATTCAAATTTTATCAAGGTATTTACTAACTCATTTCATCATCGGGGAGCCTACCGGCCAAATTTTGCCAAGGTATTTGCCATTGATGACTCAGCATCTTTGCCCTCTTTACATTCAAGGTCATCTGGATGGTATTCCTGTCAGCCGTATACTGGTGGATAATGGATTTGTTGCTAACCTCATGCCACGTTTCATGCTCGTTAAGTTGGGCAAAGGAGATCAAGATCTGTTACCTTCTAGCGCCGGCATTTCTGATTTTGCTAGAGGCATCACCACGGCTCAAGGTATTATTATTATGAATTTGCAAGTTGGTACAAAGACTTTAACAACTCCATTCTTTGTGGTTAATTCACATTCAAGTTATTATCTACTATTGGGCCGTGATTGGATTCATGTTTGCATGGGTGTTCCTTCTACTCTTCATCAATACCTAATCTTCTGGCATGGTGATGATGTAGAAGTGGTTTGGGCAGACAAGAGGCCTTTCTTGGCCTCTTCTAACCATGCAAATGCTAAGTTGTATGACAATGAGATCAGTCCTGTCAAGTTCACTGGTACTGATAAGTTTGGCAAGACTATAGCTATTATTTTGTCTACTTAAACTTCTGTAAACGAATTCAAAGGTATTTACAAGCAGTTGGTCGGCCCGCTTCTTACAGAGATTAATAGGCTGAGCACTCCACTTCGTCAAGCTCTTTCCCATGGATCAAGCCCCAACAGTTAGTGAGAAGATGATGGCTTTGCAGGCTGCCTTGGCTCGATTGATTGCCTATATTGTAGAGGAGAGCCTACGTTATTTGGATTCAGAAGATAATTCGATCTTGACGATCGAGTTATTCTTTGAAGGGGGCAATGCGCCTCCTAATGATGTTATCCGGTTAGAAGATTTGGAAGCACCACCAACAAAGTTGGATGATTTGAAGGCTGATTTTTAGGATCCTTTGGAGGAGGTAAATTTAGGCTCAGAAGATCACCCAAAGCCTATCTATGTAAGCCAACGCCTTCCTAAAGTAGTTAAAAAGGCTTACATTGATCTCCTCCACGAGTATAAACATTGTTGTGCTTGGGAGTATGAATATATACTTGGGTTACAAAGAGATTTTACGGAGCACAGACTTCCTATTAAAGAAGGATTCAAACCGTATAAGCAAGCACCTAGGCGAATGTCAGAAGAGTTAAACCTACGGGTTAAAGAAGAATTGGAGCATCTCTGGAAAGTTGGATTCATAAGGCCAACCAGATACGTGGAATGCCTATCGAATATTGTTCCAGTCATTAAGAAGAATGGAAAGGTGTGGGTGTGTATTGACTTCCGCAACCTCAACATGGCATCTCCCAAAGATGAGTACCCTATGCTTGTTGCTAATGTCTTAGTTGATGGAGCAGCCAGACACAAGGTGTTATCCTTTATGGATGGCCATTCAAGGTATAATCAAATCTATATTGCAGAAGAGGATGTCCACAAGATAGCTTTTCGATGCCTAGGAGCTTTGGGGGCCTTTGAATGGATTGTTATGCCATTCGGCCTTAAAAATGCAGGAGCAACTTGCCAACGACCAATGAATTCTATGTTCCATGACATGCTGGGCCGTTTTTTGGAGATCTACATAGACGATGTGGTAATTAAGTCTAATACGTTCAGGGAGCACTTGGAGCACCTGCGATCCTGTTTTGAGCGTCTAAGGAGATACAATCTCAAGATGAATCCACTAAAGTGTGCCTTCAGAGTTTCTATAGGCAATTTCCTCGGATTTCTAGTTCACCAAAGAGGCATTGAAGTACCCCAGAACAAGACCAAAGCTATCCTTGAATTTAAGCCTCCATCTTGCAAGCAGGAGTTGCAGAGTTTTCTCGGCCTTATTAATTTCATCAGAAGATTCATTTCAAACATGGCCGGGAAAGTTTAAATTTTTTCAGAGCTCTTGAAGTTGAAGAAAGAAGAGAATTTCAAGTGGGAAGCTCATCATCAAGAGGCATTTGAAGCCATTAAGAGGTATCTGACCCAACCTCCTGTTTTTATGCCTCCAATCAAGAAGAAACCTCTTCGACTTTATATTTTAGCATCAAAAACTTCTATTGGGAGCTTATTAGCTCAAAATAATGAACAAGACAAAGAGCAAGCAGTGTATTATCTTAGTAGATTGTTAACTGTTGTAGAGAGCAGATATTCTCTTGTGGAGAAATTATGTTTAGCCTTGTACTTCTCAGCACTAAAACTTAGGCACTATATGATGCCTGTGTTGGTTTATTTGGTTTGCAAGACTGATTTAATTAAGTATTTACTCTCTCGGCCCTTCATTAAAGGCTGAATTGGTAAATGGTCACTTTCATTAATGGAGTTCTACTTCCAATACATTCCCTAAAACGTAGTAAAGGGACAAGTGTTGGCCGATTTTCTTAGATCATCCATGTTTGGATGTTGATGAAGAAGCAATCAGCTTAGACGTTTTTACTATTTCATATGCTCATTGGCAATTATTATTTGATGGTTCCAAAACAATCTCATCTTTTGGTTGTGGAATCGTCATAATATCTCCTGCCAGAGTTAAAACTCAATTGTCATTTCAGTTTGATTTCCAATCTACAAATAATCAAGCTGAATATGAGGGGATAATTATTGGAATGGAGATTCTATGAGAAATGGGAGCAGCCACCATAGAAGTCATTGGAGATTCTTAATTGGTAATCAACCAATTGGGGGGCATTTATAGATGCAACAGTGAAGAAATAGCTCTTTATTACATGGCGACAAGACAATTGTTAGACGAATTCGATGATGTCAGTCTCCGTCATATCCTTAGAAGATTTAATCAAGAGGCAAATGAATTGGCACAGATCGCCACCAGAATCAAGATTCCCCAAGGTTAGTACAATAGAACAATCACTATTCGAAAAAGGAGCTTACCTTCTATAAAACGAAGAAGTTCTTCTATAGATATTTTTACTACTGACCTAGGGGGGCAAGAGGATGATTGGAGAACTGAAATTACTAACTTTCTGAAATACCCAAATCTCTCGTCAACTAAGAAGATCAGAGAAAGAGCTATCTAGTATGTGTTAATTGAGGATGAGCTTTACAAGAAAAGTTCGGAAGATGACCTTCTTCTCAAATGCACCGGACCTCAAGAAGCTCTAAGGGTTATGGGAGAAGTTCACGACGGCATCAGTGGAGCACATCAATCTAGAAGGAAAATGAGATGGCTTTTAAGGAGATACGGTTATTTCTGGCCATTCATTCTTAATGATTGCATTAAGTTTGCCAAAGGATGTCAAGCCTATCAAGCCCACAGTCCTGTTCAGAGAATTCCAGCTTCTTTAATGAGATCAGTAATAAAGCCTTGGCCATTTAGAGGATGGGCAATGGATATGATTAACAAAATTTTCCCTCATTCTTCTAAAGGACACACTTATATAGTTGTGGCCACTGACTTCTTCACCAAATAGGCTGAGGCTATTCCAATGACTTCTGTTTCTCAAGAAGACATCATCACTATCATTAAAGAGAAAATCATCCATCGCTTCTGCATTCCTTAACATATAGTTGCTGATAGAGGATTTGTTTTCTTTGGAGATAGAATTCAAGTAGCTATGTCTCAGTTTGGGATAGAGTTGTCGCATTCGACTCCCTATTATGCCCAAGGTAACGGACAAGCCGAGTCTACTAACAAAATCCTGAAGGGGATTATAAGCAGAATGGTGGAAGATCAACCAAGGATTTGGCATGAGGCATTGTCAGACGCACTATGGGCTTACAGAACTTCTAAGCGAACTTCCACTGGTATTACTCCTTATGCTATTACCTATGGTCACGATGCTATTTTACCAATGGAAGTAAACGTTAGGTTGGCTAGAATTGCATTTCAAAATGGCCTAGATTATGGAGATTATAATCAGGCTATGTTTATAAAGTTGGAAGATTTAGATAAACTGAGGCTTTCTGCCTTAGACCATTTGGTGGCCCAAAAGCAGAAGGTGGCCTGGGCATACAACAAAAGAGTTAAAGAGAAATCTTTTGTTGAAGGAGATTTGGTTTGGCAAGCAGTCTTACCATTCGAGAAAAAGGATCATAAGTTTTGCAAATGGTCTCCTACTTGGGAAGGTCATTTTCAAGTCTCCCATATTTTAAAAGGAGGTACGTATATGCTACAAGATTTAGATGGTGAAATGCATAAACATCCAATCAACGACAAGTTTCTAAAATTATGGTATCCTACTATGTGGGAGATGATGGATATCAATAACTGCATTCACAAACCATAAAGCGCTTCCTCAAAAATTAGTATTCTCAAAGTTCAACAGCAAAAGAAAGTTCATAAATCAAGAAAGAAGAAAAGAGGAATTTCAGAACATCTTTTCTAGAACTTCGGCCTTGAATCTGTCCCAAGGAGCAGTTGATGCAGACAAGTTGTTCACCAATGCTTCAATCTAAGCTTCTATATGAGGAATTTCAACATTCAGGACATCATGCTCTTCTACCAAAGGTTAGGTAGCATCAGTGATTTCTTTTTCCTCTTGTATGATTTTCTGCATCCTCTCATCATGGCTAGCATCATCCATTTGAAGCTGGACCACTTGCTGCTACAGAAAGATAATATTATCTTGAATCTCTTTGATCTTCTTGAGGCCATTTTTCTTCTGGATGGACAGTTGTTCTTTCCGATGTTGGAAGTTCTCCATTTTATTCATGGCAATGATCAACTCCTGCCCAAGGTCCGCAAAGCGAGTTTGTTTGTTTTTCATCTCCTGGATCTCAGTCATGCTTTTGTTGTAATCCTAGATGAGAGATGGCAGAGTAATTCTAAATTGCCTTAATTTTTCTTGAGGCACATCATGTATGCTTTCAGAAGAGGTAAGAACCTTTAGAGCACCTTTCAACTAGGCTAAAACCTCGGGCTGAATTATCATTTCAAAATTAAAGCTCAAAGCTGCCTTCAAAGCATCTTTCGCATTGGACATTTCCTCTGTCGAAGGACTCTTTTGAATACTTCCAGAAGATGTGGCCGAGGAAGACACATGGCTGCTGTTTGTTTCCTTCCTCAATTTCTCCTTCAGGCGAATGAGAAGCTCCTGAGGCTCTAATTTAGCCTTGTTGGTTATAGCAATAGAGCGTGTGGGAGAAGCCATGCTAGAGCCTTTGGAAATAGCCAATAAACAAAGTTTTTTTTTAACAGTTTAGAAGCAATTCGCGTATATCTTGGTATTATAATGCCATGATCACTTACTGGGATGGCAGAGCTCTGCAACAAGTTTCCTGTTGGGTCAACGACAGTCTTGCCTCCAACTGGGATGAAAATTGGGACATTTTCCTTCAAAAAAACTCCAATTTCAGAAGAAGCTACTTCAATACTCTTCAGTTCAGTTGATGTCTTTGGGACTTTTAACGCTGGGCTGAAGGTGGTTTTATCTCCTGTCTCGCCAGATTTTTCTTGATGTTGCACCTTTTTCCTTTTCAATCTTTTGCTACCCGCAGCCTGAAAAAAATAGCATGATTAGTTATACTCAAAGTAGAGGACGGAGGAGATTGGGAAATTCCAATACCTCCTTTAATGAAGCAAAGATGGGTGCATTTTCTGATCTAGTACTGGATTGGGTTCTTTTGGGTTTGACAACAGGTGACTCCTAGAAAGAAGAACTGTTATCAATAGAAACCCAACCAGAAGCAGTGTATGGCTAGAGGAAGTAAAAGCCTTACCTTTATCTGTCTCCATTTTGTCTTCTGGGAAGTGTCTTCTCTGTCTTTGGTGCCTCTTCTTCAAATTCTTCAACTTCTTCCTCCCCCTCGTCTTTAGACAATTCTACTAAAGGAGCAGTTTATGAGAGAAGAGGCATTAGTTAGCACGCAAATATTACAAACAGAGGTACTAGAAGATTTGATATCAATTTCTGACCTTTTTTCAGCAGAATTTATAACCCTGACTATCGCACACTTACAGAAATCTTCTATTTCCCATTGGGGGGCATCGATCTTAACGACTGTGACTCTTCTATTTTCTGGATAAAGTTCATACATGCCTTCATACGCCAGTGTGTCGGCAATAACAAATAAAGTGTTGGGTGTTGGGGGAATAGGTTTCCCAAATGGTTTCTTTAAATCTTCTAAAGAAAGCATAGGTTGCCCTGAAGGAATAGATTTGAATATTTTCCACCATGTTGCAGCGGCTAAGTCTCTTTGCCTAGTCTCAATTTCAGTCATTATATTTCTCTTAGCCTTTTCCATTGCTTCAGGATTACGAAGGTTCCATTTACATTTAAAAAAGGTCTCAAACCTACGAATAGATTGATAAATTTTGGCACGAGAAGGCGTACCTTTCTTCTTTAATGCAGGTTTGGCCTTAGCTTTTTCTACAACCTTTGTCTTCTTAATTAGCAGCTCCTGCTTAGCCTCTTTGGTTTTTGGTAATTCTTCTAGCACCGTCGTTGGAGTAATCCTTCCCAGCAATAACTCTAGAGATTCTGAGAATTGTCTAAAGCTGACCTTTTTCCACCATAGTTCGAAGGCTGGAGATGTCAGAGGAAAGTCAAGAAACGGGACAAGTTTGAAGTGTTTTGAGATTAAAGAAGCATTCATCTCCATTAGCTTTTTCATATCGTTTAGAGTGAGTAACATCCTCTCGCTCAGATCAGAATTTATGGTTTGGTAAGGAAGAATGGGTATAAGTTGGGCTAGTCCAAATTGTCTGGCACACTAAGTAGAGTTATAGTACTCCACTCTACACTTGTTATTAGGGCCACTGGAGCCCATACTGTAAAGGAGGTCCCTTGTCACCAAGAAGCTGGCCCATACCGCTTTGTGCACCAGATCTTCTAGAGACAATTTTTCTGTAGAAGTTTGGAGCCAATCTGGACAAGTGGAATTTCTTTCAAATGGTGTCCAAAAGTCTAGGCATGGATCTTCTGCAAGGCAGTAGAGATACCTGTAGCACTCATCAAATGAATGCTCCTTGGGGACAAGTGACTTCAGGTACAACCCACAGAAGACTTTTTCCCCTAACTTTCTTCTTTGCTTATACTTTGGCATTTCTTCAGGAGCTAAGTCTGAGAAGTAAGACCATGCCCAGAACTGCAGCAACCATAGTGGACCAGTACAGCCTGACATCTTATGATCTACCAAATCTTTCATGCATCTGTAGAAGTGGGCAAGAAAGATTGGGGTCAGAGCGATCTCCTGACCAATAGAGAGGGTTTTGGCCAAATCTGTGTAGTACCAGGTAATCTTTAAGTGACTGCTACAGAAGATGAATATGTTCAACCAGTAGATCAGAAAAGCTATATACTCCATCTCAGAGACTTTAACCTTGTCATCTGTCACAGCATTCTGCTCTAGGAAGTAGTTAAAGGTAATATCTTTTTTCTTAGGATATTCAAAGCTCACTCTTGGAGGTTCTAGGGCGTCGTGGCTTCTATATTGTGGGGGCATAGGCCTGTGATGAACACCACATCCTAGAGTGTAGGTGTCATAGGCCCACAAGGGAAGTGAAAAACATTTGTGCTAGAAGACCAGAAGAAGGCTAGGGCACTAATAAGGGCAGTGTCGAGGTTTGGCATGTCATAGCTCAGAAGAATGGCATTATAGATCCCGACATTTTTCCAAACAACTCATTTTGCCATTTCAACCCTAACCAGCCAATCATTATATTCCAGAGTGGAGGTAACCCACACTTTAAAGGGTCTCGACTTCGAGTAATTTTCCCAATCTAGGGCCCAATCCATTGAAGATCGAGCCAAGGGAAAGGGGATGTCATGAGGATAGTATTTATTCGAAAGTTCTAGGAATGCATCCATAAAACAAGGCCCTAGTCCATATTTATTTGATCCAGAAGAATGTTCGTTTTGGTTAGGTACCTGGAACAAAATTTCTTCGTGAATGTTGGGCTTTTGTTCCAAAACCAGCTTCTTCATCACTGTACCCGTATTGTTCTCGTCTTCGACAAAAGCTTGTGCTCGAAGGGTGGCCATGGTGAAATTTCTTTTCTGCTACAATAACAAGCTTTGGGCTATGGCGGTGAAAAGGTAAAGGTAGAGAGAGAACGTGCTTTTACTGTGAAATGTATTTTTCCTCTCTCTTAAATCCCTTTTTATGGATACGTATTGGGGGAGTATCTCGAGTATTCTGGAGTTTTGATTCCTAAACCAGTCCAGTCATGCCATGTGTTGGGGGTAAACGGTAACAAGAGTCCTACTCGGTTCATCTTTTTCTAACCATTATCTCCTAACATTTAAGGACTCTTGTTGCATTTATCTCCTAAAGCATTATTTTTAATAAACTCCTTTTATTTTTAAAATAGAGTTTATGGGGGGCAATGTTTGTACCATAAATTTTTAAAATTGAACACGTGGCAAATAGATTGACCGGGAGTTATTTTTTTTATTCGGATTTAATTTAGTGGCCGAATTATCTATAATTTATGAGATAAGTTTTTTGCCTAAATTATAGGGGAGGGGATTTTATCTAAAACAAGAGGATAAAGGCCGAAATTAATATGTGCAAATTATGCTGAGAACATGGGTAGTTATTTTCGGCTGAATTAGGGACACATGTCACTTCCTTATGCATTTTCAAGAAGAAGTTATAGTAGATGCAAGACGTGGGCATAATTGTTTGGTTTCATGGGCGGTTATGTTAGGAAGTTGCAATAGGACCCAGAGACTATAAATGAAGACCTTCGTGCAATATTGAGGAGGTCCCAGCACCAACAAAGCTCACTGCAGCAAGTAAATTTAGTTTATCTCCTAACTCTCAGTTAGTCAATCGATCTCTTCTTCTTCTATCTATGTCTATCTCAAGGTTCTGAATCTCGTACCGGACAGGGTACCGGTTTTCTTACTGGTACGGTATTGTACCGGTACCGGGTGAATACCGGTACCATTTCGGATTTAACGGTACTACATGTATATACATATATAAAATTGAAATTTTTTCTAGTATCGTTGTTTTTTTTTACCTGTGTGTGTGTGTGTGTGTGTGTCTGTGTGTATTGAAATTTTTTCCCACATAATTCAATTCATCATCAGGTATATAACAAATATCATAAAAGAGGTGCATGTTTATGTATACAAACTTCATATAATGTAGGTGTAAGATATTGTTTAGAAAAATTAAAACGAAAAAAAAAGTACTCAAATTAGTGTAAACATGTGGGCAAAAGAAGCGTGGTACATTATACTTAACTCTAAAAATGATTGTACCCGTCCCAATATAACTTTACTCTTCAATATCTGTAAAGAGAACCAACGTCTTGAAAAAAAAACCATTTTAAATGAAAGATATAAGGGTAATTTCGTGCTTGTGATATTTAGGGTTTCAACATTACAAAACCTTATCTACTAGCAAAAAGCGGCAGCTGTTTATCTTCTTCTCTTCTCTATTGCAAAGCTGCTGCTCTTCTTCTATTGTTGCGTGACTGCATCATAGATTCAAAATAGGTACTCCATCTCTCTGAAATGCTTACAAAACCTTGCATTTTTTAGCGTTTTCCCCTCTCTCTCTCTCTCTCTCACGATCATGGCGAAACTGGTTTTATCCCGCCCTCCCTCTCTCTCAATCTCTCTCTGCGGCTGCGATCTGGGCATGATTCGTTTGTGTACCAATGAAAGTTCGTTCAACAAAATCTACGGACGAATGCCCGTGCTCGCCATCTCGCCCCTAGATTGGTAGAATTTCCGATACTTCGCCCGGTAAGGACCGGTATTAGAGCCGGGACGGTATTAAAGGTGCAAGATACCGGTTTAGTATAAATCCGGTACGTACCGGCCGGTACGGTACGGGATTCACAACCTTGGTCTATCTTCTACCTCTATCTTGTTTCTTCTTCTTCTATGTAAACCTTAGTTTTCTTCAATTGTGGAAGTCCTTGTTCAAGGCTCACGAACCGTTGTAACTTTAGTTTCCCATTTGCTTGAAAGAAGTTAGTAATTTCAAGCGCTTTTCCTTATTTTCTTGGAGATTCATATCTCCTGGCACGCCCTCGCATCTTCTACACCACTAGGTGTTGACTATCTCTGTTTCTCTTGTCCTTGAAGAAATTGGTGGCAACAGTAACCAACTAGGGTTAGCTTATTTTCCACCCGTGTATACTTCCATAAGAAAGGTCAGAGGGTCAATCCTCGCATATATATAGTAAGAAAGTTAATTTCTTTCCTTGAATTTTTTTTAACCGATTTCTTTCCTTGATCGAGGGTCTATTTGGTTGTTTGTTGTCTTAATGTATTGCACCATCCGTCCATATTTGTTAGTCCATTTCCGACCTTCTTGTCAAGTTTTTAAATAGTCTGTATCTTTAATTTATATTTGGTTTCACGATTTTAAAATTTTGTATTATCGAACTAATTGAGATCTACCAAATAATATATATATATATATATATATATATATATATATATATATATATATCACATATTTTTAGACATTCATATTGAAAGATATTTATAATTTTTTAAGGAGTGTAGAATAGTAAAAGTGGAGCAACAAACACGGACGGAGAAATTATTTTTTTGAAACGTTTGTCTTAATGTACTGTTAGTTGGGCTTTGCATGATTAAGTTTTCGTCACGTTCCACATGAAACAAATATTTGTATCTTTCCACAGTTCTACCGCTTGTAATGAAAACTACTGAGAAGTTCGCGGCCAAGGCGCACGACTATATGTTTTAACACATTTATCGGGATATGGCAAATCACAATTTTAAGTATTATTAATGTAAAGAAATTTTACTCTGTGGTACTCCTCATGGGATGGATGATGGATCTCTCTCAAATTAAATTTATTGATACCAGACATACAGATTTATAAGCATGAGAATTACATTTGCACACCACATTTGGTACCATTTAATATTTAATATGATACCTTATATGCACTAATAACGTATATTAATATGACTCCACGAATTTTGGTCAATGGTGCCACTGAATAATTTTCAGTTTTGAATTTATATGTTCCCTGACAAGTTGTAATAAAAATTATTCCTCAAAATCAAAAAAGTGAGTGTATAATGAAAGGAGTACCCGGGGATCTTGTGGGCACTTGTAGTGCACCCTGTATCCATATTCGGATTGTCCATCTCCGCAATTGATGGTTCAGATTCGCAGACACCACTCTTATGTGTAAAAGTTATCTATCAGCAATAAGAGTTAACATATCTAAATCATCAAATTGTAAAGATGGATGGTCTTGAATGGAAAGATGTTTTTGAATTAGTAATTATGAAATTTTGGATCATAAAAAATATACAATTGCATTATCTAGGCCCATTCCAAGTCCCACACAAATGATTTGGATCATTTCTAAGTAATGTTTAACTTTAACCGTAAAACATGAGTCCAATTAACCACCGTTAAATGTTTAATCTATTCATTCAATTTTCGAACCAGACTTCCACTATTAAGTAATTGGTCAATTCATTCAATTTTTTGTTCAATGGACATGCAACCATGGTTTTTTTTTTTTACAAAATAAATCTTTCATCTAATTCGTAAGGGAAGTGGACCACACAACGCATCTATACAATTTCGGTATACGAAATCAATATTTACCTTGATTCAGGTCGTTGGGAAATTGGGAGAAAGCTCCATTCGTTTGTCACTTATATGTTAAACTTTTGATTATAGATGTTTTGATGATTTGCTTGAATGACTTAATATACGTAAAAATGTGTGGCGCAACTTTTTTGGCCGTGTTCTGTTGAGAGTTTTGGACCAGTTTTGGCCCTGTTTTAGTTTTGCTTACATCATCATTTCTCTCTATCTCTCTCTACTTATTACACCTGCTTACATCATCAAAACTAAACTAAACCTACTAATCGAACAAGGCCTTTATGAGCTTGATTAGCAGTTTAAATTGGTTAAATAGATTGCAGAATAGCTTGCTTTAAGTTGCCTTTAATATTTCTACATAGGAATTTTGAAATTAAGAATTTTAGTCCATAATGTAACTTTTTTAACCTAAAATGAAAAAAAAAGTTACAAATTGGAACTCTCACTTTTTTAATGGAAACAGGGAAAAAAGAAAAAGAAAAAGAATAACTGATGACTTATAATAATTGGTATTAAGCACACTTTCTTAGTTTTTTATTTTTATTTTTATACTTATTAGCATTTTCCCCAAGTTTATTAAGAAATGCTGCAAAAATGCTAATAGTAAAAATAATAATAATAATAATAATAATAATAATAATAATAATAATAATAATAATAATAATAATAATAATAATAATAATAATAATCGAAGGGAAGAAGCTCCACAAAATAATAATCTTTGAGGTTGGATTTCCCATTTGATTTTATGAGAAGGCCTTATTTTTCATTTGCTAAAATGGAAAATCTATAAAATCAAATGGGTTGATTTTAACAAATGAGAAAGATATTTGCTAAAATATTTAATTTTATGGATTATTTCCTCATTAGTTAAAAGAAACCAGTCGATTTTATGAATTTTCCATTTTAGCAAATGGAAAACGGGAAACAATTGCAAAATTCCACCAAATCACCATTTTAAGAAGGGTTGATAAATCACCTTGTGTTTTTATTAGATAAAATCAGTTACTTTCAAGAAGAATTGACAAAATTACTGAGTAGATTTTAACAAATGAGAAAAGATTTTGAATTGATTTTGTCAAACAAGACCTCAATGGATTAGGACAGAATATTAACCGTCGAAGGAAACAAAAATTATGGACACGAATGTGTTCTCCCGACCCAAAAATTACCACCTTTTTTTGGAATTAATTACACCACACTGTTTACATATAAAATTAACCAATCCAATGATTAATTGACACGTAACCAAAAGTGCCAAACGTTGGCAATTACACGTCAATGAAGACACACTGGATTAATAAGATATAACGCACCAAATACGATGTCGTATTACGTCTCAATTTAGAAAGGTAGTTATTGGCAGTTACAAGCCATTACTAAAATAGAGATTGGCCTCGAAGCCATGATATCAACTGCTGAACGCACAAGCTCCACGTGTAAACTCAATAAACAAGGCGATTGGCAGTTAGAACACGTGGAATTCTTCTGGGAAGCAGTTATTTCCCTGAACACGTAATCATTTTAGTTTGCTTAAACAACCGTACAGATTCAAAATCAAAGCTTTTGGAGGAAGAATTAGAAGAATTCAAATTCAGACGTGAAGGAAGGAGTAACTGCCAACTCGAGGAGTGGAAGTTAGAGTTCGAAGCAAGCCAATGTTCAAATTCATTGAGCGGGAAGTTCGAATTGCAAGCAGCGTCTATAAATAGAAGAAATTGAAGAAGTTAAAACCCCCGGACAAATCTTCAACAAATAGCTATCAAAAAACTGATGCTTGGTTTGTTCATTGGCAAAGTAGTTTAGGATTTCGAACTCAGTTCGAAGTAGATTAGGAAGTAGATTAGGAAGTAGTTATGATTAATTTCGATTGTTCCCAGTAATAATCACCCCTATCTCGATTGTTCCCGTAGAAATCAACCGCTCAAAGTTCTTGTATTTGAAGTGGAAGACAATTTCAAGTAAGTTTATCTTTGATTTATTAATCGAAGTGTCTTGTTTCTTTTTTGTTCTTTGATTTCCTAAGTTTGTTGGTTTACATTTCTTCACTTGTTGAGAAAATCCTCTTAATTGAGGTAATTGAACCAATAAAACACAATCGCCTGATTAGATTTGGTTTTTCCAAAGTTAATCTGAGGGAGGAGATTCAAACTCTCTCTGGCACGCTCGCACACAATTATTTTTCATTGCAAAGAAGTAAAAGAACCAAACACATATTTTTTGGCACGCCCAGTGGGACCCCAGAAAGTGTTAAATGGCTCCAAAACTTAGGAAGCAAGTGTACGATTTTCAGACTGGCCAAACACCAGAAGATGAGAACAATGGTAATTCTAAAGAGAATGAACAAATCGAAGGCCTTCAAGTAGGACCGTAGATTTGTCTTTGGTCAAGACTTAAATATGGGTATTGGTCGACTTCTAATGAATACTAGAAAAACAAAACGTGCAAGGTGATGACCCAAAGAATCCAGAGACTGGAGGGAATGTGTCATCTAGCCACCTTATTGAAATGATTGCTACATTTAAAGAGTTGGCTCAGACCCAAAAGCTTATATTGCTAAAATTAGAAGAGCAATCATGGCTTAAATGTAATCCTTGGCCCTCATTTGAGAAGGATAAAGGAGAGGCTAGCACAAGCAAATTCAGGTCGAGGCCTGGTAAAGAACCCATAAATGTAGAAGACATACGAGTAATCTTGGTATGAACCTCAGAAGAATCATGATTATCAAGTCCCTAAATCCTAAGAAAGTGTTCAAGAGAACTAATATCTCATTCAACCTAACTTTGATGGCTTAACATGAGGAGAAAGGTTTTAGAAATTATGATTATGGATTTGACGAGTATATGTATACCCCTAAAAATCATTTTAATGAAAAAGATAGGGCTAGTGCAAGAAGGCCTAATCCAGAAGTTGGAATTCCTAAGTATTCAGGAATACTAGAAATGGGAAGGGTACATTCGAACTATCTTTATGAACCTTTTGTAAAGCAGGAAGGAGGTTTCAAGCAACCTAGGCCTTTCGATGATCCTTATCAAAGGATTCCAGAAGACCACATGCCTAGAAATGTCACTTGGGAACCACTTGTTAGTTCAAGGTACCTTTAGGAGAACATCCAACCCTTCTCGATGAAATATTGGGGCTTATGCAAGAAGTTTATGGACCTTCCCGAGGGGGGTACAAACTCAAATTTATAGAAAACCCTATCCAGAATGGATAGATAAACAGTTCGAAGTCCCTAGGGGATTTAAAATCCCAGATTTCACTCTATTCCATGGAGATGGAAAACAATTCACAACTGAACACATTGCTAGATTCACTGCTCAGTGCAGAGAACTAGGCAATAATGGGTTCATTAAGTTAAAATTGTTTTCTAATTCTTTAACAGGGACGGCCTTCGAATGGTATTCTAACTTGACACCGTGAGTCGGCCCAAATTAGAAAAGAATGGAAGAATTATTCCATGCACAATTTTACCAAACTCAACCCGGTTACTATGGTCGATTTAAGCGTGATTTAAAGCGGGCCCCATGAGAAGGTCGCTCAATTTATTGCTAGGTTTAAAAGGCCGTAAATAAGTGTAAACTTCAATTACCAGAGGTTGAGTTTGTAAGGATAGCACAAGATGGTTTAAGTAGAGAACTTAGGAAGAAGTTCGATTCTACTGAATTTAGAGATTTGGTTGATTTAACTTACAAAGCATCAAGATATGAGTCCTTGTTAGAAGAGGATGTTGATAGAAATAACTCTTCTTACTCAACCTACTATAAAGAACCCATTTATGAGGTTGATGCTGCTGAAATCATTGAGCATGAGCCTTGTGTGTGTGACTGTCTAGTTCGAAAGGAGTCTTCTATAGTACCAAGAACTAATAAGAAAGCAGTCAGTAAGGTTTATTCTTTTGATATTTCAAAGGCAGATGAAATTTTTGATTACCTTTTAAAGAAAAAGTTTATCAAACTCCCTGAAAATGTTAAACTTCCAACCATGGAAGAAACAAAAGAGAAAAGTTATTGCAAATGGCATGCTTCTTGGACTCATTCCACTAAAAATTGTAATGTTTTCCGTGATAGGATTCAGGAGCAGATCAAGAAAGGAAGAATCATGTTTCCAAAAAAAGGCTATGGAATTGATACCGATCCATTTCCAAAAATTGAAGAAGTATTTCACAACACTAATGTGCCAACATCTCCGCTAAAACTGCCAAGGAAATGTGGCGTAACAAGCGAGTTCAAGTGGAAATGAACTCAAGATCTGGTTTAGCAAAGGAAAGCCAAAAGTTGGCCAACCCACGAAATAGTGATGGGAAGACCTACCACGTAATATTTCACCGTGAAGTTCTTCTAGCAAGGGGCTTTAAGCGCCCCCACCTTCCCATGCTTGAGGCATCTTTCTTGGAATGTTTGTGCATGGAATGCAGAGCCAACTATTTGATTTTCAAGGATTTGATAGACAGGGGTTGATTTCTTCCCAAAAAGGATGGAAAGAAAAAGCCTTGGATCAAAACAATGAAAGAAAGCCTTGGATTAATCCAAATCATGGAAGAAATGAGAGGCCCCGTCCTGTTCCGGAAGAAATGTGCCTTCTAGTCCAAGTCCCCACCAGCCTTCAAGCAGATTACCCGCCTTCGAAGAAGGTAAACACTAGGAAGGCCCCAATGGGTCAAAGAAATGGTGGAGGAGAGGATCAATTTACTTTGGTGAAAGGGGTTCCCTATTGGTTTTTTGAAAAAGGTTAAACCGTAATTCTTCCAGAATATAAAAACCCTCCTAAGATGGAAAACAAGATGGTTAAACCCCCAAATACTCCCTCTTGGTCAATGGGTTGTGATTAGAGATCCAAAGACCAAGTCACCTCAAATGATTCCTATCTTCAATTCGAACTCGGAAGAGGAAATTGCAAAAGGAGGTATACTAGCTTCCAAATGGAGGAATATGCTTCTAAAGAAAATCATAATGGGGTGATAAGTTTAACCCAAGGTTCAACAGACTTCAAGAGAAGATTCCGAAGAATCTCTTCAAAAAGGGTTTACTCAATCGTAAAGAGAAGCACTGGAAAGTCTGGCTGCAAGGATGGACAGTGAAGTGCCTCGAAATAGTCCAGCATCACCAGATTCCTTGGCAAGCTATCAGTCTGGCTTATTAGAGGCTATGATAGTGGAACAGGAAGAAGGTGGAAGAATGAATTCATCTTCTATTGAAACATTGTCCCCTATGGAAACTTCATGAGGGTTTTCCCGAAAAGATGGACACAATAGAGGATGGATCGAAAGTTACCAAGCAGTGGGGAAAAGAAGACCATTCAGTTTGGGACTCTGCCTGAAGTTCAAATTAACATGGTTTCTCCGTCATTCAATTTTGGACCTTTTGGACCAGATTGTTCTCCAGTTCGAAGGGCATTACAACCATCAGTTGCTCCTATGGAGGTTATAGATGTATCAACGGATGAGGAATATAATCTCACTTATGACAATGGTTGGAATGATAATTGGGGAGCTCTGACTTCCAAAATTCAAAAGGAAGAAGAAGAGGAGGATTTCATGATTATGGTAAATACAAATGTAAGAACCGTAAGTAACCTCCAAAGAGAAGGCAATCTTCATTCCGAAAAACGTAAAAATAACTCCAAGTATCCTTTGATTGTTGATTTAGATTGTGGCCGATCTTTCGCACCCTTCAAATCACCTTGAATGATATGAGGCATCATTTAAAACCATTATACATATCCGCTTTGTTTGATGGTATTTTGTTAAAATGTAATCTTGGTCGATAATGGTGCAGCAGTGAATATTTTGCCTTCTAGGACTCTTAAAAAGTTGGGAAAAGAGAAGGTTCGACTGATCCCAACAAGCACATCCATTGCTGGGTTCACTGGTGAAAGTAAAAATCTCAAAGGAATTGTTTCTATACGCCTGAAAGTTGGCCAAGTAGAAACTGATACAGCTTTCTTTGTAGTGGACACTTTTACAAGTAAGTATAATGCTTTACTTGGTAGGGATTGGATTCATGTCAATGGTCGCATTCCATCCTCAATGCACCAAGCCTCGATGATTGTGAAATATGAGAATGGGAAAGAAGTGGGGGTCAAGAGGTGAAAGTGCACCCACACCCCCTTTAGTACTTCAAAGAAATTGCGGAGGCAAGAGATGTATAAGCTAGAAATCATCCCTCTAAGTGAATTGTAATAAATCGCCACCCCCATCCAATGCATTGGAAATGGGAGAATTGGCGTAATCAAATCCAAACTCAAACAAGCAGTTGATTATGAATCAGACAATCCACCAGATGAAGCTGCTTGGATCTGAGTCCAAGATGGAGTTTGAAGAAGCCAACTCTTTGGCTTTAGTTAAGTTTATGGCTCTTGAAATAGAGCAGAGATTACAAGAAACAAGCGATTGGGAGGAATCATTGGCTGATAAATCTGACCGGGGGTTGAAGCCGCTTGAGTTCAAGAGGCCTTTATAGGTCATGTCAATCCCAAGATCCCGTGGAAGAAGTTGAATTAGGAGAAGGAAGTGTTCCCAAACACCGCAAAATCAATAAGGGGGGCTTGATGTCGCTTGAAAGGCCAAGTTGATCGCAGATTGTTTAAGGAGAACAAGGAATGCTTTGCGTGGAGTTATAAAGAGTTGACAGGTTTGAGTAGAAAGTTGGTTGAGCATAGATTACCTATCAAGCCCAATTGCAAACCTTTCAAACAACTACCAAGAAAAATGTCTCTTGAAACCATTTTCTTGGTTAAAAAGGAGGTTCAAAATCTTTTAAATACTGATTTCATTAGAACAGCAAGATATGTGGAATGGCTATCAAATATTGTTCCTGTTGTCAAGAAAAATGGGAAGATTAGGGTGTGCATTGATTTTAGAAACTTGAACACTGCAACCCCTAAAGATGAATACCCAATACACCTCAGTAGTAGATATGCTTGTGGATAGTTCTCAAGGGCCATAAGATCATGTCTATTATGGATGGACATTCGTGTTACAATCGATTTGCATAGCCGGGGAAGATGTTCATAAGATCGCATTTAGAGCCCCCGCAACCTTGGGACCTTTGAAAGGGGTCAAGATGTCTTTTGGGCTTAAGAATGCTAGTGCTACTTATCAAAGAGCTATGAACGCTATCTTTTCATGAAATAATAGGGGTTTTCGAATGCTACATAGATGACATAATTGTCAAGTCAGGATCTATTGATGATCATGTAAAGCACCTGAAAATAGCTTTTTCAAAGATGAAGCATTATCAACTAAAGTTGAATCCTGCCAAATGTGCTTTTGGAGTAATGACAGGTAACTTTTGGGGATATCTAGTTCATAGCAAGGGTATTCAAGTTGATAAAAATAAGGCTAAGGCTATTATTGAAGCAAAGCCTCCCTCAAACAAGAAAAAGAACTACGTAAATTTCTTGGGCAATTGAATTTTCTTCAAGATTTATATCTAATAATGCAGGGAAAACTAAAGTCTTTTCTTCTTTGTTGAAATTGAAGGATGGAGAAGACTTCGAATGGACAAAGGAGCATGATGATGCTTTCAAGGCCATCAAAGAGTACTTGATCAATCCACTAGTTCTTGTTCCACCCAGGAGGGGAGAGCCAGTTAAGTTATATTTGGCAGCAAACCATGACTCAATAGGAGTTTTATTGGCTCAAGACAATGAGGAAGGGAAGGAACAAGCTATCTATTATCTAAGTAGGTTTCTTAATGATTGTGAAATTAGATATTCTCAAGAGAGAAAAGTTATGTTTAACTCTCTTTTTGCTTCAAGAAACTCGTGTACTATATGATGCCTAGAGTAACTTATGTAATTTCTCGATCGATGTTATGAAATATATGTTGTCCCAACCTGCACTCAAAGGGTAGAATTGGGAAGTGGATTGTGTCTTTAATTGAATTCATCTAGAATATATTCCTCGAAAGCAAAAAGGACAAGCTTTGGCTGACTTTTTGGCTGACCACCCAAATGGAATTGAAACTCCTGAGATAGCAGATGTTAGTGCAATAACAGTCAGACCATGGAAAATGTGGTTCGATGGTTCGAAAACATCTCAAACGGCTGGAATAGGAGTTGTTTTGGAATCTCCTCAAGGTTCGAAAACCAAAGTTTGGATTTCAATAAATGAAGGGGAATGTACTAATAATCAAGCAGAATATGAAGCTCTAATCACTGGTGTAGGACTTTTGCTTATTTTGAAAATTGATATAGCAGAAGTGTTTGGAGATTCTCAGTTGATTATAAATCAAGTAAATGGAGAATTTGGTTGCCACAACATTGGTTTAAAACCTTATTATGAATATGTGAGGTTATTGATTAAGCAATTTCACATGATCTCCTTTACATATGTTCCAAGGTTCTTCAATGAAGAAGCTGATGCATTGGCTCAAAGAGCATCAGGATTCAAGTTCATTTCTGATGACAATAGAGAGTTTTGTCAATTAACTCTAAGAAAATCTTTGCCAATGTTTAAAGACAGAAACATGAACTTCGAAGTATGTGAGATCACTACTCCTCTTAGTCTGAATGATTGGAGACAGTCATTAATTGACTATTTAACAAGACCTGATGCCAAAACAGATAGAGCAACCCGGCTCAAGTCTGTCAATTATATCACGTATAATGGAGAACGTGGGTCTTAACTGCCCACTATCCATGAACCTCTCATAAGAACGAAGAAAATTATTGATAACTGCATCATAAGATGTGATTGAAACTGCCAATAACTTCTGCTTTGGAAGCTTATAGGAATTCGAAGCGGCAGAAGGCACATTAACACTTATTCAAATCCTTTGAACAAAGATGTTAATGTGGGGGGTATGTTTACATATAAAATTAACCAATCCAATGATTAATTGACACGTAACCAAAAGTGCCAAACGTTGGCAATTACACGTCAATGAAGACACACTGGATTAATAAGATATAACGCACCAAATACGATGTCAGATACGCCTCAATTTAGAAAGGTAGTTATTGGCGCTTTGCTCCATTACTAAAATAGAGATTGGCCTCGCCTTCATGATATCAATCCTACCGAACGCACAGCTCCACGTGTAAACTCAAGAAACAAGGCGATTGGCGCTTAGAACACGTGGAATTTTTTTCCGGGAAGCAGCTTATTTCCCCCAACACGTAATCATTTAGTTTGCTTAAACAACCGCATTTATTCAAAATCAAAGCTTTTGGAGGAAGAATTAGAAGAATTCAAATTCGTGACGTGAAAGGAAGGAGTAACCGCCAACTCGAGGAGTGGAAGTTAGAGTTCAAGCAAGCCAACGCTCAAATTCATTGAAATTTTAAGTTCAATTGCAAAGCAAATGCCTATAAATAAAGAAATTGAAGAAGTTAAAACCCTGACAAATCTTCAACAAAACAAACTATCAAAAACCGGACGCTTGGTTTGTTCATTGGCAAAGTAGTTTAGGATTTCGAACTCAGTTCGAAGTAGATTAGGAAGTAGATTAGGAAGTAGTTAGGATTAATTTCGATTGTTCCTGTAACAATCACCCCTATCTCGATTGTTCCTGTAGCAATCAACCGTTCAAAGTTCTTGTATTTGAAGTGGAAGACAATTTCGAAGTAAGTTTATCTTTGATTTATTAATCGAAGTGTCTTGTTTCTTTTTTGTTCTTCAATTTCCTAAGTTTGTTGGTTTACATTTCTTCACTTGTTGAGAAAATCCTCTTAATTGAGGTAATTGAACCAATAAAACACAATCGCCTGATTAGATTTGGTTTTTCCAAAGTTAATCTGAGGGAGGAGGTTCAAACTCTCTCTGGCACGCTCGCACACAATTATTTTCCATTGCAAAGAAGTAAAAGAACTAAACACACACACCACAATGACAAGGGAAAAGGCTGGACAAAATGGGCATTTCACTAAGGACGAATACAAAACTTTCTTCCAGGTAAGGGAAAAAAGAAAAAAATCCTCAGCGCCAATTTGGCCATATGAGTTGGTGGCGGTGGGGGTGGTACAAGTAGTACGATAGTACACACGGAGATATTTCGCTCAAACTTGCATTCTAACCGTTAAATTAGTTGATGTATACCCAGAAGATAAAACCAAAACCACCACCAAAACCAAATATATGGTTCCAGGAATTCCTCTCAAACAAAAATCCTTCAATTCTCTCTCTCTCTCTCTCTCTCTCTCTCTAACAATTACAGATGGCGAGTAGTATCTCGCACCACCTCTTCTGCATTCAGTCTCTGCATCAACAATTCCGGTGTTTCTGCTACTCAACCAATCCCCCATCTAATAAACCTTCAGTTCTCCTTAAAAACCCTAATTTTTCCCTTCGTCTTCGTTCCATCGTTCCCAAATCAGCTCCTCGCGAGAGCCCTAGCACCTCACTCGAACGTCCGGCCCAACAACCCGAAACCTCTGCCTCGGGTAACCGGGTCAAGAGCCCGGATCCAAGCCCGAGTTCTCCTCCATGGTTGAATTCAATTTCTACTCTCGTCCATCGATTAAGGTATAATGCAGTTACAGCAGTTGTTATTTGATTCTAGTTTATCCTTGAGATATAGGGTCCAGTTTGATTAATGTGGATTTCAAATGAAGGGATTTGCAGTTCAATTTTGGCAGATAAGTTTTAGATATCGAAGGTGTTTTATAAAATTAAATACTGAAAGAATAAAACTGAAAAAGTGAGAAAAGTATTAAGTTCTATAGACTACGTTTTAAGAGACTTAAATTTATAAGGTACATGAAATACAATTATCTAACCTACTTAATTGATGATCATTCAATATATTCATTTTTAAGCGCTGAATTTTATTATACCACGTAGATGGCCTGTGAAACTGGTTGGAATGATGGATAAAGGTAGAAAAGAAGTATCATTTGGGGATGGTTGTATAACTGGAAATGTTACCATTGAAGGATTTAAAAAAACTTCTAGTAAATTGTCACTTCAAATTGTTGAGTTTAGACACTCCCAAATTGTACACTTCTATTAAGTACTTTCACTTTACACAAGACACAAGACAATACTATGGAACACCTCATGCTTGGACGCCTCACTCTCACACTATAGTGTCTCCACTCACACTAACACCTTACTCACACTCGAGACTTTACTCACACGTAGTCTCTAACTTTGCACACTCACCACACACTTACACAAAATGAGCTCCAACCCTCTATTTATAGGGAGCAAGGGAACTTTCCAAAATAGGACTATCATAGGATAATGCTACATGCTTCTAGAGAAACCTAGACCATTCCATCATAGTCAAGACAATTCTTGGTAGAATCCAAAAGCTAGGGGTGTGCACAAGTCGGGTTTCTAGCCTACCCATCACCCGAACAGATAACAATGGGTGAGGACAATAAGCACATGATTTCGAATCGAGACCGATGAGGAACAGAAAACACAGGGTTGGTCGAATTCCTGTCGGATTTTAATTAAAAAAACAAAGAAGATACTTTCAATTTGCCTTTATCAGCGCAAGGAAGAAAGGGAAAAGCAATGAAGATGCCAATAATAGAAGTGGAAGATGTTAATGATTGACAATGACTGTTTTAACTCGTTCTCTAGCATTGGTTGAGACGAGTTGCACCAGTGGAGATCCAGTCGAGAGGAAACGACTGCATTAAAGGAGGTAATACGAATGGTTTGATATCTAAAGAGCTGAGGAGAGAGAGAAGGATGAGTATTCCAAGAGGGAGAGAGATGCGACCAGAGAGAGTAAGAGAGACAAAAAAAAATTCTTTCTTGAAAATGAATGATAGAGAGAGATAGATAGAGAGAGAGAGAGAGAGAGAGAGAGAGAGAGAGAGAGAGAGAGTCAGAGGTGGAGTTAATGTGGTGGAGTTGTGCGCCTTTTAATATCTGAGCTCAGTGTTCTAAAAGTCGTCTGCCTAGGCCGACTAGTCCCCGCCTAGGCTCTAGGCAGTGGTCCACCACCTAGATTAGGCAGTTGATTAGTTGGCACCTAGTCCTCGCTTAGGTGCTGAAGCGGCCAATTAGTTCATGCCTACGCGTTAGGTGCCCTTTTCTGCCCGACTAGCCTCTAGCGATTTTCAGAACTAATGAAGCAATTTCTGGCGCAGCTCGATGTACGACCTACAAAACAGAATAAGACTATGGACATCGATGTGGCGTTTGCCAACACCCCTCCGATGCCTAAGTCAGTTCGTGTATAATCTATGACTCTCAACACTACCCTCCAACACCGACTTTATTTCATCTCCTTGAAGCATATTTTCTCACTCCACACTTGGAGATCCTTACCCGAACATTGTTGATTGGCCCTTGCTTCCAACCTCTTCATGAACATAATGTGCATAAATATGTCTTGGCTTTTGTCGCCTTGTCGACATCAACAGTAATTGCCCATCCTTTTTGTCTTTACCCCATCGAATTGAGTGAGCTTCTTTCGATTCTCATTGGCATCTGCTTGCCACAAACCTGTATATTTTTCTTGTCTTCTAGACAAGCTATTATCCAACTACTCATGATGCACTTCACTCGACTTTCTTAACTCCCCCAGCTTCTTTTGCAACTGTGTTGGATTCTTTATGCTCATCCCTTCTTGACCGCGTTGATCATTTTTGTTCACATTATCTTCTCTCCTGTCCAAACATGTGGTTGATTTCCTCAAGTTTAGTTTCTCCTTCGAATGATAACTCATCAGCCTACATATGGCCACTTCATCATTGGTCTGATTGCACTCTTCTACACTTTGTCAAAGTCTACCTCCTTTTCCTTATATGCTGTAGTGACGATGAACACCTCAGAAGGTGATTAAAAATCCCAGTCTTGTTCGCCTAGTATCTCTTATCAATCCCGAGGACTAATAACTAGCTTGAGCATCCTATTCTTCATTATTTTCATCTTATTGACCACTTGATGTTACCTTATTACCTTCAGTTGCCTTATTACCTTCAGTTGACCCTCTACTATGTGGACACTCTCTTTGGTAAATGACCTATCTTGTCACAATTGAAGCATTTTATGTCTTTTTCTTCTATATCCCATAGTCCTTTCATCACCTTGACAACTATTTCTCCATGCTTGATAGCTCATGTTAGGCACAAACTTTTAATCTTTTTCTTTCTTTGGCTTTGGAGGGTTCTGCCACCTCGAGCTGACATTTCTCTTGTTGGAGAACAATGCTTCCTCTTCATCGTTGTTTATTTTTCTCCAGCCATTTGCTTCATCAAGGTTTCTTGATTTGCCAAAAGACTCTCCAACTAAACCAAGTGTAGTTGGGTTGACCATCCTCTAATGGCTGTCATGAGACCACTATACTCGGGCCTTAAACCTTAGAGTAATAATTTGTCTCATGACTCGCATAGTCTCATCCTAGACTCGTCAATCTTTGATTCAGAGTCAAGTTGAGAAATTTCGTTGCAAAGAGTCTTTACCTTTAGAAAATATTGGCCGATAGTCATCGATCCTTGCGTCAAAGTAGCCAGCTTGTTTTCCAAAAACTGTAGTCGTGCATCGTTTGTCTTGGAAAGTAGTACCGTAAATGTATCCCAAACTTGTTTTGGAGTTGTAGCTTCCCGTACGTGCTCCAGTGATTCTTTCTGGACTATTGTCTGCGGCACGAATATCGCTTTCCCTCCTTGATATTCCACCTGTGCAATACCTTGGCATCTTCTTTTGACAGTTGGGTAGTCCTATTGCCACCAACGATCTCCCATAGATCTTGACCTTGGAGATAAGATTCTATGCACATCTTCCAATAGTTATGATTATAATTATTCAATTTTTCAAGACCTCCTCATATGTTGCCAAATTCCGACATAATGATTGAGCCTAAACCTTTCAGCTACGATGTCTTGGAACAACCACCAGTTTAACTTGCTGCTTTGATACCAGATTGTTGAGTTTGGACACTCCAAATTGTACACTTTTATTAATACTTACGCAAGACATAGGACAATACTTTGGAACACCTCACACTTGGACACCTCGCAATCACACTAGAGTGTGTCTCCACTCACACTAACACCTCACACTTGAGACTGTACTCACTCTTAGTCTCTTACTTACACTCACACTTTGTACTCTCACCACACACTCACACAAAATGAGCTCCCATTCTACATTAGAACAATCCTAGAATAATTCTACAAGCTTCTAGAAACCCTAGACCATTCCATCATAGTCTAAAAGATTCAGTAGAATCCAGCATAACCGGATCTGGAACCTTTTAGAAGGGTTTAGAACATTCCAGAGTAGTGTGGAAGATTCTAGTGAAATCCAAAATATTCAGGAAGGATCTGGAGCTTCCGGAGAGTTGGTGACGACTCTCAACACAAATTCATCCCCATACTCAAATGTCAACATGTACGTTTATGTTCATGGAAATATGGAATAACAATGTCAAATTCTTTCACTTGAAATCCACATTGATACAAGCAGAGCCAAGCAGAGCCTTGGTAATGAGAAGAGTATGTTTCTGAGATTTTATTTGTTGTTTTGCTTTCGGATTTTAAGGGAGGGGATTAAGGCTGATCAACTTGGATTGGATATCTTGTCTATTGCATTGCCAGCTGCATTGGCTCTTGCTGCTGACCCACTCACTTCACTGGTGGATACAGCATTCATTGGCCATTTGGGTACTCAAATTTGATTTGTATAATGGTTATTCCGATTGTGATTTAAATCCCAATATAGGGGAGTTACAGCTTATAGTCTAGTTGTTATTTGCTTACTCAAAGAGTTTGTAACAAGCTCAAAACTTTTTCTCATTTTTATTACAAGCTCAAAATTTGTACCCATTTTATGAGGAAAGTAACTTTTCACTACACAACAAGGTATCTATTTCCAATAAAAACTTATTTGTTTGGAAATTATTGTGTAACAATTTTATTTGCAATATTATCAAACATATCCGTTCAATCCTCCATTCAGTTACACAATCATTCTCTTCTTATCATTGAGAGAGAAGTGGATCTGCAATGGAAATTTTCCCCAGTGACAGAGGAGAAAAAAGTTTGTAACATTGTGAATCTGAAATAGGGAGGGAGCTTAATAGGTGGTTCAGTGTCTTTGAAATAGGGTTAAATATTTTTACTACTTAAAATTTGAACCACTACTAAAGTGCTAATATCATTTCATTAAGAAATTAAACAACCTAATGCTGTAGCCTTTAAGTATTGTCGGTATGTTATACAACTAGCGTGCAATTAACTTCTAGTGTGTGTTCTGTTGAGTTAGTCACCATCGTGATTGGTATAGTGGATTATTGATGGTAACTTAAGCTGTTAGGGTCTATTGGTTGGACACTTGCACTATGCTTATCAGTATAGTGGAACTCTAAACTATGCCCTGCGAATGATGTATTGTTATAAGCATACATGAATAAGAAGGTGGTGATGATAATGGCTAGTCTGAGTTTTGTATCTAACATTGTTTCTTTATATCCCAATTAGTTAAAATGATCTTAGCACTTAATAACTCTTGGTTGTGTAGGATCGGCTGAATTGGCAGCCGTAGGGGTATCAGCTTCAGTTTTCAATCTGGTTTCAAAATTGTTTAATATTCCTTTGCTCAACATTACCACGTCCTTCGTTGCTGAAGAGGAAGCATTGCTTGCCAAGAGTCATGATGAATCTCATCAGATTGACCAAGGTACATCCTGTAGCATCAACTATTGTGATTAGTCTCTCCATTGTTTAGTTTTCCATTATATATAGGCCGAATCCTCTTTTCCATCGACTAATGAAGATTTCGATTGTCTTGTTTTTATGTTTGTTGAGATTACGTGACTGACCGCAAAAGCAAGAAAATCCTTCCTTCCGTGTCGACTTCTTTAGCACTAGCTGCTGGCATTGGTGTCGCAGAAACTCTAGCACTTTTTTTTGGCTCTGGGTTCTTGATGAATACCTTGGGTATTCCTGCTGTACGTCTTTCATAGCAAGTACTTGATTGCATACTCAAGAGACTACTTTATTTCCCCATTAAATTTTCTAGGATCTTTCCGTTTTCTGCTTATATTTTGCTGTGGTTGTTCTTGTTATGGGAGAATCCTAATGTATTTTTGCAATTCCTTTGACATACACACTTGTTAACCTCATATAAGTTCAAAAAAATTAGTCCCAGCTATATGTCAGTGCCTTTATGATGCCTTTCTGACAAATTTTACCAGTCATCTAGACCATTAGCATATATGGAATCATATCCTCCACAGCCCACTGTAGCGATATTTGCACCCTTTCCATAGCCCCTGTAGAATCATTAATCACTTTTTTGGATTGTTTATTCTATTGATTTTTACTTGTTTCTCAATTAGAGGATGCCTGTGAGATTGATTTCCTCCAATCAATACTGTATGATATGACGAAGACTGTGGAGTATAAGTGGATTCACGAAATTACTAAGCTTGGTGTCTACTTTGATCACCTGCATTTCTCTCTTAATGATTTTAAATGTCTGCACCAGAAACTATGTATGAATGAGGTTTAGGGTGTTCACTGAACTTAGAAAAGCCTTATGTCACATCTGCTTGGATTGGCTGCACTCAAGCACCATCAGGGCAGCATCTATCACCGACTATCATAGGCTCTCAGGTCCCTCAACCCCATTGCAAATTCTTCTTCATCCTGATCCACTTCAGTCCCTTTTTATTGAACATAATCAAACCCTCTTAGAGGACTTTTTCTTTCTGTACTTGTTCCGTTATTTGAATTGAAATTCGTTGTTTCCGAATGTCAGATGCATAGAGAATGTGCTCTTTGCAGTTACAGTTATAAAATGTGATCAATTTTGTGACCGTAGCATAACCCTAAATGATGTAGTATTGAGTATCAAAAGAACTTACCATCTATACAGTTTAATAATAGATACGCACATGCACCCGTTATCACATTAGATATCATGACATAATTCAGTGATGATCAGTGGGGCAATTGTTAAACACAGCTTTAACCACCAAAACTTTGTGCAATAGACAAAGATAAGATTGGAAAATAATGTGCACTGAAAATAAGAACAAAACAAAGATGTCCCTTTCTGTTGTCTTGTGGAAAGTAATACAATTGGACCATTCAAAAATAGGCCAATAAACAAATAATAAGCAAGTGAGCCCTCACTATAAGAATGGTAGATCTAATACTTCTACCAGCCTACTATGCTTTGGAGAATGAAGGCTAATGTTTAAAAACCGTATAAGAAATAGCAAATGGCAGTAGGGGCATGGGCTCCTTCCGCCAATGACTCCATTGTTGTTTTCTGCAATAAGAGGGAAGGAAGCTCTATAGAGAAAACTTTCATCATATCATTAGCAAGGATGAACACAGGAGTTTAATATAGGGTGGACGTATATAAAATTTTATCACACTCACAAAGAAGCATGTTCTTGCCTTTTATAACAATGCACCTCCTAAAAAAAATGGCTAGGATCATTTTCATCTAATGGCTCACATTCTCCTTGTAGAGTCTTCCTAGAATATATGTTTCACTCTTCATATCTCCACAATATTTCAGAACTCTGTACACAACTCTAGCATATAGTGGAGTCTTCTACAATCTTCTAGAATATACTGGAATCCTCCAGAACTCTTCGGAACTCTTAGGTTCCTACTCTTGTAGAACCCTTCTAGAACATTTTTCATCATTGTTGACTTTTCTAAAATAGTCTAGATTATTCTTTAATATTCTATAGAGTTTTCCACCGTTCTAAAATACTTTGTAACTCTCTCAAACCTTCCAGACTTTTCTAGAATTCTCTATTGACTTTCCATATTTGAAAAATCATACCAAAAAATTATCATAGATAATTATCAAACTATTCTATTACAAAAAGGGAAATTTATCGAAATGGTCCCTATAGTTTCACCCTTGTCTTCTTGATTTGGTTCCTCTATTTTCAATTTCACTCTAACGAATTCAATTTTGGTCCGATTAGGTCCAATCGATAATAGACGTTTGTGAACATGACGAAAATTCCATTTTGGGGGGTTTTTTAGGGACAAAACTGACTTTTTGCCCATCCTTCTTCTTCCCAGATTTGTTACCCTAATCCTTTCCTCTGTGCAAAAAAAAAAAGGTGTGCAAAAAGGGTTTGGCTTTGGTAAAGCATTGGGAGGTCATATGAGAGTTCACGTTCAAGCCAACAAAGACCTGAAATCCAATTCTAATACTGGCCAAGCGAGCAGCTGCAGCATTGGCTGTCATACAACCATTTGTTCACGTTGTGGGAAGGATTTCCTGTCGTGAAATCTTTGTTTGGGCACATGAGGTGCTATTCGGAGAGGGAATGGAGGGGAATCCAGCCGCCCCAGCAGGCAAAAAACAACCCGTTATCCCGTTATCTTCTTCCATTTCCGATCCCGAGTCTGAACAATTCCAACATATGGTTGAAGAATCAGTGATTGATTTGACTGAGTTATTACCGAGTTGGTGTGTGAAGGCCAAGCGAGGCCGAAAAGCACTTGTAACTGAATAGGAGAAGTTATTTGATGCTGTGGAAGATTTAACGAGGCTAGCTCTGCTTGTGGTGATTCATTGGAGTCTGGATTGACTCACAAGAACAGAGTGTATGGGTTTGATTTTGATGCTACAAATGGCAATTATTATTCAATTATTCTACAATTGCAGCTAGTGAGGAGGGTGATGAGTTAAGCTAAGCCGGTGAGCTGAGCCAAGGTGCAAAAGGAAGATGAAGGCGCCAGTGGCTACATGAAGTCACAACATGGTTGATCAGACGGTGGAGATAGAAATCTGATTCATTTTTTTATTTTTATTTTATTTTTTTGCAAAGGAAAGGATTAGGGTTTGGGTTGCAGATTGGGGAAGAAGAAGGATGACAAAAAGTCTGTTTTGTCTCTCAAAAAACCCCCCAAATTAGGATTTCCGTCATGTTCACAAACGTTTGTTATAGATTAGACCTAATTCGACCAAAACTCAAACTACAGGGTTCATTAGAATGAAATTGAAAATAGAGGGGCCAAATTGAGACAGGTGTGAAACTAGAGGGACCATTGTGATAAATTTCCCTTACAAAAATGTTTCATATATTGCACATGCATACAATACTGTACCCCATAGGCCCATACCAATTTTAAAGGATAAAATATTAAACTTTGAGCTAAATTTTGCATTGATGCACAGAATATTAAGAGGAAGATTATTAAACTTTATATAAAATGTTGAGTGGGTGGATAAAATGTTGATATGTGTAAGAAAAAAGCTACTAAGATTTTGAAGAAATTTGAAATATGGGAAGAGAGGTTGCTGGGGCTCAGCCACCCCTCAGTCCGTCCTTGACCTTTAGTGTCACTGTGCCTTCTTAATATTTCCCTTGAATTGTACTCGTAGCATCGTATATTGGTGATTGATGACATGGTATGCGCGTATTCACTAAGGTTTGTTGTGTTCGCAGGATTCACCAATGCGTGGACCAGCTGAGCAATTTCTTTCCCTGAGAGCCTTTGGTGCTCCACCAATTGTAATTGCACTTGCTGCCCAAGGAACTTTTCGGGGTTTTAAGGATACGAAGACACCTCTGTTTGCTGTTGGCAAGTACTACTTGTCAAAATTGTGAATATTTTTTTTTTTTTGGTGGCGAACTAGAATTGCTTTGAAAGGAGATACCTTACGGTCTCACCACACACACGCACACACAAAAAGACTGTCCTACCCTCGACATAAAAAAAAAAAACTTCGACTAGGATGAAAGGATTTCAAATGAAGGTTTCACCAAACTCTATGAATCACAGTGTTGTTCAGGGCCTTTCCAAGCAAAAATCAAATAATGTTTCTAGGACAGTGGAGAAAGGTCTCTGAATGCCTCGGAAAATTCTGCACTTTCTTTCTTGCCAAATGTTCTACCCCTCCCCATAGCAAGCCAAGCAAGTCTTCTAATTGTTTTAGAGTGAGTCCCCTAACTGTGTTATTCAAGGACTTCCTAATAAACCTCATCTACTTATGCCAAGAGTGTTGGACCTTAGATATGCAACATAGGTGACAAACTGATTTCATTTATTTCCAGATTAAGTGAAATTAAAGAAGGGATGAGAAATGGTCTCAACTTCTTGGTGGCAGAGAGAGCATATGGAGGAAGAAGCAGAGTAACTCTCCAATGAATGTGTCTCTCTTTGGTTCTGAGCTTTCTTTTCATAGTCATCCACTGGATGAAACTGTATTGGAGGACGTTTCATGAACAAGACTAGCTTGTGTCAGTGCATAGTAGGAAAATGAGGTATGATTTCATCCCAAGTTGCTGCCTTGTTATAGGTAGAAGAAGGACGGTCTATAAGACTATCATTTATAGAGCAGTTAGGTAGTAAATAGGGCTGGAAGGAAAGGGAAGGCCATGTCCCGTGGAAGAGGAGACGACTTGAGGCTAAAATAGTCATAGAGAGGACAAGTACCTTCTATTAATTTTACCAGCTGTCTCAAATTCATTAAACTTTTAACAAACAGGCCCAACAAAGTATATTAAGCTGTCCAACGCCCTCACATACTACCCCTTAATTGTACGTCTGACAGGAAACAAATACGAACAAGGAGACTACCTAAAGACCTCCCTTGGTTACCGGTTGTCCCAAAAGCTTAAGTTGTTGGAAAAATGGCCTAACAATGTAGGTCAAGCTATTGAACAAACTCCCTCACTTGCAATTCTGTATTGCTTGCAAAGATGTGAACTTCACCATTCCAATAGGACGCCCATGAATGAGCCTAGTTGTACTCCTTAAATTGAGATGTTTCCTCCAGGTCCAGATGGGATGCCACGAGCCCAAAGCACATATTTTTAGTGAGGTAATGTGGTACCATTGCACCTACAAAGATTTGGGTCTAGAACAAACAGCCCAGGTAATGTCTAATACAAGAAGGATTGTCAATAAGTTGTCAAATGACTTACTGGGATAGTGCCGCCTACTTACAATTGCATGTCACGGGTAAAGTTTAACCTCGCTATACAAGAATTTTTGTTGAAACAAGCTCTAGATTAAGCCATTAACAAGTTCTTTTTTTTCCCCAGCCGATGTCATTGTTGTAATTAGTAGCTAGTGGGGTTTGAACCTCAATCAAATTCATGGGAGTACATGGCACCAACCACTGGGCTACCACTCCAGTTTCAAGCCATTAACAAGCTTTGCCAAGCTCATGCCAATCAAAAAGTAAATAAATGCTTTGCCATTGCCAAGCTTTTGTCCAAATACTCACAAAGAAATGTCAAACAAGCTATTGAACATCAGGCAAGTGGAAGCCCAACCCAAAACCAAACAAGATTTTTTTTTTTGCATATCTTTATTGTGGGATCATTAGGGCTTGACATATTCGTATTCATAGGTGTGATGCAGTCAGGCAAACTATGTAGCTTGATCAATGGACTTAGCCAATGGCTAAAGCCTAGAAGTGATTCTTCTTTGGAAAAATTGACTGCTATTGGAAAGAGTAAAACAAGTTTACTGTTTACTTGCAATACAATTTAAGTTTATTGGATCCCAGCGATACCTCCATGCAATTTGCTTTATCAAATTTAATTATAGATGCGCCAATAGTTGGGAATTCTATCTTCTGTCAAGTGAAATAGCTTTTTTTATATTTGACAAATTGCCTACTCTGGATTTCAGGTGCTGGAAATCTATTAAATGCAATACTAGATCCGATTCTCATTTTTTTATTTGGTCTTGGCATTGGTGGTGCTGCAATTTCTACTGTGATTTCTGAGTACGTCAGTGATGTGGTAAAACTAATGCATATGATTAACATTCCTCAAAAACGTAGGACTTTGTCTGTATTTCTTCTCCTCATTGTTTTTTCTTGTGATGTGACTGCTGTCTTATGACTCTTATCAGATATCTGATTGCGTTTATCCTTCTGTGGAAGTTGAATAGTAAAGTGTTACTTGTTTCTCCAAACATGGATGGGGCAAGAGTTGTTAAATATCTAAAATCCGGTAAGTCTCTTGAAACCTTCAGGTGTGATGGAAGAAGTTGACGCTTGTCTTTCACTCTATTTCTCTAGTGCTTGGACAACCAATGTGAAAAGTGCATTGTTTAGGTGATGAGTGATAGAAACCAAAGGAGAGAGAAACAAACCAAGGCATTATTACTAAAATACTGAATGTATATTTTTGAATATATAAACCTGCGTTATTACAAGTGTTTAAAAAGGGGATGACCAATACAGAAATAACAAAACAAGGAAACCCTAAGATTCTACTAAATCATAAAATAAGGAAACCCTAAGATTCTGCTAAATCATTCTTTATTCCTAAGATTCTGTCAAATCATTCTTTATTCCTCAGATTCTGCTAGTCATTCCTTATTCTTCACACTCCCCCTCAAACTCATGATGCGAGCCCAGAGAACATCGTGAGTTTGCCAAGGATGTAAGCCAATTCCAACCAAAGTGCTTCAATTGATGTTGAAAATGCTAAATGTTGAACCGATGCAAATAAGAACCAGAACAAAACGGATGCAAATAAGAACCGATGCCAAACGGCTCCAGATGGGAGGAGAAACCGATGCCGAAAGATTTCCGCTGCAAATAGGAGGAAGGAACAGATGTCGAACAGAAATTGGTTTCAGATTTCAGAAAAAAAAAAACTACAAACTGGGTGGGGAGGGAGAGAACAAACCCAGAGTTCAGAGAAGAGAGGACAACTACAAACTGAGTGGGGAGGGAGTGAACGAACCCAATGTTCAGAGATGAAATATCTAGATTTTTTTCCTTCAGAGGGAGACCGAAGAACAGATTTCAGAGGTCTTCAGAGGTTGCCGGATCTCTGGCAAAGCTGTAGGAGTGCTGGCAGAGCTCCGCCGAGGTTGCCGGAGTCAGAGGGGTGCCAAAAAGAACTAAACAAAGGTTCAAAATCGGAATTTGGGCAAGCACTTCTCAAAATAGAATCATCGGAAGCTGCTAGAGCTTAGGCGAGGGTCGCCGGAGTCAGACGAACCTCCGGCGAGGGTCGTCAGAGTCAGGTGAAGGTCCGTTAGTAGTTGGGGTGGTCAGAACATTGTCAGGGACATGATGCTGAAGTTGTTGGCTACTAGATGCTACTGCTGCTTGCTGCTATTGGAGAGGGAGAGAGACGACAGAGGGTCTGCCAGAGATGCAAAGAGAGAGGCTGATGCCGAAAACAAAGGATGGAGAATAATTGATTCAAGATCAAAACCCGCTCTGATACCATGATAGAAACCAAAGAGGAGAGAAACAAACCAAGGCATTATTACTGAAATACTGAATGTATATTTCTGAATATATAAACCTATGTTATTACAAGTGTTTAAAAAAGGGATGACCAAATACGAAATAACAAAACAAGGAAACTCTAAGATTCTATTAAATCATAAAACAAGGAAACCCTAAGATTCTGCTAAATCATTCTTTATTCCTAAGATTCTACTAAGTCATTATTTATTCCTAAGATTCTGCCAAATTATTCTTTATTCCTCAGATTCTGCTAGTCATTCCTTATTCTTCACAATGAGCCCCCGTCACAGATTTAAACGGCCAATTTTTTATTCTGGATAGCAGCAGGAATTTCAATAGATTGATAGTTCCCATGTGGAAGTGAAGATAAGTAAACACTTTAACATGATAACAACTGACAGACACCAGATATATTCGCACCTGACTACCTAAGTTAAGTTCAAAATTTGCGACAGAGGCTAACATTGTTGGATTAAATTCCCCCACTTGCACATTTATAATGATTTTGTTTGTTACTTAAAATCATTCAAGAAATTGAATGATCAATCCTACGTAAAATGCTGAAGATAGCGCACAGAAAAGTGAACTTCTATTAAGCTATTGCTTTGTTATTGTGAATGTTTAGTTCAGTTTTGTCGAAGTTCAGAGTTTCTGCAATAAACCATCATTATAATCGAGTTACAAAGACTATACCTAGCAACCTCTTGCATATCATTGGCATGCATGGATGCATAACAATAGGATTTAATCAGTGTCCTCTTGGCAGGCAGTAGAAACTCCAACTTGATTTAGGAAGTTATTTGTTCAGTATTTAATGCATGCAATCTGCCTAATTATATCTTGTTAGGAAATGTTAATTTATGGCCAGACATTTGGCTTGTAAGGAAAGGCTAGCATAAGCATTGGGTGCAAGTAAACGAGTTAGCAACAAATCTATATTTAACAGGGAAATGACAGTTTTTTCAATGAGAGATACTCTGATGTGATTACTACATATGCCTTTGTCTTGGCATGTCTTTATATGTCAATTAGTTAAAGGAATGACACTCTTAGATGTTTTATTTGTATGACTGGAAACACGATTCCTTGTGAAAGGATTTCCTCAGCTTGAAGTGTACGCACCTTTTATATAACTGAACTTCGTGATCACAGTTTATCTATTGTTGCTGGTGTAACGAGAGATACACAATACTTTTCTTTGTAGTTGCTGCTATATCCATACTTGATCCCTGACATGAGGTTTAGAATTCGACCATATTCTATTTGGCCTGTAAGAGCAGTGATAAAACCGGTATGCAATTGGCCTGAAAGGTTTCATAAATTCATGGTAATGCATGGCTTGTGTTTGAGATGCATCCTTCATCCTAGATATGATCTCATCTCGTTTTGCAGGTGGGCTTCTAATTAGCAGAAGCTTAGCAGTCCTTGTTACCATGACACTAGCTACTTCAATGGCAGCGAGAGAGGGATCCATAGCTATGGCTGGTCATCAAATCTGTTTACAAGTGTGGTTGGCAGTATCTTTACTTACTGATGCTTTAGCACTAGCAGGACAGGTATGCAATAAGCCTTCATATCTTCGCACTGTGCATTCCAGCAGTGAGGGTGCACTTAAATTTTCTATTATTATACCGTTCCTCTGTCATTTGTGGGTGATTTGATGCCATATAATTGCTATTCAGTACAGGAATTAGTCTCAACACAAATTTATGATCATAGCTTATCATTAGTACTAAGACCAAGCACGACCACCTTAATAATGCGTTCTTTTTTTCCTGTAGTATATGTTTCACTTTCACTAGATTAATACTTGTAGAAACTTGTGTCTTAGCCTCTTGTTTATGACTGTTTTAGTTCTTTTTGGAATAGAAGAAACCCAAAAGCTATGTTACATGGACTCAGTGCGAGTATCGGGTGAGGGTCGGAGTTCAAGTGTCGGACCTTCCTGAACTTAAATCTTATGATACTGGGATATGCGTCTCCTAATTGGGTGTGGGTATGTGAACACGTCGTGAACACTTGTTTGTAGTATATATTTCATAACCTTTTTTTGATTATGTATCGTAAATGAATTTTAAAATGTATTTAAGAAAGAAAAGGGTAAGGAGAATATGTTTTTGCTATTTCATGTCCATGTGAAAGACTAGAAATATCGCTTTTCTAGCGAATTTGATATTCTTTTCTGTAAATATCATGACAATAGAGGATCCGAGTGTCCAAAATGGATATGCGTGTTGGACACATCGACATGGGTACTTCAGCCAAAGTGAAGGATCATGTAACATAGCCCAAAAGTATAAACCACTTTATATATATGCTTAATGATTCTTTTGGAAAATGGCATAGTATATTTTGCACTTGAGCTTTATATTAATTATATATACTAGAGGCTAGGCACATGCGATGTGTGCACATCGAACTTTGACCACAAAAAAATGCATAAATTCATCCAGCTTTTTGCTGGATCTTGTGTGCATCGAATTATCTATTACTGCATCGCAAGAAACATCATACTGTGACTAATAAACGACGGTAAAAATAAATATCACATCAAATAAGCTATTCATATTTTTTTCATATATATGTATTGTATTGTCACGGATTGCACAAAATAAAATTTTACATTACTCATCTTCACAATTATTCCAAAGCGAAAGTATTATTTTTCTATCTCACATTCCTATATGCAAACATATTAATATCATAATGTAATTTGACAAAAACAAAGTATGGAAAATAGCATCAAGCTTATTGGTTGATCATGTGTGCATTGTATTATCTTTTTTTTTAGAAGTAACCTATCTTTTTAGATATTTAAGCAATGTATTGTGACGGAATTGCGCATAATCAAATATTACATTACCATGCTAATGCCGCTGTCACCGCTATTTTTTCCATGTTCTAATACCTAAGTACTCTTCTAGCAAATTTTGCAAATTAATCGTGTTAGCTATAACGAAGAATGGCAATTTTGTACAATAAAGGCTGACTTTATTACCTGCATAGATTTTGGAGTCAATGTTGTAAGTTTGACAAAGAATACAGTATTGGAGAAATTTGTAATAAGGTGCACTATTATCACCCAACAATGGAAATTTTTTTTATTCGTTTTATTCATATAACATTGAACTTAATCCACTCATTAGCATATGAAAAACACAGCAAATATGGAATAGAGTGAGTTGGAAATAAAGAATGACATTGCATATTTGTGTAACATGAGAAAGTACAATAATAGAAAATCACTTTGAACAATCAAAATTTGTCCTTTCTCTAATATAAAAGAGGACCGTACTCAATCACTGTCAGACTTGTACACATATTTCATCCTACTAGCTTATACATAAATTTTGAAATTTGTGAAAATTAACACAATTACCAACATTTCTCTCTAATTGGGAGCACTGGAGAAGAGTGGAAGGCCTTGGATCACCCCCGATGCCTTTTCTACTGTCTCTCCTCGACTTGAGTTCCGCACAACCTAGTGAAAGTGACTAATCAGGATGTATATATAAACTTATGTTGTATATTAAAGTAGCAATTTACCCAAGAGTGGAGAACATTTTTGTAATTTTTTTTATTTATAGGATGAACGAAAAAAGTAGAGCAGAATAGCCACATGGAGTACTACAGAGTAGTCACATGGACATTTCCTTGGAGACTAGTACAGAGTACTAACCAAAAAAGTAGTCACATGTACTATTTTTTCCTCGTTTAGGGAAAAACAAAAAAGGAAGAAGTTCTCAGCAAACAAAAACATGTAAGTAGATCAAGTAAAGTAAACAGGAAAGTGAATTACCTTTGGGATTCTTGTCCTATTCTCTTTTAATCTATGCACAAACAAGAGAGAGAGAGAGAGAGAGAGAGAGAGAGAGAGAGAATTCCCATACCTGTGTAAAAAACAGAAGAACTGCAATTCTGGAGTGGCAGTTTTTTTTTTTGTGTAAGAAAATTTGTGGGGGACGGCAATTGGGGTGGAAGAGTTTACCATCTTGACCCTGGCAGTTACTACATAATAAGATCCTGAAAATGTCAATATATTTCTTTTTTGGAGAAAAGTGGAAAACACTTTTGTGCCAGGGCTTCAAAAAAGGGAACACTAAACTAGTGCTCCCCTTTATGTATTAAAATTGATGAATGAGTAGTATCTTTAATCAATTGAATTCTTAGATAAATAGCAGATGGGTGGCGGCATTGTCCTAAACTGTAAGATAGTTAGGCCTTAAAGCTGGAGAAGCTGTGAAGAAAAGAATCACCTTAAATTACATTAGCTGCAAAAGTATGACGTACTGCACAAATGGAGGAATGAACTTGTCTGGTGGAGTTGTGTGCACTTGATTAAGGTATTAGCACCCAAAAGGGCTTTATGGAAGAACATTTTTGGTTAACCCATTCCAAGGGAAGACTTAGAGGTAGTTGACAGGGCCTGGCTCCCTAAGCTAAACAAGTGGTATATGAAAATTTCTTCTATATTGTTGTTGTTAAGTAACACAATCCCCACATTGCTTGGGTATGGAATGGGTGATCACTTAATAACACGAGGGACCTGTCTTCTCATTACCAATTGGTTTTGAGATGGATATAAAGTTTTCATACATGCATATAAATCAAAATGATTCTTGGGTCTGCCCTCTCTGATGCCTTTTGGCTTTGATTTGAGGGCATGAATCCTCAGGAAACTCAACGGTACAGGGGACCACTGTTTTAGTGGTATTCTGTGAGCAGCCACTTTGTGCATTTATTGCCAAAGGTTAGGTTTGTCTCAAATCCATCTGTTTCAGTGGTATTCTGAGAGTAGCCACTTTGTGCATTTATTGCCAAAGGTTAGGTCTGTCTCCTATCCATCCCCCACCCATACCCCCAATTATTGGGGACTAAATGGGTTATGTTATTGTTGTTGTTGTTGTATAAAGTTTTCATATGGTATCAGAGCATGGCCCATTGTACCCCACATTTTAAAAATTCTCAATCCACACCCCACGATGACAGATCCAGGAAAAAGGTTGCACGATGATAGACCAAAAAGAAGCTACACGTGACAGACCTCAAATGTAGCTGCACATGAGGGGGATGTTAAGTAATACATTCCCACATTGCTTGGGTATGGAATGGGTGATCACTTAATAATATAACACGAGGGGCCTCTGTACTCATTCCAATTGGTTTTGAGATGGATATAAAGTTTTCACAGTTTTCTTTCTCATTTTGAGTTTGTGGATATTGCATACATGGGTTACATGTCCAGCATGTCTAGTTTGACAAGCGCCAAACAAATGTCTTCAGGAATTGAGATTTGGAGTGTACTATGAAACTCTAGATAAAGCTCTCATCTATGCTTAAAATGCTTTGTGTTAGTTTGTAAACAGGGCTTATGCAAAATAAGAAAGAATTATATAGGAAATCTAATAAGATAGAGATGAACATGACACTTACTACATACTGGGAACCAACTCCCATACTTAAGTCCATGGACCATGGGTTATTTCTATTAGTTTGACAACACATTTTAATTGTTATAAACTATGCTTTCCAATGCATTGAGGAGCATTGAACAAATAAAACAATGTATATACAGATACTAGTGACCAAATGAGTGCATCCTATTTCTTGACTCATTTCAGTCGTATTTTGAGATATACGACCAATGGGTGTCTTAGGGTTTCTCTTTCACGTATTTTCATTGTTTCTCTTCAGCCACTGTATCGACATTTATCTTACAGGCTCTTCTTGCTGGTGACTACTCCCAAGGGGATTACGGGCAAGCACGCCAAGTGGTGTATAGAATAATACAGGTTAGCGCGTTGTTTTTTTCTCATTCCAACTTGGTTTTCAAGGGTTTAGTCAGATGGCACTAGTTAAGTAATATAGTCCCATGTTGTTTTGGGATAGAATGGGTGATCACTTAATATGATGTTGGGACCTCTCCACTCATTGCCAATTAGTTTTGATTTAGATGCTTTAACATGGTCAGACCTAGAATTTAGGAGGCTTTTGGAAATGACTCTCTTAATTGATTACCCCATTGTTTGTGCCATAAGTGCACCTTGTTTTGTAGTGATCCAATTGTTATGGATCCCTTGTTTACCTCTCCATGTCCGGGCCAGGGGTCACATGTGCAAGGAAGCATTAGAGTTTGTCCCATGCTAGTTAATTATAACATCCAATACTAATATATGACCCTGGGCAGCCTATTGGCCTTGGGTTAGATTTAAAGTCTAAATATGGTATCAGATCAGGGCCCATTCTACCCCTCATTCCAAAAATTCATAATCCATACCCAATGAAGATAAACAAGGAAAAAAGCTGCATGATGGTAGACCCAAAAAGAGGCTACATGTGACAAACCTCAAATGCAGCCAGCTACACCGGGGGCATGTTAAGTAATATAGTCCCACATTTCTTGGAGATGGAATGGGTGATCACCTAATATAATGTTGGGACCTCTCCACTCATTGCCAATTGGTTTTGAGTTGGATATAAAGTTTCCACAACACTCATAACTTACCAATTCTATTTTTCTTCCTTTTGTATGAATCAGATTGGTTTAATAACAGGAGTTTCATTAGCTGTTACTTTGTTTCTTGGGTTTGGAGCTCTGTCTAACTTGTTTAGCGACGATGCACAAGTTCTGGGAACCGCGCTGTCTGGTATCTTGGTAAGAAATTACACGTTTTGGCGATCTTTCTTTGTTGAGGATCTCTGTGCCTTCTAGATATTTCCTTATTTTGTTGTTCTTGTCATGCAATGAAGAATTAGTGTTCTACTTATTTATCTGTTCTCTTCTTGCAAATGTGATATGTGAGATCTATTTCAAACTTGGACTGGCTCACTTTGATGAACTAAAAGTAATATTCCTCTAGATGGACATTTCAATAACTTAATTGAGCATTACTTGTGTTGAGCAGCAGATAGAGCCTTTAGCTGGTTCACTTGTTTTGATGTAAATAACTTAGAGGAACTATGTAGCAACTGGGAACGATTAAACCCGTTTAGGCCCATAAAGTTGGAAGATGGTTGCGGTCGAATATCTGTACTCATAGTATATTCCACGTTCTGGCTCAGAGTAGCAAATTGCTGACCCCATATTGTCCCCATCTCTTATGATGGTACCTGATGGGTGATGACCACAGGGTTTGGAGATGCATATCGTTCTACTAGATGCTTTGTTACTTTGCTGGCTTACAATGTAAATTGGAAGTAATTTCTCCCCTTGTTTATGGCAGAAAGGATATATGCTACTGCAACAATGCGAGTATATATCGTACAGTCACTATTTTGTTTTTTTAGGAGCAATTACACAGGATAGTTGAGGTTAAGTTGAGAATAAACCATGGAGCTTTATGACAGATTCTAAACACCTCATCGATAAAGGAGAAATTCATAGTAGCGGTCTTCAGATTTGGACTCTCCTTTCTCCATTTCTATGTTACTTTTAAGCCATCTCAAGTATAGAAAGCACACCAGTCTATATGGTAGTTTTATACTGTTGTAATATTCTAGTAAGAACTTTTCGAAATTGGAATCCTTAAGTATTTAATGAGTTTGGTGTTTGTGTTTCTGCCCCTACATTTAGATTGGGCAAGTTAAAATGCTACTATTATTGACATAGTAGATTCATATTTTCTGCAGTTTGTTGCTGGATCTCAGCCAATTAATGCTCTTGCTTTTATTTTTGATGGGCTCTACTATGGAGTCTCCGACTTTGAATATGCAGCTTACTCAATGGTATGTCTTTATGCATTCGGCATACATAGTTATTTCAATTTTCTATTCCTTCTTCAGCTCATGATTTTGAATTAAACAGGTGCTGGTTGGAATGATCTCTTCGGTGTTCCTAGTTATTGCTGCTCCTGTATATGGTCTTGCTGGAGTCTGGACAGGGCTCTTTCTGTTTATGACTTTGCGTGTAGCAGCCGGAATGTGGAGGTGAAATTCTACAGTTTGTCATTCTTTTTAGTAAAAAAGAGACCATTTTCCGACACCCTGTCTAACTGTAGCCACCTCTGACTTTATTCCCTATGTAAGAAGTATTATGTCGTTCCCCTTTTGAGCTCAACAATTGGGCTGATTAAATTGTCAGTAAAACAGAATATAGGGCTGGGCGTTTGACATGATCACCTGGTTTTAGATGGGATAGGACATTGGAGAGAGGACCAAATACATGTGTCTCACAACTTTTTTCCAAGTTTAGGGTCCTCAAATGTTGTTTGGCGTATATTGATATACAAGGATTATGATGGGTGTAAGACCATCCTATGGTCTGTGTAACCTAAGGGGATGTAGAGGGAGTCACGCCCAATGAGCAGCCCAATGCCCCTCCATTAGGCTGGGAGTCTTGCACCGTTGTTTGGTATATTATATTTTTGGGTTGTGACACATTCAACTATTTCTCTTCTGCAGCTCTCTCACTCATGAATACTTCTGCTTCTCAGGTTAGGCACAAAAACAGGACCTTGGAAATTTCTTTGGTCTGATATGGAGCAGGATAATACCTGAGGTTTCATGAAAGTTGTGTTCACTATTTCCATCGATCTGCCGTCTGCGCATGGTGGTGAATTCTATCGGAGCACTGACATGAGTCGAAGCAAGAAGTTGGTTTTGGAAGGTAATTTCCACAAAGCAGATACTTCCTGAGAGCTAGTAGCTTTCAGAAACTTCCAGTGAGCCAAAAATGGGTTACTGACATAGGAACTCGGAAACAAATTAACAACATGATAACGTAATAGTTACAGAGGTACTTCCTTGACTTCCGCACTTACCAGAACTGCATATGTTAGACTCCATTGGAGTTTCTATGTAAAGCCAAGTACAAGACTACAACGTCATGGCCCAACAAAATCAGCCGGAAGATATCTTTTTGAAGAGTGGCATTTACTGAGCTCAAGATCAAAGTAAGGTCCCTTTGGCAGGGGTTGCTCATATCTCCATCAATGATACCATGTTAAGCGGTGACATTGGCTTAAAGAAATCGATGATAATTTGATGTACAAAGATCTCGAATATTTGCAGAAATAGAGGCTTGAAGAACCATGGAGGAGTGAAACATTATCAGATGCAGTCCTTGAGCTGGTTCTTGAATTAAACATTTTTTTTGCTATGTATACTTTCTCGCTTATCTGTATCTGTTTTTTCTTTGAAATGATGGTTGCTAATTTTGAATTATGGTTCTCTCTTTCTTCTTCTTTTTTAATGGAAAACTGGACATTCGATTAGATGATAAAGTTCAATGTCCTCCGCGATCGAGCCACATAACCCAACAAACACACAACCATCACAAACAACCCTAAAGAGAGTCATTAGGCCTCAGAAGTGCTTTAACATACGAAAGTAACCACACACACACAAATTAGTAATACTTGTTCCCGAATGCACCAAATGGAGAAATTGTCAAGTCATGAAACAATAATGAAAATAATAGGAAATACGACAATCTCTCAACTTGTACTCTATTTTCTTTTTCAATAGACGACTTTGACAAAATGAGGTATTTTGTCACCAGACAATGATAATTGAGAAACCACCATAAATTGCCACAAAAAAACTCAATAACTCGATCTCTATTCAGAAGTGTATGGCTATCTAAAACAGCTAAACTACAGTCTCCTAGTCCTTTACATTAATCCACCAAAGTCAGGTGCTCCATGCATCATCCTACTGTCATCTTCAATTTCTTCGGAATCAAGGAATTCATGGAACCATGAATCAAGAAAAGCAGAATCTTCATCATTCGAAAAGCCAACACCGGAGTCTAAAACACTTTCTGATGCCGCCTCATTTTCCAAACCTTCTTGTTGGAGTATAGGGATATAAGAAGCAGAATCTACAAAAGGCTTCACGTCGTACATTTCCTCGGTTGAATCATTGAAGTTATCACCTGTATAGTTTTGCGTTTCTAGGTTTTGATTCTGGTTAACCCGATCATATGGGGTTTCACAGCTTCCATCGAAGAATTCTGGTCTCGGTTTAGATCCATCAACGGTACTATTATCTAACTGCAAAGGTTCAGTGTCACATGTGTCTGCTTTCAACAATTTCATCACATCTTCACATGCCTTGGCATTCTCCAACTGAGACTGGATGTCAAACTCCTCATCCATCAATATCTTTTCTATGTAAGTAAGTTGGTCTTCGTATTGCAAAGGGTCATAAGAGGGCCACAATTGATCATTCCCATTGTCCCCATCTAGTCTAAATGCATACTCATCGACACCAATAGCGCTAGAAGGTTTGATGTTCAGAGATTCACCTGTCGAAAAATTGGGAAAACTATTATAGTCTTGGTTCTGTAACATGCAAGAGTCATCGGATATCCTCTCACGATGCAAATTTTCTCCATTAGGTATCACAATTGATCGACCTGGATCACAATTCCCATCTTCTATGTGTCTACATACACCGCCGCCTCCTGAACTCTCTAAGTCAGTTGTTTGGACCATAATCAATTGACCAGAATCACAATTCCCATCTTCTTTGTGTTTGGATACACTGCCGCATTCTGAACTCTCGAAATCAGTCGTTTTTGTTCCCTCTTTCAAATTTTGCAAGTAACCGGGTTCTTCATTATCATCGTAAAAACTATTTGAATCTCTAGCTTCCAAATTGTCGTCTTTCAGAACTTCACTTGTTCCCCGCGTCAATACCTTAATATCTCCACATTGGTCACTCTGAATTATTGGCTTGTCCTCATAGCTCCAGCATTCGTTCTCCTTTGATCCCTTGGCGACCTCACGGTCTCCTAATATTGAGCCGGGCTCGGGTGTGGATACGGGACTCTTAGTAATGGAATAGGATTCGTTTGACAACTTCATCGAGTTGGTATAGCAGTGTGGAAAGTTTAGAATAGCATCCGAACCATACATAATTCTTGCAGCCTTGTCGTAAGAGCGAGCAGCCTCAACAGCGGTTGGAAAAGTGCCAAGCCAAAGTCTTTGGCCCTTCTTTTTTTGGGTGTTTGTAGCAATGAGATTTGGTTCTCGAATCTCGGCAACCCACTTACCCCAAGTCCTCTGTCGAACACCTCTGTATATGCAGCCAGAGTTTTGAGGACCTCCTTTCCCTCTCATACAACCCTTTCTCGATCCCTTGGACGGGGCTCTTCTCCATCTCCTTTCTGACGTTCCATCTTCGCTGCAATCAAATTGGTGGTTGTGATAGTTTGCCCACTTGAGTAGAGTCTCGTTTATCGAATCACCTCCATCGCGCCTCTTTCGCTTCCTGTTGTCAAGACAATCCATGGAATGAATACTCGATCTGTTTATAATATATACATATATACAACCTACTAAAGAAAAGCTGTATGCAGTTGTAACAGTTAGAACAAAAGAATGCCAAGGTGCTCGTCTGAAACAAACATGAGTTTTGAGGATGCTGAATTCTTTTCACAAACGAATAGAACTCCATATCGCAAAGAGGACGATCGAGCGCACGAGGGTCCAACTGTCCCATTTTTTCTAGTCACATCAAAATGCATTTAAGTTCACAAGACTCGATCGCGCTCTTGCGAGTGGGAGTAGTCCTCATCAAGAGTCAGATATAGACAACCTTAACTCTTAACACTAGGGAAAAGACGAATGTAAGCATTATAAGGAAAAACAAAGAGCAACCCAGTTGACGGGGAGGCTAGGCTAGTCGTCCATTGTGTATTGGGAGAGGGTTAAATGTGTGAATTGTCTGATATTGGAAATTTCTTAAAGTGTGGACACAATGCAAGAAAAAGAAGAAGAAAAGATGCCTCTCTCTCTCTCTTCGATAACAAGAAACAAAGTGTGTTTCTTTGGTTTTTTGCTTCGAAACAAGAAGTTAAAGAATGGGTAAAGATATGACTCACCTTTCAACATTTTGAGACGACATGTGATTCGCGAAGGATTCTGGTCTTGCTTTCTCTCTCTCTCTCTCTCTCTCTCTCTCTCTCTGTCCTTTTCAATCCTTTTTCAACTTTGATTTGATGAATACCCACACTTTCCTTCTGCTCCAAGTTTACACCCCCGGATTTCTTTGTGCCCAATGATTTTGGCGATATTTATTGAATCTTCTCTCTCTCTCACTCTCTCTCTCTCTCTCTCTCTCTCGTTTTTGTTCTGTACGTATTTTGCACGTTTATATATGCTGGGTTGGTTCCAATTTTAGTACACTCTTGGGGGCTAAGTAATCGTATTTTTATTTGAAGAAGGAAAGGTTTTTTGTTTTGTGAGGGATAAATAGGAATTTTTACTATAACAGCTTTTCCGATTCTGGAAAACGTATGGATGCATGGGCTTCATATTTATGTTGACACGTGCGACAAAACAATTGGTGAGCCGACCTGGCGTTTGGATTGCTTTTACTTGGTGGCCAAGTCTTTCCTTTTTCGTTATTTGTAATTTGGCCCTATTCATATGCTAAATTTCAGAAGAATCCACAACTCTCAGTTTACTAACTCAATTCAAATTCTATTACTTCGTATATCCTTTTGACGTACGTAGCTTGTTGGTATGGGTAACAACTTGCGGATTGCTCCCCAAGCAAAAGCATTTATTATGGAGTCCTTTTTTTTGTTTTCTTGAAAGGCAATAAACAAAACAAGTCAAGTCAGTCTCCAATTTAGGATTTACGTTCACAAGTCCCTTGGGATGAAAAAGAAAGATAAATTCTTTTTCAACTATGTCATAGTCTACAAGTCTACAACGTAGAGGTTCAATCCCAATTACTCCCTTTGTCCCAATTTAAATGTCATCCATGATTAATCAAGTTTTTTAAAAAATTAAAATTTGTGCTCTAAATTTTCAAAAAGTAACCCTTAAAACTGTGAAGTCAATTAAATGTATTTAAATTGTATATATCCTTCAATATGGATCTCAAAAATATGTAATATGAATCTTATTTGATAGGTTTCAATTAATTGTATTATAAAAAGTTTTCAAAATCATTGAAAAATATATGCGTTGAAAGATATTATTAATTTAAGAATGATATGAATATAAAAAAATGTTAGATTAATTAGGAATGAAGTACTTTTTAGAGGTAAAATTAAAAGTTTGGTATGTTTTGATTGTTATTTATAGAAAGTGGATACTTATTTTGGAACATTCTAAAATAGAAATGTGGACATTTAAAATGGGACAGAGATTATCATTTCTACCAATTATTTAAGTTCCATGATCTATTGGCCCTAATATAAGGAAGCTAGGGGGTTTTGCACATCCAAGTGTTATGCAGCGTTCTGTGCACGCACATTGCAGCCGCACTGGCCACTTTCCAACAATCCAAGACATTCATCGGATACCTCTTGTTGAGTACTATAAGTGTTTAAAAAATCAACTTGGCCGGATATTATTAAGTGCCTAATCGGAACACAAATAGATTGAAATGAAATGGAACACAAATGTACATAAACACTGGATCCAAATCAATAAACCCATTTTTTCAATCTATTTGTGTTCCGATTAAGTACTTAATGATATCCGATGAAGTTAATTTTTGGTACACTTATAATACTCGACGAGGGCTATCTTGTGAACGTCTCAAATTGCCGGAACATGACCAACGCGGCAACGCCATGCGGCTGCACACCACTTGACTATGCAACACCCCCAAGGTCCCTAATATAATAAGATATTGATCCGGAGACCAGGGTTAGACAAAGGCTGACAACCCATACTGCACTTGATTGTACAGAGTAAGTTTAGCCGATCAAAAGTATTTTTAACTGTACATATTTTAAATTTGAATTGTTAAATGTAAAGATGAGCGATTGGGATGTAACGGCTCTCCACAATTGGACTACAGAGAAGCCGGATCCTAAAATAAACGACATAAAACGCATTTCTCCTTTCACTATACCTTAGTCAACTTCACATACAAAACGTCAATTCAGAGACAGAGCAGACATGAATCCCATTTGGGATCCAGGATTAACAAAATCAGAAAATTGGCCAATATGTAGACTAAACAAATGAAAAAAGCACAGGTACGCCTCCAAAAACTCCTACCACCTAATGCACCAATTGTGTCTGTTTGTACACTTTCACAATTCAAGCTGCAAGGGTTGTTGATTGGGCACTGCCTTGTTCATATCAATCTACAAAGCAACGGAAACATTTGATATAGTATTGTCAATGGCCAGGCTTGGCAGCAAGTTGCAGAGATTTAATATAACGTATCTTGCTCACTACGAAAGATAGACAGACACTGAATTTTGTACACAATGACCTCTAGTGTGAAACCGCATGTCAAAAATGTATACTGGTTCTGAAAATCATAATCACAATGACCACTAGGTTTGACTGCAAGTTTTACACTGGCTATCCATTATAATCCCCCTTTTGAGCAAATATTTTCAAACGACATGTCACACAGTTTTTGAACAATATTTTCATATGGGACTTTTCAGCCATTGCAGCAAGATACAAGCAATTTACAACATCAAATCAAATCTCTAGAAAAATGTCCTGAATGATCAGCAAACTTTCTGAAACTAAACTGGCCAATAATTATAGCCTCTATTATGGAAAGAACAAAAACAGTCTCACTCGGAAACACTTCCTTTATCAGCTCTAAATTTCCCTCCAATCATGAATTGCAGTCTGCTGCTAAGTTTGAACCAAATTAAACTCTCTTATGATTCTTACCCTTTCAGGTTCATTTAAACAGGAGAATATCAATATACACAGCCAGGGGATTGTGCAAATTAAGTCTGTTTCGTTTTTTGCGGCTCGAGAAACAGAAAATGGTAAATAAGACTTGATTAATATTTCAAGAAATGTACAAAAGAAAGTAAAAAACCCCAAATCCTAGTGCTAACACTTTTTTTCAGATACCACCAGCGAGAGAACAATTATTACTTTCAGTTACACAACTACTACTGCTGCTACCACCAGCAAGGCACAATACCACACCACCAAACAAACCCCCGCTGCTTACAATCCTTAAAATTTCCTCTGTCACAAAGATATCCACCACTTTATCTGAATTTATGATTCAGATATGAGTAGTCAGACCTGTTCAATTTCCAACTCCTCACATCATTCCAAATTCTTCAGCAGAATACACTATAGTTCTTTTTTGCACTCACTCTACATCCCTCATTTACAATTCAAGTATTGTTATCCAACTCATTTTCCAAAACACAAGTAATTAAGAACAATGCTGAGACCACACTAGGTAATCAACGCAAATCTGGATATCAATGCTAGGGGAGCACATTAGCACCAGAAAATAAAGAAAAGAAATAATACTCTTTTGGTAGGAAATGTACAAGTATTGCTAAGATAATACCTCCAATAGGGTATGGGAATCGGAGATGTAGTAGGAGCTTTAGTAGGAGTCAAAGGAACTGGCTTGACATATTAAAAAGCACATGGTGTACTAAATAACTTGGGGTACTACCTAACTCTCATCTAGGAAGACAGTAAAAGATGGATGCAAAAACTACGGTTATTTGATCCACAAAAGAATTCCACATGTCATTCCAAAATCAAAAGAGCAGTTAGGTTGAAAAAATAAAGGATTTCTAACCGTCTTCTTATTCTATAACGAACATAAACCGGTTAAATTAACTGGAAGGGAGATGATAGAGAATCTATTGACAAATTTTATCCATAATCTTTTTTCTATTTCTTTAATTATCTCTCGTAATAATCTGAAATTGTTTTCTTTCATCCATTACATTCATAAATAAGATTTTTTATTTTTTATTTTTTATTTTTTATTTTATTCTGGCGGTCTGTGCAACGCCAATGCTCTGGATGCTGAATAAAAGAAACATGGTAATATGCGCATAAATCAAAATGATTCTTGGGTCTGCCCTCTCTGATGCCTTTTGGCTTTGATTTGAAGGCATGATTCTACAGCAAACACAACGGTATAGGGGGACCACTGTTTCAGTGGTATTCTGTGAGCAGTCACTTTGTACATTTATTGCCAAAGGTTAGGTCTATCTTCAATCCATCTGTTTCAGTGGTATTCTGAGAGCAGCCACTTTGTGCATTTATTGCCAAAAGTTAGGTCTATCTCCAATCCATCTGTTTCAGTGGTATTCTGGAAGCAACCACTTTGTGCATTTATTGCCAAAGGTTAGGTTTGTCTCCTATCCCTCCCCCGCCAATATCCCCAATTATTGGGGACCAAATGGGTTACGTTATTGTTGTTGTTCTTTTTTTTCTGGCTTCATTTGTCCTAACCTCATGTCAATAATGTGTTCCTTACATGTTGGCACATAAGCGTACATGTATCAAAAATGAGGGACACCTGCATGATCCCCATGTTGGGTCATCTAGAATGAGCATAAATGATCGAATGCATTCCATCTATGCTTAAGACCTTGACATTCTCACTATGAAGCTTTCACACAAAGTCGGGCAATTAACATCAAAGCCGAGGTGCTTTTGAGTTTTAACAATCAATCTCAACATTACTGTAAACTCCAATGCCACGTTGGTTAATTCACACATCTCAATACTGTGGTGGTTATAACTCACTGGTCCTGACCACCTTGTACACACCTCGACTAATCCCTATTAGACCAATACCAACTTCCACTAATAAGGGGAGGGAGTTAAAGACAAGCATATGGACTAGCCTCACAAGAGTTGATAAGCACCAAGGAGATTTCGAACCTAAGACCTAAGAGGGGCAAACAACTAAGTCTCAGCCAAGAACACCAGGCCAACCCCTTGTGGCTGTCTAACGGGTGATATTTGCAATATGCAACCCACCTCTCTAAGCTGCAAGGCAGTGGTCAAGGATATTCCAAAACATTTTGCTCGCACAGTGACTTGAGCACTAGTTATGTTACATAGTGTCATAGACTCGAGTAATGGGTAGGGGTGAGGATACTAATCAAGTGGTTGGATTGGACCCATGAAAAAGGATCAAACTTTCCTGTTCATAATCTATTTGGATGGATAAAATGTCTAAAAAAGATACTTCAATCATTTTATAGCAATTGCTCGACAAAACATATGAATACCACAGATAATTCTATAACAAGTTTTCAACAGCTAGTATCGAGCTTACCCTACACAGTTATCCAGGTGTAAAATGTCAAACACAACTCATAGCTGAGAGGCAAGTCATAGGTATGCCAACCCATTTCGCACGCATTGTGGCTTGGACTCCATGGTAAAGCTGAAGGATCTATTTCCAAGCTTTTCCCCCCATGCACATTGCTTCGGCCAATCCTACTGAGAAAGACAGACCTCCTCTTCGAGACATTTTAATTAAATTTGTTGCAAAAAAAACAAAACAAAAAAAACAAACAAAAGCAGTAGACCTCACCAATGAGCTTTCTTGTAGGCCTAACTGAAGTCATGCAAAGCCCAAACACTTCCTAAAGATACATTGACATCCTCAAAACAAATAGGTTACAGCCATCGACATCCTCAAAACAAATCGGTTACAAGCCACTTGGGTCCCACATAAATGGTTTTATGTACCCCTTTTACATCATAACATAGACATGATACTTGCTGATCAAGAAAAAAATAGTCATGAGACTTGGGATTGAGGTTTGTGGCTAGAAACGGCTTCAACTCTGTAAAACACCTCCCCGAGTCTCTAGTGCCTCTCACGTGTTTTCGCACGCTCTTGTAGAAATAGAAAAAGTACCCTAACCAAAAACTTAAAGAAGAAAGTTTTCAGAGTAAGCAGACATTTAAAACCCTGCATTCGGAAAACGTGCTTTTGCTCAATAGCAGGAGAAGTTGGTGTACTGAAGAGACAATAGACAGAAAAGCAATCTACACAGCAAACTTCCTTCTATATCTAACAAAACAGATTAATCTTCAGGAGCCTATACAAACATCACAACTATTGTTTGCTAATAATCTCATAGGCATGTGATTCTGGAAATACAAACATGTTATTTCCTTGGGTTAGGTACACTTGTGATGAAATCAAGAAAATGTGGCAGTTTGGTAAACGAGGGCATTTTGGTAACTACTCGGATATTATTCAACGACATCAAAGTCCAAGTATTGGTCGTTCTATGAATCTAGTAGTTAAATGAGTATACATTTAGATACATTAAACACATTTTAGAAGGTTCAATGTGTGCATTGGACACATTTTAGTTTATTGCATTTCATTGTTAGTAGGTTCGATGTATGCATTTTATATCTAGGTTCATTCACGTATCTTATTAAATGTGTTCATTGATTAGGTTCATTTCATTTGGACTTCTAGGAATTAGAAGGGCCTTTTCCATGTATTACAAATTGGGATGTAATCTTTCCTTTTACGAATAGAGTTGATTAACGAATTGAGTTTTACAAGGCTAAGGCCACCGTGAGAGTGAAGGACCTCTATGTCTCTATCTCTATCTCTTTCTCTATCTTCTTCTTCTTCTTCTCATTCTTCCCTTTCTTCTTCTTTGCGCACTTACCCCTAGCACTTCTCATTTCCTACCAAAAACCAGCACGGTTTCCACCATAGGCAGCAGTACTCGAGGGTTCATGAAGCTGTCCTACATCAACTAGAAATGGGACAGGTAGGGCCAAGTAGGAGCCTATCCAAAACACTTGACTTATAGCATAAAATGAGCTTCCATGTCTAGCACCAATCCTCTTTCCTAGGACAAATTATTGAGGAACATGCAGTACTGTAACCACTTCTAAAAGAAGGAACAACAAGCTAAAGAACTATATTACAGGAGGAATGGAAAATTACCACAAAAAAACATGGCAGAGTAACAGCCTTCTATTCCAAGCCAGCAACCTTGTACCTCAGCTTCATGTTGTGATTTTCCTACAAAGTTTTACAGGTCAGTTAGTTAGGCCTCCCATTCAAACCATTGCCTGACAAGTTTTTCAATGGAACTTCAACATTCAAAAAACATCACTCTGATCACCAGAAAAACAACTCAAAAACGAATTAACAACAATTCAATTCACAAAGTTGATCACAAGAACCAGTTCAAAAAATCCCCACCTGCTCCAAAACCCTAGCAGAACTCTCCTCCACAAACCTAGCCAATCCAACCATCTTATCCAACATCTTCTTATACAACTCCTCTATCTCCCCCGTATAATTCGCCGCATCTGGTCCCACCAACCGGCTCAACCGCCCCACATCAAACCCCTCCGCGCACGTATCCAGCTCCTTCTGATCCTTCGAAACCCTCCTCAACGTCGCCAAACTCTCCCCAGCCTCACTCCCCGATGCGCACGGCAATATCGGAAACGATGAATTATTAGGGCAAAACGAGTCGTAATGGGACCGAAAACCCGGGCCGAGGTTGACCACGTCTAGGGTTTTCGGCTCGAAAGAGTCGCTGGATAATCGGAACTGATAGGCTCTGTATTCGTGGGTGTGGATGGTTTGGTCTGGGAAGGGCGTCGTTAGGAGGAGGAAGATGGAGGGAGGGAGAGTTAAGCATAAGTCGTCGTTGATGATAGGGACGGACAGGTGGGTAGTGGAGGAGAAAGAGGAGGTGACGGAGGATTCACGGAGTGAGGGGCGGAGTGGGGTTTTGCGTCGGGCGGAGAACCAGCCGAGGAGAGAGGAGGAGGAGGAGGAGGGGAGGAGGGAGGAGAGAGAAGGAGGAGTGATTTGGCCGGTGGAGGAATAGAAGGTGGAGGGGGGGAGGGGGGAGGAGAAGAAGGAGGTGATGGTGGCGATGAGAGTGGGGGAGGAGGGAGGAGAGAGAGTGGTGGCGGTTGGGGTGTCGTCGGAGAAGGTGGATGGGGTGGAGTGGGTGATGTGGCCGAAGAGGAGGCCGTTGATGTCACCGGGAGAGGAGGAGAAGCGTTGTAAGAGGGAGGATAGGGTTGGGCCTGAGATTTGTATCCGATGCAGTGGAAGATCCTCCATGGCTATACGACAGAGTTGGGGACGTTGAAGAGTGAAGAGGAGGAGAGGAGTTTGTCCCAAATCCCAATACACTTCACCAGGGTGCCACGGCGTTGATTATTTTATGGGTTATGAGATACTCCTAATTAAATGTGCGAAAATTGAATTTACCAATTAGGTAGTTAAAATCAACTTATATTTTAGCAAATACGTTCATTATGTATTAAAATTAATCCAAATTTTAACACTTTATGAACTTATTTGTTATAATCTAAGTTAATTTTAGCCATTGAGTTTCTAAAATTATTTTAAAAACTCAGTCTTAATCGAGTACTAATCGAATAATCTAGGTGCACTTGAGTTGACTTACATATCGACTATTCAAAAAAAAAAATTAAAATTAAAATCTTCAATCGAATCACTTTTGTCTACAGTAATGAAACAATAAATATTAGTGCCAATGCTAACTTATGTCATTATTTAAACGTGTTTTTCATGTTGGTTTTATCCCGGATTTTGTTTAGCACAGCTGCACAGAGAAGAAAGTTGTTGATAGTTTAAGGAAATTAGGGACGGGCATGGGGACAAATCAGGACTGGAGTGTACTATTTCCACCCCTGGTCTCCAAACCATTTTCCCATATTCATCCCCTACCCAATCCCCAACGAGCCTTCATTTTCATCATTTATCTCCACTCCAAATGGGGAATGGAAATCCCCACGAGATTCAAGGATCCAATCATCTTTTAAAATAAAAAAATAAAAACTGATTACTAAAGCTCCAATTACAAGTTAAATGCTAAAAATATTTTCTGACCATCATAACTAAGGACAACATCAGTTGCTAATTTAGTAGTCACATTCAAAATCCAGAAATTTCTAAAGAAAATAGGAGCAGAAGCATCCTTGCATGGTCCCAACAATTTTACAAAAGCAAGCAACTACGATGAAAAGCAAGACAATATCGAAGCACTAGCCACCGAGTATACAGGCAGCTAATGACAAGTTTCGAAGCACAACACTGACTCTCATCAAGAGAAAACCCAAACATAGTCTCAGAACCAGCAATATGTTTAGAGAAAATTTTGTGAGACTCCAAAGTTTCATAACTTATGAATAGACCCTTATATTTCGGGGACGAGGCAAGGCTGGATTGGAAACGAATTCGGGGCAGGGCTATACTTATCTCCACCCCCTACCCGATCCCCAAACATTTTCAAAAAAAAACTTCATATCATATCCAATGTCCAAATAGATCTACATATTGCTGATCCGTTCGAATCGGGGATTGGATTGGATTCAGACGCCAACCCTAGAGGAAATGGCTACAATACACACCACTTAAATGTGTGTACCATATGTAACTATTGTATGATCCAAATTGTGTCACCTTCTTGGCAATTATAATATTTTTTAATTTTTTATAACTTTTCAACAATATGAGTCGTAACATTTTGATGTGTCTCATAACTTTTATAAAAAAACAAAATCATAACTTTTGTAGGGTGTGCACCATACACACCCAAATAAGAGGTGTGTATTGTAGCATTTTTCCATAGTTGGATAATGATTTATTATGATGCACACCCAAATAAAAAGTGTGTATTGTAGCCTTTTCCGTAGCATGCTTCTGTGTATTCCAGATAAATAGTCCTTCCCAGGTTGTCGAAAAACGAAACTGAATAAAGAAAGGAGTTCAAAAGGAAATTGGGGAAAAGAGGGATGAGGAATTTGGTGGTGTCATCTGTGGAGAAAGGTGGGCGGCAAAGTATTTCAGTAGGAACCACAGATTTTTTGGTTTAAAAAAACTAACAATTTTTATTTCCAGAAAAAGTCCTTTATCCAACTGAAGAAGGAAGAACCAATTAGACTGTTACACTTCCTTACGCATAAAAAGCAGAGACCCCAGACTTTTTTTTTTTTCTTTTTTTTTCTTGGGGTAAGAAGAGACCACAAATTGTTATCCATATCTTGCAGATACGAGGATAGGAGGGTGACAGTAGCAAAGTAAAGATCATGTAGAAGCCAAGCTATGGAAGGCCTAATGAATGTTTTTGAGCTTACAAGTAGCTTTGGGGTTTCTGCCATGGTTAGAAACTATTTCGAGACATGAAATGTTTGTGTCAAAATTCAGTTATAGACTCGAAAACTTGTGGTCAATGATGGTCCTTCCACTAAATTTCCATTTGAAGCCACATGCAAATGTTGGTGAAATCTCACTACTCAATTGGCATTCACTTTGGAAAGAGATCGTGATCATGTAGTTAAAAGCCCCGGCAAAGATGGACACAGAAAAAGACACAAGTTTGGTCTTTCTTTTATTCGCCCAGACGAAGTTAAACTCATGTTAACCGTTGATAAGTCTTTCTTTTTCCCAATATTGTTTGTTCTTGCAAAAGTGATCGAATCATACCTCAATCATTTTTAACATCACCAAGCCCTTGAATGAGCCCTCCAAGCGAACGACATAGATCGTATAGATAGATAGGGCATGTGATGTGCCCACCATTTTGACTGGCCCATTGGTGACCAATATGCATCCAATGTTAATTGTCAACAATGCCTTTTTCTCAAAAAAGAAGAAAAGCAAATGAAAAATATAATGATGGACGGGAAAATTCAGCTAAAAAGAATAATTCATTTTATTTTGTTTGACAGGAGTAACCAACTAAAAGAATGTGTTACAAAGCAATGAAATAAACTGATAAAGACTTGTATACACATGTAACGAATAAATGAAATGCAAAAAAAATCTCAAACCATTTCTCCTATCGTGGTGTGTAATAATAGTAATGCAATCCAATCACATACTAATAAATACTTTAATCTCCTCCGCCACCTTTGGCACCATCATCACCAGAAACTGCAGCCATCTCGGGCTTAATCTCCTCCAGCTGCTGAAGAACTTGTTGAGCTTCAGGCCGAGCTGATGGAATAGGGTCGACACAGTGCAGAGCTAACTTCAAGGTATTAAGCAACTCATCCCCTGAATTGAACGCATCGTCTCTCATAAGCTCCACGTCAAACACTTCATTAGTCCACTCCTCTTTCACAATTGATGCCACCCATTGAGGCAAGTCAACACCGTCTGTTGTTGGCTCGCCCGGGGATTTCCCTGTTAGGAGCTCTAGTATGATCACTCCCAGGCTGTAAATATCGGTCTTTGTGTTGGCGTTCTTGAGCTTTGAGAGCTCAGGTGCACGATAGCCTTGTGTGCCGGCAGTAGCAATCACGTTGGCATTGGCAGCACTTGTCATGAGCCGGGAGAGGCCAACATCTGAGATCTGGGGGTTCTTTTGTTCGTCGAGAAGTACGTTGCTTGATGTTAGATTTCCGTGGATTATATTATCTTCGTTGTGAAGATAGCAGAGTCCTCTTGTGATGCCCATTGCTATGTTCATCCTTGTTGGCCAATTTACAATTGTTTCAGGGCCTCTGGCTGCATATAAAAACAGACAGGATGACTGTCATTTAAGTACTCCAGAATGTACATTAGAACTCTAATACTGCCAAGGAGGGGAAAAAAAATTTACAGAGTGATTGTTCCTAACAGCTCCTCCTATAATGTCAAACAATCAAGCATAAGTTTCCAAAAGTTTAGGTTCCTTGGAAAAACCAAAAGTGGAACTTTTTGCAATTTCCATGTTTCTTTGGAAAAACCAAAAGTGGAACTTTTTGCAATTTCCATGTTTTACTGCTCAACTAATCAAGATCTTTTTCCACCCCCGGAATAATTCTCACCAAATCAAGCATCCACTCAGAAAATACTACTACTAGAACTTCTATTACATAGAGTAACCGACAAAAACAAAATTAGGAGAAGTGATCTCTGCAGAGTTACTTATCACTGCAGTTTTACTTAGGTTCATTGCCGTGGAAACAACTCTTATTGTCTCTAGTCTTGGTTTTCACTTTTTAGCCCAACTCAAAAGTGTTCCAACACATATATACAACTGAACTATTTCATGTACCAAGTGCTTCATGATTTCTAAATATGTCAGCAAAAATACAAGAAAAGACTTTGGGGTTTAGATTTCTTACCATGGAGGAAGGATGCAAGACTCCCATTAGGCATATAGTCAAAGACCAGAAGCTTCTCTCCTTTAGGTCCCAAATAATATGCTCTAAGGGCTAGCACATTCGGATGCCTAATCTTTCCAAGTGCAACCACCTCAGTTTCAAACTCCTTTTGCCCCTTCGCGACCTTCTCCCTCAGCCTCTTCACCGCGACTTGATTCCCATCTTCCAAAGTCGCCTTGTATATGGTCCCATAAGTACTCTTCCCCATTATCTCCGCGGTTGCACAAAGCAAATCATCGGCTGCAAACACAAATGGCCCGTCAAAATGGACTAACTTGCCTCCAACCTCACCTACGGATTCCACTTCACCCCCACTTGCAGGGACCGCCTTCTCGACTTGACCCCCTTTTTGGCCGTTCTTTGCCTTTTTGGCTCTTCTCCTGATCAAACAACATAGCAGAAAACAGCAAAGCAGAAATAGAACCAGTAAAAGGGCTCCAGCTGCTATGAGAATTATGTCTTTGGTGCTTAATTTTCGGTGTTTTCGTTGGCTATTTGTTAAGACCTCAGGTGATGGGGATGGGGAGATTTGAGGTGGGGAAGAAGGACATGGGGAGGAACTACCATACCCACACAGCTGAAAATTACCCACAAAAGAGCTTGAATTGAATTTTTCAGAAAGGCGAGAAGGAACGATGCCCGAAAGGTTATTGTATGAAACATTGAAATAAGTAAGGTTGGGTAAACTGGAAAATGAATTTGGGATTTCCCCAGTGAAATTGTTTTGGGAAAAATCAAGTTGGGTAATTCCAGAGATGTTCCCAAGAGTTGCTGGAATAAAACCATTGAGCTTGTTATGATCAAGTGTCAGGATTTGAAGTTTATAGACTTTACCCCCATTGCCACCCCATGAATCTGGAACTGGACCAGAGAGGTTATTGTATTGGAGGGAAAGAAGAGTTAGAGAAGGGGATTGAGTGAGACTACCCGGAATCGAACCTGATATCGAGTTGAAGCTCAGATTGAGTCTGTAGATTCTGGTATTGTTTGAAAGATTAGGAGGGATTGTGCCATTGAGTTTATTGTTGCTAAGATCAAGAGTCTGAAGACCAGAGGATTGCCCAATGGAAAGAGGGATTGAACCTGAAAGCTGGTTGTTGAAGAGATACACCGCTCTGAGATTTGGGAGTAATCCGAGGGAATTAGGAATTGGGCCGATGAGAAAATTGTCGTGGAGGCTTAATCTTCTGAGGGATTGAAGCTGTCCGATTTTCTCAGAGATTTTCCCTCCTAATCTTTTCCATGGGAGTGCGATGGAAACGACTTCCCCTTCTACACAAGTGATTCCAACCCATTCACCAGAGCAAGCTCCATTGCTAGTACTGTTCCAGCTTTTCAAAAGTCCTTTGGAATCGATGAGGTCTTGTTTGATGGCTTTGAGGGCTTGGAAATCTGACTGTGTTATGACCACTCCGTCCCCATTTTTACCTGAAACAAATCCACAAGCGGAAAACAGAAGAATAACAAAAACCCATCTCGAAATGCTGATTCTTTCTAGCATGAAATGCATATAATGAAATGGGTTTTTGCCCAATTGATTCATGAGCTAAAATATTTCGAATATGCTTATGAACACTACAATAAAACCTTGCAAAATGTGAAGAAGTATAGATGATATGATTTAATTTATGAAGAACACCGCTAGTCCCGAGTATGCTTTTTCAGTATGGAAAGCCCGAAAAAGCCAGATTGAAGAGAGAGAGAGAGAGAGAGAGAGAGAGAGAGGTGAATCTAGAAAGAAAGGTAAAGAGGAAGAGGATAGTATAAGAAGGGGTGATGCAAATCCTAACGGCTAGTTTTTTTTTTTTTTTTTGGGTCCCAGCAAAATGTATGTTACTGCTTAACAGTTGGTTTGGGTTGAAATCAAGGTCCATTCCATTTTAGCTTTAATAGGGTGCATAGGGACTTGTCCAACGGCTACATTATTAAGCCATTATGTAAGGTGGGGGCACCGAGCCAGTGTTACGAGTCGTATATTTCTTCTGCGGAATAGACGGCGCCAAAGACTGTTGGGTTTTTTTCAATAAAGAAATCACATGGTTTTGGCAGTATCTACTCTAGCTTGCCAAATGACCGTTATTGTGTTTGACGGAGGTTCTCGTTTTGAGAACAAGAACACCTGAGATACATTCATTAATTTCGACTTCTAGTATAATGTATCCATAGATTGCATGGAAATTAACGTCTACTTTATAATATTTCCAAGAGCAGTTTATGGGTTGATTTGGGTGAATTGAGAAAATTGGTTTTTTGGTTTTTTTAGTTTTGTCCTTATTCAATTTTTTTTGCATTTGTTGGTTTTTGATCGATTTTTTGTGATTTTTTTATTTGTCTCGACGAAAGGAATCTAAAAAGTATAAAATTATTAGCTAAACTTAAAGTTTTGTGAATAAAGACGAAATTCAAAAAATCGACTAAAAACCAACAAATACAAAAACAAAATTTGAATAAGAACAAAACTAAAAAAAACCAAAAAACCAATTTTCTCAATTCACCCAAACCAGCCCTATGTAGGGTATAATCGGACTGTTCATCTCCTGTTCCGCAATTAATGGTTTAGATTCATTTATTACTTTGACCGCTAAAAGTGTATTTGCAATTTGAACTATCGATTGCGGATATGGACGGTCCAGATTTGCCCTACAGGTAATCACCGATAGGACCCTCAAATCTATAAATCAATAATCTACAAAAAAAAAAAATTTGACGTAAAACTAATAAATGCAAAAAAAAAAAGAAAGAATGAAGACAACACTCAAAAGCTCAAAAAATAAAAAGAAAAGCTATGTGAAACAATACATCGATGAATATGTAATGTATTGGTTACCCTAATTCTAACTCTACCATTGTATTTCCAAAAAAAAAATCCTCCGCTGCCGCCAATCACCACTACTGTATATCCACCATTGTTGTCCACCAATCACCGTATTTCTTCATGCTTTTGTGAAAAATACTGGCTTCCATAGGGCCGATAATAAGATAAAAAAAAAAAAAAAAAACAAATTACAATGTACTTTTCACACATTTCTATACGCTTTCATATATTTTTATACATTTTTCACACATTTCAATACACTTTTTAAGGCTTAATAACAGCCCAATGGGCTGATTTTAGAATTTTCCATTCAAAAAGCAAGATATAAAACAAGATAATTGATCTTCACACCCCCTAAATTGATACCCACACCCACTTTTTTGTCTTTCAAATAAAATTTTGTGTAAAAATTTCACTAAAAGACAAAAAAAGTATGGAAATCAATATGAGGGTCTGGAACTCACTCCCCTAAAATATCACCAGGTGTCATGAAGATCATGACCAAATGAGCAACTGCAACATGGAAATCAGGAAAATGTAAGCTAAAAGTCTACTATTTAGCTTTACGATTCTGGATTACAACAAAATATATAACCAAATTAATTTACCATATAGTAAAATACTAAAATGGGGATCGCAGAAGAAACACGGTGAAGGGACGAAATCCGCTACTTGAAGGACCACATTTGACAATATTTGCATGACTATAAAGGTTGTGCTTTCTGGCTTTTGTGCTCAATGAAATTCTCTTTTTCACACAAATCACAGGTTCACAAAAATATGATCAGCAACAACATATGGAATGACCGAGGACCGCGGTGCAACTGTTTAATGAAGGTCCTACCACGCATCATCCTCAAAGTAATCTGTTGAATGAAGGGAAGTACCTCCTCAATCACACCAATAGCACTCTTAACCATGTCACTCGTGGAGCTAATGAATGTGCCGACTGTTTAGCGCACCTGGGAGCAAGCCAAGATGAAGACCTTGTGGTGACCCCCAATCCTCCTCTGGCGGTCAGAGAATATATGATCAGGGATAGGCTCCATCTTCAACATGTCCTTGATTAACTACCAGCTATATCTTCTCTTTTCATGTTTTATTATCTGGTTTTTTGGTTCTGTAAGAAACTATCTGCTCACTTGATGTGGGCTAACTCCTTTTCGTAGCCTTTTTTGATTTTCCGAAGTACCAAAAAAAAAAAAAAAGAATGACCGAGGACGGCGATGGTGGACGGGTTAGGGGCGTCAATTGCAATGGTGGTTGAGATCAAATTTACGCAAAAAACTATATAGAGAAGGTGGATTTTAAAATTGATATTCATGTCCTATAATCACGCCATACTAACTTTAATTCTATGTTTTAATCCCAAAATTCTTTGCTATATATATATATATATATATATATATATATACACACACACAGTAAGCTTCCCATCAGGTATACCTGATGGGATTCCCATCCGGGAGACCCCCAATTCTCCTATTTTCCGATCAAATTTTCACGATCCGAACCGTCCAATGTGTTTAAAAGGTGTTTTTAAGGGCCCCCGCGAGAAATTAGTGAAAAAAAATACCGGAAAGGGCTTGATCCGATCAGTTTTCGATAAAAATGCATATATACAGTTTTTATCGAAAACTGATCGGATCAAGCCCTTCCGGATATTTTTTTTCACTGGTTTCTCGCGAGAACCCTTAAAAACACCTTTTAAACACATTGGACGGTTCGGATCGTGAAAAATTGATCGGGAAATAGGAGTCCCTGATGGGAATCCTATCAGGTATACCTGATGGGAAAGATTTCGTATATATATATTGTTATAGTTATCACATTAGTATAAATATGGGCAAACTTGCATTTATTCAAATTTCGAGATGAAATTGATCGGAATGAAACTTATGTGGTATGCCCACTTAAGATGATTATTTAATTAATCTTTAAGGAGATTGGCAGCTTGATAGTTTTTTCTATTTTTAAGCCAAATTTGCTTGACCGTTTGAAACACATGAAGGTCATGAAAATATAGGCTATTTACCAACAGTTTTGTTTTCTTTGATGCACATGCTTAAGAGCTAAGCATCCTAAGGGGTATTAAATTGACATAATAACCTTTTTATTTAATAATGAGAGATGATACTATATTGACAATACTTGCAAGGATTTGATCACTCAACGGTTTATTAGGTTGACTTTTTTTTTTTTGAGAACCGTGTTAGAGTTTAGATGCACATGCTTAAGTCGTAAGCATCCCAACGTGTTAAAATTTGACATCGAACACCATCTCCAACTCTTCATCAAATTCATGTTTGATGAAAGAATTGCTAAAATTAAGCTCTAACCCCTTTTTATCAATTAATATCAAATCAATGGAGGACTAAATAGTTTATCAAATGAAGGGAGGATGAGCCAACATCAATTGCTTCACCAAATTTAACAAGAACCCTTGAAAAATAGTTTTAACAAATTGAATGACTCCAGTCAATTGTGTAGGATATTGAGGTGGCCCCACGTAATCTATTGTACATTTTTTGTACATAGAATTCTGTAACCATAACTTTTTTGATAGTTAAAATGGGCATTTTCGAAAGGTTTAATAGTTGACCTAACTGTTGACTAACAGTTGGAGTGTATAGAACCAAACCTTAGGTGCTGAAATTTATTTCCAAAAGCGTGGAGAGGGCATCTGTACTTGAGGGAAGCCATAGGAGTAGGAATGGCAATGAGGCCGGGGCAAGGGGATTGGTATAACCCAGCCTTTAAATTTATCCTGTAAGGACTCGTAATTTTATATAACTTTTATAAAAATTAATGTTTGGAAAGTGTGAGAAAATGAAAATAGAATAATATAGGGTCAATGTGAAGTTAGTATTGCATTTGGGTCTTTGTGAGATGCATTATGAACATGAGGGGTGTAAGTGTGATTTGTGGGAGTGCATATAGATATGTATGACTGATTTTTGAGCAAACAAAACACTCTCTTCTCCTCCCCCAAACCAACGACACTTTCTCCCTTTACTCTTCTCCCAAATTTTCTCTATCTCTCTACAAAATTCACATCTCCAACCCTCATTACTTCAAGATTTACCTTCGTATTCGTCATCTACACGCGATTTGGAGTCCGGGTTTCTTTGGATTTCTTGGTGAGGGCCTCTCTTTGTTTGGAGTTGCAAGAACAAGTTAGAGCTTTCACTCTCTCATCCTTGGAGCTGAACCATTGAGGTAGGGAACAATTGTCTATCTTCTCTAAGTATGTATTGAATGAATTAATGCATTACTATTGTTATTGTTTCTAAGGCTTAGTTTTTCATTTGCTAAAATGGACATTTGCTAAAATCAAGTGGGTGATTTTAGCAAATGAGATGAGGGAAGATGATTTTATACCATGAATGCGGGCATATTTTTATGTCCGTTATTGGAGATAAAAATCACCCCCACCCTCATTTGATAAAATGAACCTCATTTTATCACCTCCACCTCATTTAATCTTTTGGTAAACTAAGCCTAAAAGTTCCATTACACTTGTTGTCACCATGGAAGTTGAGTTTCGAGTTGATTGAGTTTAGGTTTTGTATGTTTAGTTGTTCAATCCATGAATGGATTGTTGATATGTCCCTCTCTCTTGATTAGTTGTGTTTTGGAACCTCATTTTTACCTTGGATTGAAGCCCCCATCACTTGGAACTAAGTTGTGCATTTTTCACCCGAAACCCAGTTGGATCGATCCACCCTTAAGGTTAGATCAATCCAAAATGCTCTGTTGGTGTTTGGGACCCCGTTGGATCGATCCACTATTGCTTTGGATCGATCCAGAACCTTCTGTTTGCTCTCAGAACACTTTGGATCGATCCATAATTTGTCCCGATCGATCCAAAACTTTTATTTGCTCTCGGACCATTTTGGATCAATCCACCCACTTCTTGGATCAATCCAGACCAGTTGGATCAATCCACGCCCCTTTTGGATTGATCCAGACTCCTCTTGTTCAGACAGATTATTGAACCAACTTCACGGGCATGCCTCGGCTTCATTCTAACTTCGATTGAGGTGATTCTTGGACCGTTGGAAAGCTATATGAGTCTACTTTCAAACTCAATTAATCTCATATTCATATCCTTTGTATTTTGAGAGAAATGTCATTTTAACTATCAGCGTGTCGTATTTTCTCGAGGTTCATGACTTCATTTTCATGTTCCATTGCTCCAGGCCCTCATTGGTCCTTTCAAAGCTTCTTGAATTGACCTCTTAACTTCAGTAACCTATCATGGTGCATTTTATGCTTTCTCTTGGTTGTCTTGGTTTCTCACGCACTTGGACACGTGTTAACTTCACCACCACGGACACATTTTGAGCTTTTGAACAAAGATGATTGAGTGAATATTTTGGACACTTGTGAAAGAGTATTGTAATACGTGAATTGGCTTTGGACACTAAGTTGAACTTATTAATTGATAAGTGGAAATATAAATGTGAAATATGTGACACGGGGCCCGAAAGGGTATGCTAGGAGTGACATGGGGCCCGAAAAGGTATGCCCGGAATGACACGAGGCCTTTAGTGGTATGCCCGGAGTGACACGAGGCCTTTAGTGGTATGCCCGGAGTGACACGAAGCCTATATGGCATGCCCGGAGAATAAACAAATGATTAAAAGGAATAAGATGCATATGATAAATGTAAAGAAGAATTGGGTTATTTTAGATGTTTTGGGTATTTGTGAAGTATTGTGAAATGAAATGTTTGTGTAAATGATTGTGTTTTGAGAGGAATGAACCCACGACACGAAATGTAATGGTTATGAGGAAACTTATGGACATTCTGGTTTCATTAGATCTTTGAGGCATCTCCTAGACACCTTATCATCGAGTTGATTTATCTTGGTCTATCTTAGCTTATTTATTCATGTGCATCTTTCATTCTCTATAACCTTAGTGTTGGTAGAAATGTTTCCTATGAGTTAGTGAGCTCACCGTATCTTTCTCAGGTACATGACATGGAGCATGAGATCGGATGCTTGGAGTGTGAATGCATGTCATGAATATTTTATGATCATGAAGTTATTTTCTCATCTTTATACTAAGTATATTTTTGGAAGATGATCCTGTAACTTTAATTTCTCCAAACTTTTGACTATTTTAACTTATGTAATAACTTTAGAACTTTCGTTATTTTTGCATGGGTACAAGTACCCTTGAGCAGAAGCCTATTGTACTTTGACTTTCTATGAAAAATTGCTTGATTTTGATCGATCCTACATGAATTTTATTTGTATTTGACTTAATGAAATTGAAGACGTGACACATCCCCACCACCACCTCTGCCTATAACCTGACCAAGTAATGAATGGTTACCCCCACCTCGCCTCACTCCTATAACAACTATAACTTAACTAAAATATGTTAAATATCAAATATGTTATCAAATATGTTTTGATTCAAAAATAGTGAAGACAGATAATAAGAGTCACATAATAACAACTATAACTTAACTAAAATATAACTATTCATAAGAAAAAAGAAAAATAAATGATATATATAGTGGAATTTTAGTTGGAAGAGTAAAAATACAATTTTATGCCAAAAAAAAGACCATGGCTGGTTTGGAAAGGGCATCAAGGACAAGACAGGTCTACACTAACTCTACCATTTTTTTTTTGTTTGAACATATCTAACCCTATTACCTTCTCCGTCCCAATTTCTTGGTCCTTTTTTTCATTTTGGGATGTCCCAAAATATTTGTCCCACTTCTAAAAACATCCATCAAAATTGGGTCACTTTCCAATTTTACCCTTAAAAAGTACTTTCCACATCTTAATTGGCTAGTCTATTATCTTTTATTTTATAACTGTTTTTATGATTTTGAAAATTTCGTATAATAAAATTAATTGATATCTATCAAACAAGATCCATATTGAATATGTTTTGACTTTCATATAATAAATTAGCCTCACAAATTTGTTCACAGTAATATTGAATGAATTTAGGGGCAAAATAGAAAAATCAATACAAAATTTTCAAATTCATTAAAAACCCGCTTCCCCAAAAGGCGCCAAGAAATTGGGACGGAGGGAGTATAAGCAATCAGACTTTTTCAATTCTCCCTCTGCTCTGATTTTATACTTGAAAAATTTAATGATAGTGACGGGACAGGTCCAGGTTAATTTGCCATTCTTAGGACATCCTTATCAGCCTCAACAAATTTTGGATCAAATTTAACTACAAAAATACTTTTTATAATTTAGTAAGTCACTTTATCAAAAATTCAAAAAATCAGGTTCTCTATCTAAACTTTACTTTATTAAACTATTCCCCTCAAATCTATAAAATAAAAAAAATCTCCCTATAAAGGTTAAAATGTTCCGGGGTGCAGTGAACAGTGACGCATGCGGAAAAAAAAAAGGGCTAACCCATGAACAATGACATTACCTAATTGTAAAGTTACTGTAGCAAAACTATAAATTTTGCAAATTAGCCAAATGTTCGTTATGCTGATTCTGGAGTGTTTTTTTTCACTTTAACTCAATAAAATAACTATTTTAGCAAAATAGCAAGCCACGTGGGGATTCTCTTACTCGGTAGTGGGAGCGATATTTAACCGTTTTTAAAAATTTTTCAAAATACGTACTACAAGTTTGTGACTTTGTGTAACCGAGAATTTTCCTTTGTCCAAGGAGTACTTATATTTCATTTTTTACACGGTGGACACGAAGTTGCATACAAAATCGTTTATTATGCACCGCCAAACATGTCCAGATCTCTCTCCCCCCGGACTACGTAACTTCCTCAAGTGGGGTCAAAACTTTGCTCCCTATCATAAGGTGTGGTGAACCCGTAACAACAAGATAATCCCTCCTACTCCTTCAAATTTCCTCCGGATCTCGCTCTCGCTGTCTCTCACCTCGATCTGCGTTAATTTGGCATCCTGCCCGGCAGGCATATCCTCTTCCAAGTTCCAAATCCCTTCTCCGAAGACAACCGAAATGGCTTCCTCTTCACCCGCAATCCTCCCAATCTCAAACCCCCAAACCACAACTACCACCGCCCAATCCCAGCCTCCCATCGCCACCCCAGCCTTCCGCGCCTTCCTCTCCAACATCACCGACACCGTCCGCAACGGCTTCTCCCAGCGCCGCCCCTGGTACGAACTCGTCGATCGATCCGCCTTCTCCAAACCCGACTCCCTCTCCGACGCCACCCACCGCATCCGCAAGAACTACTCCTACTTCCGCGTCAACTACCTCTCCTGCCTCGCCGCCGTCCTCGCCATCTCTCTCCTCACCAACCCCTTCGCCCTCATAGCCCTCCTCACCCTCCTCGCCGCCTGGATCTTCCTCTATCTCTTCCGCCCATCTGATTCCCCCCTCGTTATCCTTGGCCGCGCCTTCTCCGATACCGAAACCCTAGGCCTGCTTATTGTTTCCAGCGTCGTCGTCATCTTCCTCACTAGTGTTGGATCTGTGCTGATTTCCGCTCTCATGGTTGGATTGGCTATTATTTGTGCTCATGGGGCTTTTAGGGCTCCTGAGGACCTGTTTCTTGATGAACCAGAAGGTGCTCCTACCACCGGCTTCCTTTCCTTCCTCTCCGCTCCTGCTTCGAACCCAGTCGCAGCACGCGTCTGAAGAGGGCCGTTTGGGTAAATTCGTTGTCGTCTTTAATTGATGCATACTTTTTGGTAGGGATTACTGTATGATAAAGCAATTGGAATAATACTGAATTCTTGATACGCGTAGGTTGGATATGTGTCGTATGTGGTCTTTTGAGGAGGATGTTTGTATGTTTGGTTAATGGATTACTGAATGTCTTGATCTTCACTTTGACGTACTCTAATTGAAATAGGGGCAAGTGACAATGGATGCTGAATTGTTCGCTCCTTCATTCCTTATTTTCATGAAGTTTATTGAAAGTATGCAACTCGATTTTTAAATTTGTTGTAGATCTGATTTGCTTTTGTTGTACAGTTCTGTATTAATTGCTCATAATTTCATAATTTTGAATAATGGGAGGCACCTTCAATTAGTAGTGTACATAGGGTTGACTTTTGCTTAATCTTTTTGCCCCTGTATATTTTGACGTTGCTGTTTTGACAGTCTGGTTTGGGCTGTTCATTACATTGTTTTAGTAGGCCTAGGGTTGATGGTTGGCTTTTTTTTTCCCCGCTAGTGTATGCCTTGCCTATTGTAAGGTAGTTTAAAGGTGATTGGTGAGGGAATCAATGTGATGTTCTAAACGGTCAGATATATGATCCTTTTAGCTGGATTTGTATGTGTATTGGTAATGGATTAGTGAATTGCTCAACTTTGATGTCGATGGATTCTACTTATATAGATGTATTCAGCTTATATAGGAGAAAGAACAATTGATGCTGAACTATATTGCCATCCCTTTTAGCTCGATATTCCTAGTTTTACAGATTAAGTCCATGGGCAGGTATATTTTGTTTTTACTGACTAGCTTTTCGTACCCGATAATACGTGTCTTAAAAGGATTGGTGTAATAGACGAGGGTACAAATTAAGTATTTTAATGGCCTGGTGTTTGCTGGTGTTGAGCTGGTTTTAGTAATACGATAAGCATTAATGTCATAATATGAGTATATTTGAGTGTAATATGCTGAGATCACGAAATCTATTGCCATAGAGAGGTGAGAGACAATGGATGAAAAGAGTTGGAATGAAATCTTGAAGAAATTATAGGTGGCTCATTGGCTTTTATTAGGGATGACAATTTCACCCGAAACCATTGGATACCCGTACCAAACCGACCCTATTGGTTCGATTTTTTTTTATATTTTTTCCTATCCAGGGGCGGGTTAGGTTTTTGAAACTAGATATCCGACCGGTTTGGATTTGGGGTTCGTCTTAGCAAGTATTCGGCCAAACCCAAACCCAAACTGAATCTAAGCTGATCCATATAATATTACTTATAGACTTATAGTGTATATACATAAACATATACATACATATTATTTTTATATACGTGTAATTTTTATTTTTCAATTCATAACTTTGAGTGATTTTTTATTTAATCTCCTTTCTTATTCCTCTCAAATCCCTTAAAAATTTCAATAGTCTCTATAGTAATAGGAACACCTTAAGAACAAATTTATTATTTAGTTATTTTTTGATTATGTTGGAATTTAGATGTTTAATGGTAAAATCTTATGGCATGTTACTTTTTTTTATTTCAATATATAATCTTTTTCCTTCATATGCTCATTAATGGAATGAACATTAATGCGGGTTTGGTGCGGTTTAGATAAAATCCAAATCCTTATGGTTTCATTATGGTGCACTAAAAATCATACCTGTATTGGTTTGGATTTGGGTTTAGATAAATACTTTGAATTTGAGTTTAGATAAATACTTTGAATTTGGGTATGGTAATTGCAAAACCCGGACCTAACCGATCCATGGCCATCCCCAGCTTTTATCCTATTGTTATATGGAGCAGAGACTAAAGTCCATTTTACAATGTTGCTAAAGTTTGTAGTTGATGAAATAGAATTAATGAAATAGACTCTTACGTAAGCGGATTCAATGTTTGTAGTTGATGAAAATAAAATGGACTATTGGAATAGGAGTCGACTTTTGAGTACCACAACCTGAATGGGTATGAGGAAACTGTCCTTCCAATTTGAGTAGTCTATCTTCTCTAATGCATTGTAGTTTTACAATTTGGTTATGTGTTCAGTTGATAAGTTTGCATAAGTGTTTACTAGATGTACTCATCATCAAAAGCTAGTGAGGATATGGTTTTAGACTTTTAGTATACGGTAGTCGGTAACAAGGGTAATTGGATTACTTTTGGCTTGTTAATATTGTCCTTGTTGAGATGTATTATTGTTGAGTGACAATGGATGAAAAGGTCACGTCTACGTAGGCATGTGGAGAAATTAGTGGCTGCTAAGATTTGGGTGCAAAGTGGCTCATGGCTTTGACGGTTGGAGGGAAATCAACTTTTCAAGGTTGATTTCTTACGAGGTTGCTAAAGTTGACGAGACTAAGTCCAAAGTTTGTGAAATCAACTTTTACTTGTGGCTTATGGTTTCAACTTCTATAGTCGATTCAATTGATATGGATTGTTGAATTAGGATTTGAATACCATAACTTAAATGGTAAACTGTTTTTAGTTCTCTAATGCTGATAGTATCTGAACTGTAAGTATCTTATCTAAGGCATTCTAGTTTGACAATCTGAATATTTGCTGTGGAGATGCTTTCTATGCATAGTAGTTCTCTGCAGTATGGCTAGCAAGGTTCTAAAACTTGTTAGGCGTTCGCAGGGCGGCCGAGCACCTTCTAGCTTCCAGAGCTGAGCACTCGGCGCCTAGTCGGGCAATTAGTCAAGATAGTCAAGATAGTCGGGCTAGTCGGCAATGGTCCTTCTAGCGCCTAGGCGGCGAGTAATCGGCCTTCTAGACCTTTTAGAACACTGCTGGCTATTGGCTATGTATGTGTTTTGGAGATAGGCCTGTGAAGGTTTTTGTATCGGATGCACTATAAAAGTTATCAACAACTGGATTCATCTTTCTAGCAGGTGTTTTTTCCCGATTTCTTTTGTTCTTGCTTTGTAGTTTGTAGTTGGTGACTTGGAGTACAGTGTAATGCTAAACTGCAGATTCAGCTTCTGGGTATCTCACATAATTTGACCTTCATACTTGAAAAATTCATTTGATGCGCGCATAAGTGTTCTGATCCAGATAGCATGGGTTATCAAATGCTTAGAATTTCTAGTATTCTGCATTCCAGCTGTGCTAGTTTGTGTTTCTCCTCTCTAGTCTTGTTTTTTTGCTGGTGGTCGTGTTGGTTATGATGTTTACTTGCTGTACTAGCATTCCTGGAAAACTTTACTCGGATGTTTTTAGTGAGGTAAACAAATTCTAACAATTATATGGTTAGGTCACTTGTCACAACAGTTGGGGTCCCAGTTGTGTAATGATTATTTTCAGCATTAGGAAATGATTCTGCGTTTGTAGTATTAAAGCTACCAAACCATACTTTGGCGTCATCACCCCATAAAAGGCCAAATCCGTTGGAGTGGCGAAGTCCTAATATATGCATAAATTTTTTAAAATGCTTGTTCACCATACTAGCAAATGCAGTGATTGCCAGATAACTTCAATCCTATACATCCACCAAACATGAAGCTGCACATCACCAATAAAAAAACGCAGGAGCACGATATAGAAAACACATCACATCTTCTAAATTGTCCCCGATTAGAACAAATTGTCCCCCCGATACGAACATAGAAGTGTATAAGCATCTTACAAGATAGATATTGAAGTGCTTACATGCATCTAGTTGAATGATGGATGCAAGATACCACACCAGAAAAACATTAAAACTAGAGCAAATTTTTTTCTTTGATTCCTAAAGGATGGAGCACACAATCTTGTACTAAACTTCATCAAATAAAACAAAAGAAAAAGACTTGAAGGAAAAATATTATTGAAGAGATTTACTTTTAACAGGTCAAATTGCCCCCTAAGTATTCAAAAACATTTGACATTCCCAAATGCGAAGTCAAGGCTAGAAACCATCTAAGGTGGATCCATTGTAGCCAAGATAAGAGCCAGGCAAAAATTAATGAAGCCATGAACACCTCGCAAATTAAAAGTTTCTTTCCGGAAACAAATCAAGAAAAACATGGATGGATACACGTGAAGTCTTGAGAAATGCAAAAGAAAATTAAATCACGGTTTGAACGGAAAAAGTTATTTTACATAAGCTAGTTCTTGTGTACAGCATGCAGACACTGTTCATATTATTGACTTTGACGAGCCTATGCAAGCAGTAAGAATGCGATGAGAATATACTTAGTGTATGTACATGGCTTACCTTGGATTTGTAGAATTTCAGAAAGAATCGCGACCTGGGAACAGACAAGCTGGTTTCAAGTACCGTGGAAATTGCAGCGGTAAGCTGTTTGTTTACATCTGGGTTGAGACACCCAAAGAACACAAACTCACCATAGGCTGCTGGCTGATCAGTCCCACCTTAAGAAATGGGTATTGAACTTTTCAACAGGATCATCACATACTGCAAATTAAGAGCACGAACTTATTAGTATGTTGTTAAAAATTAAAGAATAAGCCAAAGAAGCAAGCAGCAGCAGCGTGTCCTTTCAGCTTATCTGAGGCAAGAACAAACATAAATGTCTCTTAACATACGACCTCCCGTAATAGTAATAATTTTATTGTGAATGTAAGAACTTCTATAAAGACGTCAAAAATTACGTACCTTTTATTTTAGCAAAATATCTATTGACCATTTTTTGAAACTTCAGTTCAAATTTTATTCCTTTTTTTTATATAATTAATCTCATGAAAAGTAACTAAAAAAGTAACAATGTTAGACTAAAAGTTGGAAAATGAAAGCAAAAACATTGTAGTTCAATTTCTGTTAGTTATAGTGTTTTATTTTGGGTATAAATTTTTACTTCCTCATTTTTTCCCGATGGATAAAACCCAACATATAATAAATGCTTCAAGAACAAGGCAAAAAAAAAAAAAAAAAACCAAAGATGAAGTTACTTAAATTTAGTTTAGTTTTGATGATGTAAACATGTGTAATGAGTGGAGAGAGATAGAGAGAGAAACGAGGAAAATGATGATGTCAATAAAACTAAAACCTCAAACTGAGCAGGCATGCCTTTAAAGTTTAAATCTTTCAAACATTCTAAATATTGCTTGACTTAATTGTAAAATCTCAAGAGCTTGAGCAACATATTTGATGGTGGTTCAATTTTTATGCGCATCAAATTCTCATTGTGCAGTGTAAATACCATATTATTTGTGCATTTGAATCCTGAAATGACAAAAGGTGAGATAAGTAAATACTTAAATGAAGTAAATATAAAAAAAACCTAAATTTCAATGTGTTTAAAACATTTTTATTGGTAGTGTGGGCTCAGTTTGGATGGCGGGAATCTTACGGAGGAATGAGATGCGAATATGTGATGTCTTATTTCATGATTTTGACCTTTGGAAAAGACAGAAATGGCAATGTGATGCCATAGTTTCATGATTCCAATGTTCGGAAGAGACAATCAATACAAATACGATTCATGATGATATAGTCAAGCAAATATCACATTTTCAGTTGCAAACTAATTGGGATTCTGTTTCCTCCTTACCCCATGGTAAACTGAGATGCCTAGCTCTCAATCATTAAAAAAAGAATATTTTTGACATTAATAAATTTTCAAATTAGTGATTGTTTCTTGCAAAAGATTATTTCACTAATCCAAACATCGGATCGAAATTACTCCAGGTAATAATATTCATATCCCTACTCGAGTAATTACTAAGAATTCAAATCCTAGTCATCATATTCCTATTTCTACACAATTTTTTTTTGAAGAATTTATGGGCGGCATTCTTGGTATTTAGCAAATAATAGTAGGTGACGTCAGTGAATTCCGCTATTGAAATCTAACGGAATAAGACAGAGAAGGGAGGTTTTAGCATATGAAATGTAGAGAGAGAGAGAGAGAGAGATAGAGAGAGAGAGAGAGAGAGAGAGAGAGAGAGGACGTTTGCAACGTCGGAGGTGACAACGCCATCCAGGTTCACGTTAGTCGGCAGGTTCAAGATAGGCATCGTCTTTGTGATGTTATAATCCGCCACTTGCTTCCCTTTAGAAAATCCCAAGTACTCTACCCCCAGCCTATATATCTTCGCTCTCTTAATTCTTTCTGGATCGATCTCTCTCCCTTCTCACAACACACATTTATACGATCGGCTAAACAAAGTTGAGTTTGAGCGTTTAACTCGTCATAAATCTTTACGAATAACTTTTATAGTTACAAAAGCCGTCCTATAATTATAATCAACTATATTTATATTATTGCATTCAATTGTTATTGCGTTCAATATAATGCACCTTCTAAAATTTATGCCGTCCAGCTATATATATATTAAAAAAAAATTAATTCTAAACTCAAGTTAATTCGTACTCCTCTTTATTTGTCTTTTCCCTCCTTGGTCGGACCGATTGGATTGGCCTCCCCTTTCCAATATTCTCCCTCCCCATTTCAATCTTATCGAGTACCCATTCTGGCCTTTGTTTTGAATCTGATCCATCCCCTTTATAATCTCCGGTCTCCTCCTCCCCGTCCAATTGTCTATTTTTCTTCCGAAATTGGATTAGCCTCTCCCTTCGGTATTCCCCTTCCTTCCCCATCCAATTAATCCGATCAAACTTTATTAAGGGTAAAAAATTAACAATAAAATTGGGAATGGAAAGTGAATTAGGTAGAGTTGAGAATGGATATGTGATTCCATCAAACTTTATTAAGGGTAAAATGAGTGAGTCAAGCATTTATAGGATATAAACATAATAGATGATGATGTCATGGGTGGGAACATAGTGGTTATTTTATTTTTTTGATTTGATTATATATCTTAAGAAATTAAGAATAACAAGGAGGAACGAATACAAGGCTATTAGGGGCTAAATTTGCTAGTGTTTCATAAATTTTAGGAGTACATAAATTTAGTACTAAACTTACCGTCAAACTAACTGATAGAGATAATTGAAATGATAAAGCTTGTGAACCGGGAGGGAGGGAAGAGTCGGTTCTCATACTCAGAGGAGGAATCTGTATAATGCATACCTTAGAGTTTGTCTCTGAAATTTACTCTTTTTAAAAAACGGACGCCACCCGAACATCTAGAATATATCAAAATCCTAGGGGCCGTCGCGAATGATTTTACATCAAACATTCTGGCACATGTTCGGACAACCTGAACGCGAGCTTTTTTGCTTGCTCGGGCTGTAATGTGACATGATGCGCCTCCCAGGAGTCGAGCTTTGGCTGAAATATATTGGCTATGAACACTTTCACATACTCTCACGTACTTTCACAAGCACTTTTTTGCACCACTCTAGCCCCCAATAAACTACCGATCCCATAGCAAGATACCAGAAAGAGTCTCCAAAGATATCCCGAATCTCGTTTCTTAAATTGAACGGGAACGAGAGAGAAAAGAAAAAGTCTAGGGAAGACCTTTGTAGTCGAAACTGTGAACGCTCCCCTGCATAACTGGATACTTTTGTTGGAAAACTCGGTTTCAATAATCTGAAGAATAAACAGTAAACGTACCGGGCCAATTTCAGTACACCGGAAATTGGCGAGAGACGTTTCGAGTCGAGGCGAGTATTAGAATACCCTGTCCTTAAGGCAAATTCGCCCTCCACTACGGTGCTGATGGAGAAACTTGGGCGTTTGCCTCCCAGGAATACCCGACTTTCACCGGGGCGGAAGCAAAGACCAAATCAACGGAATCGGTAGGCGAACCGTGAAACGGCACGCTGAAATCCTCGGAAATATTTAATGCAGTAGTGCGGTATGATGCAGAGTGAAAAACGTGAAATGCATGAGAGGAGGGTCCTATTTATAGAGAAATAGGCACCCGAACGAAAAAAGACACGGGATAAGGTGCGGCCGTTCAGAATCGAAGGACGCACCCCGCCGTAATACCCGCCATGTCCGATGATCGCCCGCATGAGAATGTATTTGACCGGAAGAGGAAAGGATATTTCGTTGGAACACACCGATTCGCTTCGAGAAGGAAGTAAAACGGACCGGCCCACCCGACGCAGCCCATGTAAAATTTTAGTAAAAAGATAAGAACTTCGGGCCTAAGCCCATCTTATCTAATGACCCAACCCGCCCGTTCGCCTGGACGGACGGACGACGGGCGTGTCACACAGCGCATATTATATGGACTAAAGCCCACTATGTCCATGTCTTCTCCCCAACAAAGTTGTAATGACCCAAAGGGCCAACCCTTAGTGTCCAACTTGGGATACATATACCCAATGAAATAGTTGTGCCTCACCAATGTGGGACAACACATTTTTCCCCCTTCTACCAATGTTCATGTAGGCACTTTCAAGGTCAATTTCTCATTCACCTTAACTTGTTTTTATCAAACCAAGGGTTCAATCTTAATCTCCTAGCTAAGACGAACACAACGGTATGTGGGTCCGGCCACGTGGACGTGTGGGACCCAATTTAATAATTAATTAAAACCGGATAAAACCAAGTTTTTCCAACAATCCCCCACATGAATGAAATTGGCAGGACAGACAGTGCTATGCAGATGCAAATTTCTGAGAGTTACAATAGGAAATCTCCTGCATGGGGTTAGGTAGCTTTTGGCTTTGAACCTCACCTTGTGAATAACTATCGGACTTACTAGCTAACCAGTGAACGCGATGTCTTGAACTGTTCAGCCGTTTGTGTAAGCCAAGACAATAGTCAACACACAGGATCATTCCAAACGCAGTTTGGTTCTTACGGTTGTGCTCATTACGGCCCTGAGACACTCCTGGTCTTCATGAATGTTTTGTAGAGAATTCCGCCCGTGACATTCTCATAGAATCGGCCCATTCTACATCCACATAGGTGATTCTCAATAAGAGTATCCTGTTATACCCTACTTGGATTATCCAAAGTTTAAGAATCATTAAAGGCAATGCCTAACCTTTACGCTGCAGGCATCACTGTTGTATCATAGGAATGGGTAGAGACATAGTCTCCACAGTGATTCTCCTAAGTCTCATATAACTCGGTTGTCCCGTTGAACCTAGATCTTGGGATCTCCAGTCAGCTAGGTTGGGTTGCCGTTATAGAGACTTTTAAGTTATAGGCTTCAGCCCCATTCCCCTCGATGATTTAACAACTAACTCATATGATAACCCTTTGGTTAGCGGATCCGCGATATTATCTTTTGATTTTACATAATCAATTACGATAATTCCATTTGAGAGTAGTTGTCTAACGGTGTTATGTGTCGCCGGCGTATGTGTCGAGACTTTCCGTTATACATGCTATTCTGAGCTCTGCCAATTGCTGACTGACTATCACAGTGTATGCAGATTGGCGGCGCAGGTTTAGACCAATTTGGAATATCCTCCAAGAAATGACGAAGCCACTCAGCTTCCTCACCAGCTTTGTCTAAAGCTATGAACTCAGACTCCATTGTGGATCGTGCAATGCATGTTTGCTTGGTGGATTTCCAAGACACAGCTCCACCAGCCAATGTAAATACATATCCACTTGTGGATTTCGAGTCATTGGTGTCTCTGATATCCGGTTAAGCATCATCAGAACCTTCAAGTACAATTTGGATACCGAGTATAGTGCGATCCATAATCAATGGTGTGCCTTAGATATCTAAGCACCACGATTATTGCCGTCCAATGATCCTTCCCAGGATTGCTCATTATACCTACTTTCGGTTTTGCTAACAGAGTAGGCAATGTCCGGCCTTGTACAATTCATCAAGTACATTAGACTGCCTATTATCCGTGAATATCCCAATTGATTAATACTTTGACAAGTATTCTTATACAGATGCAAAGTTAAGTCTACTGGTGTTTTGGCTGTATTGACGTCTTCCCTATTAAACTTTTCTAGTATTTTCTCAATATAGTGTTTTTGAGACAAGATATATCCCTTAGGACTTTTAATAATCTTGACTCCTAGGATGACGTCAGCCAAGCCCATATCCTTCATATCAAACTTGGAATTCAACATGTTCTTTGTAGATTTGATGATCTCATTATTGCTTCCAAGAATGAGCATATCATCTACATATAGGCAAACAATGACATAGGTAGTACCGATATATTTGACATATACACATTTGTCAGATTCATTGATCCGAAAACCACTAGAGATCATGACTTTGTCAAACTTCTCATGCCACTGTTTTGGAGCCTGTTTTAAACCATATAAAGATTTGACAAGTTTGCACACTCTCCCCTCTTGTCCTGGAACCTTAAACCCTTCAGGTTGTTCCATATAAATCTCCTCATCAAGGTCACCATTTAGGAAGGCGGTTTTTACATCCATTTGATGAATCTCAAGATTGTTTAAAGCCGCAAAGGCAATTAACATTCTTATAGATGTTATCCTTGTAACAGGAGAATAAGTGTCAAAGTAGTCTAGACCTTCCGTTTGTCTATAACCTTTGACTACAAGTCTCGCCTTGTACTTGTCAATTGATCCATCTGCTTTCAACTTTCGTTTGAATATCCATTTGTATCCTAGAGGTTTGCAGCCTCGAGGAAGATCCGTGAGTTCCCAAGTGTGATTTTGCAAGATGGATTCAATTTCACTATTTATGGCTTCTTTCCATAAAGGAGCCTCCGATGATGACATTGCCTCTTGATAAGTTTGAGGTTCAGCTTCTAACATATATGTTAGAAAGTCTGGACCAAAAGATGTCGAAATTCTAGCCCTCTTACTACGACGAGGCCCATCAATGTCATCATGATTTTCTTGAGAATCAATCAATACCTATTCCATATCATCAAATTCTGAATTGGCCTCGGTTTCAAGAACTGCCCTAGGGACTCTATTATCCCTAAAAGGAAACACATCTTCAAAAGAATTTTGCATTCCTTGATTCCATAAATGTATTAGGATGGATGTCGAATTTTCGATTCATACACAAGAAACCGATATGCCTTTGCTATTATAAGCATAACCGATGAAGACACAATCAACGGTTTTAGGTCCTATCTTAACCTTCTTAGGACCGGGAACAGCTACTTTGGCCAAACACCCCCACATTTTTAAGTATTTATAGGAAGGTTTGATACCTTTCCATAATTCATAAGGAGTAACATTTGTTTTCTTGTGTGGGATCTTGTTCAGAATATAGTTAGCGGAGAGAACAGCGTCCCCCCACAAATACTGTGGTAATCCTGAACTAATCAACATGGCATTCATCATATCTTTTAGAGTTCTGTTCTTTCGTTCAGCAACTCCGTTTTGTTGTGGTGTATAAGGAGCAGTCGTTTGGTGAATGATTCCATGTTGGGCACAAAATTCACCAAATGGTGCCTCATATTCACCACCTCGATCACTTCTAATCATTTTGATCTTTTTGCCAAGTTGATTTTCCACTTCTGCTTTGTAGTGGATAAATGTGTTAATGGCATCACTCTTAGCCTTAAGCAAATAAACATAACAATATCTTGTGCAATCGTCAATGAATGTAATAAAGTACTTATTCCCACCACTAGTTTCAATAAACTTTAAGTCACACAAATCTGTATGAATTAAACCGAGTGGTTCAGTACTTCTTCAATTCTTTGAAAAGATTCCCTTGTCATTTTCGCTTCTACACACACTTCACATTTATGATCAGAGTTAATATTAAATTTTGGAATACTTTCTAAGTCTATTAGACGTTTCAAAGTACCATAATTAACATGTCCTAATCTGCCATGCCACAAATTAGAGAACTCATTCATATAAGCAGAAGTTGTGTTCATTTCATTGATACCCGGAGAGGCCGGAACCTTTGACACACCTGGAGAGGCCGGAACCTTAGTTAGTACATTCATCTTAAACAGTCCGTTAACCATGTATCCCCTCCCTACATACACACCATGTTTTTTCAGCACAACCTTATCAGCCTGGAAGTTGACCCCAAAACTATTTTTGACCAAGAGTGAGCCAGAAATTAGATTCTTGCGAATCTCCGGCACATGCATCACATCCTTGAGAGTCAGATTTTTTCCCGAAGTCATTTTCAGAACCACATTTCCAACTCCTTCAACCTTGGAAGTAGAAGAGTTTCCCATGAAGAGTTGTTCGCCAGAACCCACCGTTTTATAAGTGGTGAACATCTTCTTGTCTGAGCACACATGGCGAGTTGCGCCAGTGTCCACATACCACTCCTTGGGATTAGAACCAACCAAGTTGACTTCGGAAACCATAGCTGAGATATCCAGTTCTTCCACGCCATCGGAAAGAGCTTCCATTTCAGTCATATTGGCTTGTGCTTGTTTTTTGCTGCGACATTCAGCAGCCTTATGACCCTGTTTGTCACAAACAAAGCACTTACCAATGAATTTGTGCTTTCCCTCAAACTTAGCCTTTTTACCTACACCACCTCGCGGACCGAGGTTAAAGCCTTTGCCCGGTTTCTTCCGTTTGTTGTTGTTTTTCCATTTGCTAGCCTTGCCCTCTTGCTCAACCATGTTGGCCCTAGCCACAACTTGACTCATAGTCTTTTTCTCCAAATTCAGAGTGTTCTCTTCCATTCTCAGACGTGTGATCAGATCTTCCAAAGTCATTTCTTTGCGCTTATGCTTCATTTGCTTCTTGAAATCCTTATAAATGGGTGGCAATTTCCAAATGATGGCAGCCACTTGGAATGATTCACTCAATTTCATTCCTTCGGTATGAATCTCATGAAGCAAAACTTGGAGTTCTTGGACCTGATCCAAAACGGACTTGGAGTCGACCATCTTGAAATCCAAGAACCTTCCCACAACAAATTTCTTCAAATCAGCGTCTTCAGCCACATACTTTTTCTCCAAGGTAAGCCATAGTTCCTTGGCGGTTTTAGCAGTGCAATACACGTTGTACAGCGCATTGCTCAAACCGTTGAGTATGTAGTTTTGGCAGAGAAAATCGGAGTTCTTCCATTCATCGAAAGCAATCCGAACTTGAACATCCGTCTCATTCTCCGCGACAATAGGGGCATCTTCAGATAAGAACTTTGCCAAGTGGAGAGTTGTAAGGTAGAAGAACATCTTCATTTGCCACCTTTTAAAGTCCACTCCAGTGAACTTTTCCGGTTTTTCAACATGACTCAATGACACCACGGCCGGAGTCGAAACCGGAGCAACAACTGCAGTAGGAATAGCAGGTGGAGGAGTAGGTGGAACATCACCAACTTTTTCGGTAGTCATTTCTGTTGCACAAACAGAAGATAGACACAAAGATAAATAACAAATTTAACTTTTACCGAAAACCAAAAATAACACTATTTTATTTGTATTAAAAAAAAACAGTAAACAACATATTACTAATGTGCAAAAAATTAAATTCCTTGAAACCACAAGTATACTTACTGTCCTAATATAACCAGGATGTAAACAAATGGGAAAATTGCAAAAGGTAAATATACACTGTTTGTTTGTGGTAACCAAATTCTAAACCCACAAATTCTTTAAAGAAACAAAAGTCAATTGTTAACAGAGAAAGAATAAAATAAGAATAGGTGAAACCAAAATTTTAAAGTCCACTGGCGTGTGGAAAAAATTTGAAATCAACAAAAGCCGATGCTAAAGGTAATGATAAAATTATAAACACAGATTGTAGCCACCAATTAAGAGAAATGAAAACCAAGTATGTAAAACGGATTTGTAATTAATGTCAAAACAAATTACTCAGAACAAGACCAACCAGTGAAAATCAGAATATCAATTCTATTAAAAATTTCCCGTTCGACAGGACTAACAAAATACTAACGGAAAAAATTTTCTTAAAGAGAAACAACTATTTTTTTAAATCAAGATAGAATCACGTTAAAAACTTATACTAGTAAACCAAGTGCTTTGGTTCTATTATTAACAAGTAGTGGGGTCACAAACACTTGCAACAATAGTCCACTAATATAATAAACAAAGATACTTACTGACTAAAGTAAGAATTGCAAACTGTAAATTCAAAGACCAATGATATCAATATGAATAAGAAACCAAAAAACCGTGACAAGTATGGCAAAGATAAAATTGTGTCACAAGTAATCGTAGAAATTTAAGAAATGTATTTTGCAAAACGACTTTCCGAGAAAATAAACCAAGTAAAAAAAGCATTTGCCTTAAGATTGTTGGAAAACTTCGGTTTCAATAATCAAGAATAAGCGAGAACGTCTTACGCCAATTTCAAAGATAATCAAAATTGGCGAGAGACGCTGAAATGAGGGCTTAGTATTAGAATACCCCCGCCCTAAGGTAAATTCGCCCATCACGGTGGCCGATGGAGAAACTTGGCGCTTGCCTCCTAGGAATACCCGACTTTCACCGGCCGGAAGCAGCACTACAATCTGAACGGTAGGCTTAACCGTAGAAACGCAATTTAACCTCGAAATATTTAATGCAAAAGAGCGTATGATGCGAGTGAAAACGGAAATGCATGAGAGGAGGAGGGTCCTATTTATAGAGAAATAGGCACCCGAACGAAAAGACACGAAATTTATAAGGTGCGGCCGTCAGAATCGGAAGGACGAACCCGCCGTAATACCGCAACCATGACCGTTCGCCAACAGACGACCGGAAGAGGAAAGGATATTTCTATGGAACACACCGGGATTCGCTTCCGAGAAGGGAAGTAAAACGGACCTGCCTCACCCGACGCAAATTCATGTAAAATTTTAGTAAAAAGATAAGAACTTCTTGGCCTGCGAGTTAGTATTGTTGGGGAAAATATATGAACTAGGAATTTCTGACAGAATAATAATTCTAAGTAATATATATATATATATATATATATATATATATATATATATATATATATATCAATTGCATCCAAGAAATTAGATAAATAGAGAAAGAATTAGAATAGTTTGTGGGGTGGTGAGGCACGCAAAAATTGCGCTCTCCTTAATTAGGAAAGATACACCCCCTTCTGCACGGGGTTGAATGACGCTCTTTCCCCAAGATACAATGACCTTCGAGTTTTCTTCTGTGCAGTGAACTAAACTCACAAACCAATTGTTTTCCGACACTCAAAACATCAACATAAAATAATGGATCATTATAGTGGAGGAAAACCGTAATAAATAAGGTATTCATTTGGACTATATGCTCCTATGAGAAATAGAGAGGAATTGAGAAAATTAGAGTGTGGTCTGATGACTAATCTTTTTCCTTAGAAACAGCCAACCAATTTATATAGGATGTAAACGTAACAATAGTTTGTTAGGGAAGTAGATAATGGTCTGATATTGTGGAGAAAAAAACAGGAGTTCAAGTATAAGTTTGTTTCAACTAAATCTCACATAAATCTCACATCTCATGTTGTGGAGAAAAATAAGGAGACCAAGTCTCCCTAATTATCCCACATTATATTATTTACTTGATTGGGGACTACTCCATAAAATATAAATGTAAAATATTTGAAACATCAAAACGTAAAATATTAAATTAGAACAACAATCCCCCACATAATTTAAAAATTTTACAAGAGTGTTTTTACTGTCCAATGGCTGTAGGTGTCTTTCGGACTTGAACCTACACTTAGTGTTAGCAAGTTTCAGTTTGAAAAACCGTAGTGAACCAATCTTGAACTGGGCCCTTGATTTCAAACTTACGCCTACCACACACACAGTACGGGAAACATTACGGTTCTGGAACGGTTTTGCGCATTAGACGGTCGTGCGCACATATCTCGTTTCTATGAGTGTCTTTAGAGAATAGCCCAATTTTCCATAGCAGCGACCCCACTGCCACACTCATATAGGTGTGTCCTCCAAGGGTTGTTTGTGACCAACACCCCGTAGAAATCCTACCTTGGACACATTCAGAGCTAAGCTCTTCCTATCGTCACATAACATGCACATAGCATGAGCGCTATCACCATAGAAATAGGACCAGGGATTCCCCTCTAATAATTAAGTGCTCTTTCTAGTCACCATTCAGCTTCGTTGTTACCTATTGAACCTTATTCATGGGATCTCCAATCACAAAGGTTTGGTGTCCACCGAGGTGACTAATTTTTGGGCATCAGTCCTACTCCCCCCGATGATTAAAGAAATAGCTTTCGTGCTAATTCGAGAATATGTTTTTGTTCTTTTTAAGATACAAACATTTCTTAGCAATTTTTTAAGACGTCAAAGGTTAGACTGCGCGCTAATCTTTTCTTATGAGAATTCTCTTTGGGTTGATCAGCCCCCACATTTGTAGAAATTTAAGAGCTCAAGTATTGCATGCTAGCCAACATGTTCCTGCACAGTTCCAAACTAACATTTTCCAAAACAAGATTAGTGGAGTACTTTATTATCGTGTGGCGATTAGCAAATAAAAATAAGAACACACATTTCAATCTCTTGAAAGACTTCATTATTGAAGTCGTCGTAAATTGGCCAATGTGCTCTTGAAACTTTCAAACGGAACACCAGGATACAAAGTTAATATAATATCATTAGAATAAGTCTTTGAAGGTAATGAAATTATTATCTATTGATGATCATGGTAATGAACCCCCATATTTGTGTATAATTTTCTCTCACTGAACATACACCATATTTGGTAGAAGCAAATCAATTTTTATTAATGAAATAAAAATCATTCAAATTGAACAACCAAGTGCTCGGACATACCTTTGCAAGATATATATCTCTCTGCAATCACAGAAGTGTGAACTAAGCTTAGGCTTTATCAGAGTACATTAACTACCACAAGATCCTTATGTACAAGTCAATTTTACTAATCAACCACATAAAGCATTCTATTAATTTTTTTGAATAACCATGTGAACAATCCGAAGGTTAATGAGGAAGGGATCACCAAAATACAAAACAATCCAATATAAAGACAGTTTTTCAGTGTTATTTGTCTAAGGAACAAACTCAAATTCCTGTTGTGGCTTAGATAAAAGTGATAATATGGCAAATGGACTTATTTACTCCCAAATTAATTAATACCCAAGCTATGTACACTTTGGCTATCATCATTGAAGAAAATGTACGTGTGTATTGTCTACAAAATATGTGGCAGTAGGCCAATATTTGCTTCCATAAAATTAAGCATTTTGATGGCTCTATATAACTCAATAGTTAATCTAGCTAATAATTCACAAATTTAAAAACTGGCATAAGAAACATGATAGAATGTTGCATATAATTTCAAAGAAATATTCATCAAGATATTTGCAGCAATAGTTGTCACGTACAAAGACTGAAATTTCCAAAAAGACTGAGAGCTATTGCACAACAAAGATTTTAAATAGAAGCTAGCTATGCCATGACAACCAATTATGAGACATAGTTAGGTTGAAGCATTTCAATATTAGCCACAATATAGATTTCCATTATAACCACATATAAGCCCCCACATCCAATAGCATGGCTTTGGACAAATTTAAATAGAATAAGTTGAATAACTATTTAGATAGACAAACATGATACAATTTATTTATTTACTTTTACTATGAAATACATAGCTAGAGATACCGTTTGACTTTCAACTTCCGCCCCTATCCAATTTGGTTTCAACTTTCCATTATTCATGGAGTTTCTTACCTTCCTCAGAACAATTTCATTTTACGCAACCACTTTGACCACAATCAGAAATACAAACTTATGAGTTATATGCTAACTACTAGGTCTACACCCAATGCAAATAATACTAATAATTTACTCCTCAATTACACAACAAGAGGCAGCAGATCGATGAGAAGTCGTATGACCCCCACAAATTCAAAATTATTATTCATCCATATAGAAGGTGAAGAGCAAAAAAGGGTGTCATAGCAGATTGTTGGCCTGAACTCCGTCTACTATAATTTTATTTTTAATAATCAGTAAAGAAACTGACTTTTTTCCAAGTAACATGGGAAACAGAAGTAACTCCATCAAAACTTTCCTCAAAATATACATATAATATTTTAAATCTAGAGCTTAAATTTAGTACTAGACTACTGGTCCCACATATATTGTCATATGAAGAAATATGTAGGAGTACTCCATTCCTTTTGAACTTCAACATGAGAAACTGCACAACTATATAATCCACGTGTGTAGCACTATTTTTATCATCACATCAGTAGAATAATTGGTTATCCCAATTCCATGCATATGAAATTGTAAAAAAAAAAAAAAAATTCCATATCTTAACCAACTAAAATTAACTTCACACATATATAAATAAATTCATGATTCATGCTAACTAATATGATTGACCAATCAAAGCATATCAATTTTTTTTTTCTCACAAATAATAACAATCACAACAACTCTAACCAATTATTATTCTTACAGAAAATCCATAAATTTTCTTTCCTAAGATTGTTGGGGAAAATATATGAACTAGGAATTTCTGACAGAATAATAATTCTAAGTAATATATATATCAATTGCATCCGAGAAATTAAATAAATAGAGAAAGAATTAGAATAGCCTGTGGGGTGGTCAAGGCACGCAAAAATTGCGCTCTCCTTAGGAAAGATACACTCCCTTCTGCACGGGGTTGAATGGCGCTCCTTCCCCAAGATACAACGACCTTCGAGTTTTCTTTTGTACGGTGAATTAAACTCACGAACCAATTGTTTCCCGACACTCAAAACATCAACATAAAATAATGGATCATTATAGTGGAAGAAAACCGTAATAAATAAGGTATTCATTTGGACTATATGCTCCTATGAGAAATAGAGAGGAATTGAGAAAATTAGAGTGTGGTCTGATGACTAATCTTTTTCCTTAGAAATAGCCGACCAATTTATATAGGATGTAAACGTAACAATAGTTTGTTAGGGAAGTAGATAATGGTCTAATATTGTGGAGAAAAAAACAGGAGTTCAAGTATAAGTTTGTTTCAACTAAATCCCACATCTCATGTTGTGGAGAAAAATAAGGAGACCAAGTCTCTCTAATTATCCCACATTATATTATTTACTTGATTGGGGACTACTCCATAAAATATAAATGTAAAATATTTAAAACATCAAAACGTAAAATATTAAATTAGAAGAACAAGTATCAAGGAAGAAAAGAAAACAAGAAAAAGCTTAAGAAAAAATCCATAAGTGAAACCCTGTATAAATTACGGTAGACTAGCGATCCAAGGCTCTTTCAAGTCGTAGCTCTGCCTGCTTCTCACCAACTTTTCCGGGCAATCTCCTACTTCATGTTGAAGTTCCGCCCAATTTTCTCCAACCTTTCTAATAAATCTCCAGCTTCATGCCAAAGTTTTGCTTGTTTTCTGCTGGTGATCTTGGTCGAGTTCTGCCCGGTTTTGCATTCACCTGTATCAAATCATCCTAGTCGGAGCTCTCCAGGACCTGCGGATTTTCTTGTATATTTTCTCCTTTGTTTCACTAACCTACAACTGGCCGGGAGTTTGTAAGTAAATTTAAAATTATTTAAAATTCCTGCATAGTTTCTAGGCATGTCTTGAGACTTGAAGCTTAACCAACTTCAGTTTTCACCCCTGTGCGCTATTAATCTTTGTGTTGGAGCAATCTATACGGGACTTTTTCTCGATTTTAACTTGGCTTGAAGGGGAAATTGATCCCGATTTAGTCAATTAATTGGACGGATATCGAAGCGATAAAACAAAGTATGCTAAATCATACATCTTCTGATAGAGTATATCCATGGCCAGATGGCTTCAAGATCCGATTAGAACACAATGTCTTAAGCATTAGGAGTACAAATTTTAATTGATCCGTTCTAATGAAACAGATTGCAAGCAAGGATGCCAGGGGGACAATTAGGGATAATTAGGAGCTGTTGCCTCTGTTACAATTGGAAAAAACCCTATTATATATATATATATATATATATATATATATATATATATATATATTATCAAATTATATAGCTCCGCCCCTCCCTTACATATATAGCCCGTCCCACCTACGCAATAATCACATGGCTCAGTCCTTAATTGCAAGAGTCATATTTTGGAATTGTTACGTCCTGCGGTCGTGTCATAAACTTTGAGAAAGAATCGTGACCTTGAAATAGAAAGCTTGTCGTGTAAAATAGTACCGATGGTGAGGATCAGATTCTTCTTCACTTCAGAGTTGATGCCACCCATAGATACTATCTCTGCAAATGCAGCTGGTTCTTTGTTTCCCCCAAATGATATTTCCACTGAACCTTTTAGAACCACCATCACATACTGCAATTAAATTGTGATAAAATGATTAAGAGAACGTTTGCAACAAAGTGTTAGAAGCATCTACATTCCTATTATGCAATTTTCTGGGAAGAATTTACAGAAATTGACTAAACAAACAAAATACAAAATCATTGGCTTAAAGGATCTCTAGCCAACAAATGCCTTTGAAAAATCATGGGTGAAGTTTAATTTATATTGATTAGTCTTGATCTAATGGTGCCAAAAAAAGATGGCTTGTAGGGGTCTGGATATACCGAGCGCCTGGTTCACACAATGAGACACCTCATTGATTGTCTCTGAGGGACTCTTCGGTATTTGCCGAGACCTCTCCTACGTTTAATGCATTTGTAACCTTTCATGGTTAATATCAGAAGATCTCGGGCGTACCTGAGGAACTACCTAAAAAACCGACTCTATGACATTGGAGTATTCCGAAAGGTTGAATGCTGAGTCAACAAAGCAGTTAATGCGGCATGTGCCCGTAACAGATCGTGATCATGACTAGTGACGTCATCCGAACGGTTATGACATGCGTCAAGGTTTCACTGGGGGCATGCGTTAGCGGTCTGCAATCTCGGACTTCGTCATCGCGTGGCGTCGGTAGACGCGTCGATGACGAAACACAAATTGGAGGAGGCCAAGCGGAGGCTCACCTATAAAAGGTAAACTTCACCGCCTTGAAAAGGTACGCATTCCACTTCTCTAAAACCCTAGATCTATTGCACTTCATCTTCTTCCGCTACTTACTTGACCGTCAGAGTACCTTTTTGTACTCAAACAGTCCAGTTCGGTGCTAACGGTGTGCTAAATGTGTAGGCCTAGATACAGCTCGAGAGTGAAGCTACCATCTCCGTCATCGGTCAACGTCAGGGAGGACTACCAGAGAAAGAGGGCTCCACAATTGGCGACTCTGCTGGGGAACGAGTGATTTTATCACCTTCCCGGCGTTCTTCTCTTCTTCTTGGAGGTTGCTCTTCCTCTGCTTCTCAGCTCTTCCACGACGATTGTTGAAGGCGACAGAAACGCCGCTCCAACGGCAGGAGATAACCCCGGAGGTGGCTTTCGGGTCGGAATCGTTACCCACCCCATTTCAGGCTTCACTCTGAGTCCCAATCCTCTAGAAACTGTGCAGTAGATGCAAGAGCAGATGACTGCTATAAAGGCTCAGATTGAAGCCCTGACGAAGAAACAACCCACTGCCTCAGCCTCTTGATCAGAGGCGTCGAGGCGATGGCGCAAAGCAGCAGCTCTGGTAACACAATTTACTCACCAAACCCAACGCCCTTTGGCCAAAGACCGTCTGGGCCAGCCGTTCATCGTCACCAATGCCTCGGCACGGGTGATCCCCCCTAGGCAGCAGACTTCTTCTCTAAGAAGGCGTTCAGAAGTCATGCGTATCGACCGCACCGTTTGGACTAGAGGCCACTCTTCTTCCAATTCTCAGTCTACGATGGGACGTTATGGGTCCCGAGCATCACGTCGTAACGACGAAGGCAATGATGTCAACCATGGCAAGGCTCCAGTACAATATGACTCGGATGACCGAGAGATCATCCGCAGTAGATCTACAAATCACGGTGACCGACATGACGGTCACTACATGGAGCGTGATGATCATCGCCAAGAGCATGTAGACCGAGTTCCCACAAGCAAGAGAACCCACCATCGAGATCGGAGTCCTCGGAGACACCGTGACCAAGAAACTCAGCACATTCTCAAGTATGACATGGATGATACCGGCGATTATATTATCGTTCGGGATCCACGTACCAGAGAATCGAAACGATACCGAGCAGAGACAGATCCTCCTCAGGCCAAAAATTCCAGGAAAAGGAAGAAACATACCAGGGAGTTTGGTGAGAACAATGAGCGGCGCAGGCTGAACGCCAAAAGGGCATACAACATTGGCATGGCCTACGAGGCCCCATGTTCATCCGAGAAACCCATAGACTTAAGGCTTTAGAAAATCTAGGAATCACCATTCACTAGAGAGATCTAGGAAGCTCAGCCCCCAAGGAACTTCACTGTCTCGAAATTCACCAAGTACGACGGGAAATTAGACGCAATGATGCACCTCGTACATTACCGACAACTCATGGGACTCTACGGTTATGACGAAGCGATGATGTGTAAGGCCTTCCCGGTGAGCCTCCAGGGGATCGGTTTAGTTTGGTTTCACAGCTCGGTTTGTGACAAACAGTACACAGTCGAAAACAATCGACACTCTCGTGGGCCTAAAGCGACAGTTCGGTGAGAAACTGCAAAAGTACGCCGAGCGCTACTAGGAGATATACAATGCCATTGAAAGCTGTGACCAGGAGATGGCCCCCACATCTTTCATGTATGGCCTAGATGAGACTTTGGCGATCTTTGAAGAACTCATGTTGAACCCTCCGGCAAACATGAGCTGACTGATGGAAACCGTGGAAAAGTTTGCCCAATTGGAAGATATCATATCCGAGAGAATACTCTCCAGAACTTCGGGAAACCAGAAGGGTAACGCTAGTGATTACATGAGAAAAAAACAGGTTAACACGGTCAAATCTGGGAGTGGTAAAGGATGGAAGAAAGACCATGACTCGTGGAAGGAACGGGAACCGAAACCTAACAAGTTTGTTGGCATAACGACAGTATTCAACCTACCTCTTTACAAACTGATAAGGGAAATCTCTCGGGAATCGTGGTTCACCTGGTCAACCAACAAACTGGGGCCAACCAAATGACTACAACGTAAAATGCACTTATCACAATGAGCTGGGACATTACACCACTGCGTGCCAGCCTTTCAAGGAATTCTTGGAAAGGCAGGTCACACAAGGGCGCTTGGACCAGCACATTGATCGACAAAGAACGGCCAACCGAACATAGCAGCAACGACAAAACAACCCTCCGAAAGAAGTGGTTGTCCATGTGATCCATGGGGCCGCAACGAAAGAGAAAATTGCAGCGCTTCGGGCGGTACCGAGCGCCTCCTCACAAGTCCCTACCATTGGTCGAAACGACAAACGGAAGCTCTTAGACCGTGAGGAGCAATGGACTATCACATTTACCGAGGAAGAATTAAAGGATGTGTAGCTGCCTCACAGCGACACTTTAGTGATTTCTGTTTATATGGGAACCCCCAGAGTCAAGCGAGTGCTCATGGACCAAGGGAGTTCCACTGAGATCTTGTACTATTCGGCCTTCAGGGCACTGAACCTGAATCCGAACTATCTGATGCTGGCTGATTCCCCGCTCTTTGGATTCAATGGGGCTCCGGTCTGGCCGATGGGACGGATCATCCTTTCAGTGAGGGCAGGATCGAGGACCTTGCAAACGGAATTTGTCGTCGTTGACGCGCCGAGCCTTTACAACGCCATCCTTGGCAGAACATGGTTGCACAAAATGAAGGCCATTGCCTCAACCTATCACCAAGTTGTTCGGTTTATTGGTGCCGAGGGATGGCAAAAAGACATTAAAGGTGACCAAATTATAGCCAGACGGTGCCAAGTAAATGCCTTCCACATGAAGAAGAAAACAACCAAGACGAAAAAGAAGAAAGAACCAAAACCAAGGTCCATCGAAGAATTGGAGGGTCCGGTCCTGGAGGATGCTGAATTGCCAGCTGAGGAGAAGGCAGTTGAAGACCTGGTGACGGTGCCCATAAACGAAGAAGGTACCCGATATTTTCTACTTGGGTCCACATTAACCACATCTGAGAGAGAGCAACTGGTGGAGTTCCTTAAAGGGAATATCGAGGTCTTTGCCTAGACACCATATGAGATGTCAGGCATTGACCCTCAGTTTTTTCTCTCACTCACTTAGCGTTGACCCTCTCCAAAGGCCTGTGGTACAAAAACTGAGATGATCATCTCTGGCCCACTCGAACGCTGTTATATATGAGGTTCAGAAGCTGCTTGACGCTGGGGCTATTCAAGAGGTTCAATATCCAACGTGGCTGGCAAACACAGTAGTCGTGCCAAAGAAGAATGGGAAGCTACGCGTCTGCGTAGACTACATCAATCTTAACGACGCCTGCCCAAAGGATTGCTTTACTCTCCCACAGATCGACTAGCTAGTCGATGCTATAGCGGGACACGCTAGGCTCAATATGATGGACGCCTATAGTGGGTACCACCATATAGCAATGGCAGTAGAGGACTAGGAGAAAATAACTTTCATATCTCCCCGAGGGACCTACTGTTATAAAGTAATGTCGTTCGGCTTGAAGAACGCTGGGGCCACTTACCAGTGGATGGTCACAAAAATGTTCGCCAAACAACTCGGGGACACGATGGAAGCATATATTGATGACATGGTAGTCAAGAGCAAGCACGCTTCGGATCACTTGGAGCACCTCGGCGAAATTTTTGCGGTCATGAAGAAACACAAGCTGCGCCTCAATGTCAAAAAATGCGCATTCGGCGTTGGCTCTGGCGAATTTCTCGGATATATGGTCATGCGAAGGGGCATTGAGGGAGATCCAAAATAGATAACCGTGATCCAAAACCTCAAACCACCGAGCACCATCAAAGAAGTTGAGAAGCTCATAGGCATGGCTGCGGCGCTTAATAGATTTATCAACTAGTCTTCGGACCTGTGCCAACCTTTCTTTGAGTCCCTGAAAACAAGCAAACAGATTTTTCAGTGGACTGATGAATGCGATTGAGCGCTGGGCCAGTTGAAGGACTACCTCTCCAAAGCTCCCCTCCTCATGATGCCCATACCTGAAGAAGATTTATACCTCTACTTCTTAGTATCTGGTCATGCGGTGAGCTCGGTCCTAGTAAGAAAGGAAGGGGCTAATTTCCAGCCCATCTATTACTCTAGCAAAACGTTAGTTCCCTCCGAAACAAGGTACCTCCCTTTAGAAAAGCTGGTTTTGGCTTTTGTAACGGCAAAAGGAAATTGCTGCCTTACTTCCAAGCCCACATCGTCATTGTAATCACCGAGTACCCTTTAAAAGCCATGCTAAAAAAAGTCTACCTCTCGGCTAGGATCTACAAATGGAGCTTGGAATTTGGAAACTTTGATATTCGCTACGAGCCCCGAATGGCTTTCAAGGGACAAACTTTGGTTGATTTTATCACTGAGTTGACACCTGAGCTCAGAGACAACCCATAAGCCAATTCGAAGTTACCCAAAGGAGTCACCACAGAATGCTTAGTGGAGGCTGGATCAAGTGAAACAATGAAAGGGACTCTGGCTATAGCCGAGAAACCTTCAGAAGAAAGACGAGGCAAAGTTTGGAAAATGTTCTTAGGAGAAGCATGGCGTCTACACGTAGACGAAGCATCAAATAGCTGAGGGACAGGAGCCGGCGTCGTACTCGTCTCTCCAGAAGGTATCATGCATGAAAACGAGTTAACAATCGAATTTCCAGCGTCAACTAACGAAGCTAAATACGAAGCACTTGTCTCCGACCTGAAGATGGCAAAACACTTGGGTGCCGAGACAGTGCAAGTTTACAGCGATTCACAGTTAATCGTGAACCAAATCAAAGAGCAATACAGTCTGAAGGACCCAAGAATGGTGAAGTACTATGATATAGTTTGACAGTTAATAAAGGAGATCAGCTTGGTTGAAATTGAGTGGGTTGGCCGAGAGTGAAACACCCATGAGGACGCTCTGGCCTCCCTAGCAATGGCTTGCACAGTTTCTCCCAACCAAACCATCCTCTTCGGAGAAATAGAGAACTCGAGCATCGAGCACGAGATGAAGGAAGTGCTAACGATAACTCTCGGCCCAAGTTGGATGGATGAGATCTATGCCTACCTCAAGTAGGAGAAGCTCCCGACGGACAAGAAGGAAGCACATAGAATCAGATGTAGGGCTTCCTACTTCTACTTGGATCCAAACGATAAGATGTACCAAAGATCTTTTACTGGCCCTGACTTGAAGGTCGTACACAACTCGCAAGTAAAAAGCATCCTCCGGGAACTCCATGAGGGAAGTAGTGGGTGCCACTCTGGCGGACGGTCTCTCTATCTCTGAGCTCTTACTCAAGGATACTGGTAGCCGAAAATGAAGAAGACTTCAGAAGAATATGCCAAGACGTGCGAACAGTGTCAGAAGCACGCCCCTCATCTGCTCCAGCTTGTCGAAGTCCTACAACCTATAACTAGCCCTTAGCCTTTCGTGCAATAGGGGCTAGATATAGTGGGAAAATTGCCGACGGCTCCTGGAGGATTCAAGCACCTAATTACGGCAACCGACTATTATACCAAATGGGTGGAGGATGAGCCCCTAATCACCATAACTGCGACCGATGTGGAGCGATTTCTTTGGAGGAACATTATCTCTCGCTTCGGTGTCCCATATGCAATCATTTCGGATAAGGGGACCCAGTTTGTGGCCAAAGCGATCGAGAAGCTTTGCAAAAAGTATAATGTCCAGATATTTCATTCCTCGGTCTCATATCAACAGGGAAACGGGCAAGCCAAAGCATCGAACAAAACAATATCAGCTGGAATCAAGAGACGCCTAACCCTAAAGAGGGGTAAGTGGGACGAAGAACTCCCGAAAGTCCTCTGGGGCTATCGGACCTCGCCAAGACGATCAACTAGCCGAACGCCATTATTTATGGCATTTGGCATGGAAGCTGTTCTCCCCCTAGCCACCCTAGTCCCAACCGCTCAAACTGAGAACTTCGACGTACCGACAAACGATGAGGCCATGGGACATGGAGCTCAACCTAGCTGAAGAGCTTAGGGAAGAGGCACACCTGAAACATACCTCCTTTCAGCAAGAAGTTGCTAGGGGATACAACAAGAATGTCTGGATGAGGCCTTTCAATATCGATGATCTCGTTCTCTGAGAGGTAGTTCAGAAGTCCAAAAAGACCAAGTTTAAACCAAACTACGAGGGCCCCTTCCACATGATTGCAAAGGCCGGACATGGATCCTACAAGCTAGCAGAGATAGACGGAACCCCTATCGGCAAGCCTTGGAATGCCATTAAGCTTAGGAAGTTCTATGCTTAGGAAAAATTTTGTTAGAAGAAAGTGTATTTGGGCTACCTGTTTTGCCCCTTTGCTCCCTGAATTTATAAGTGTTCCGGTGATTAATGAAGAAAAACTTCACAACTGTTGCCTATTTTTACCTTGTAAAAATCACTATCAAGGTTCGATGTTCCTACTAACACCTCAGAAATAAACTAGGCTTGGTGCCTGAAATCTCATTCCATTTCATTTTGCTTCGGTTCCAATCCGAGCAATCATTTCTCTGATTGGTCCCGAGCAGGGACTATCAGTGGAAATGTTTTCCAAGTGTTGGAAAATTTTAATTCCATTTCATAGTGCTTCGGTTCCAATCCGAGCAATTGTTTTCCAGATTTGTCCCAAGCAGGGGCTATTAGTGGGAAATTTTTCCAAGTGTTGGAAAATTTTAATTCCATTTCATAGTGCTTCGGTTCCAATCCGAGCAATTATTCCCTAGATTTGTCTCGAGCAGGGCTATCAGTGGGAAATTCTTCCAAGTATTGGAAAATTTTAATTCCATTTCATAGTGCTTTAGTACCAATACAAGCAATCCTTCCTCTTATTTGTCCCAAGCAGGGGCTATCAATGGAGAAATTTTCCAAGTGTTGGAAATACCTTCATTTAATCTCATTTTGCTTCGGTTCAAATCTGAACAAATATCTTATCTGATCTGTCCCGAAGTAGAGGCTATTTGGAGGATGACCCACTCTTAAAAAAATAGCAAGAATTTTTCTAAGTATTACCAATCAATATGATACTTCAGCAAAGACCAAAGTAAAAGTTTCATTCATGCAAACAGAAATAGCATATAAAATGCGAGATATAAGCAACCATTCATACAAAACATTCAAAACAAAAAAAATTTCACCACTTCGGTGAAACCGGAGCATGGCGGGGTGGTACTTGTTCGGAGCCATCTCCACGAGAAACCTGTTTTAAAGTGTTACAACACACTGGAATGGCAAACTCCTACTGTTCGGTGCCACCCAGTGCCAAAAATTAAGTAAAAATTCAAAATAAATGTTCAGAAACCCCCATCCTACGGGGTGATATTGATGGTTTCTTCGGCCGTGTTCTCAGTCTGAGTCTTCTTCGTTGAAATCTTCTCGTTCGAAACTTCATCTCTAGACTTCTCGGTGACGGGAGTACTGACATCCCCTGTATCATCATCATCCTCCGGCATGTCTTCAAAAACTAGAGAGTCAGTTATCTTAGGAATTTCTCTTCTGGGATCTTTAGGGGGTATCCCAAAAACGTCACAGCAATGCTCATATCCCTTCTCAAAGCCTTTTCGTTCACCGTCCTTCACGAGCTTCAAAATATCTCCAGCATAAGCTTCGAGAAACCCTGCACTATGAGACTCTTGCCGAGCTTCCTCCAGTGCCTTAGCATGTTCAGCTCTGACCTGCTCCAGTCTTCCATCCGAGCGCTCCCTCCATTTTGCAAGGTCTTTCTTTAACCTTTCATTTTTGGCACGATGCTGCTTGGCATTGGTTTCAGCTGTCTGAACCTTCTTAAGAGCTGCATCAGCCTGGCTCTTGTACTTCTTCGCCGAGCCGTTAAGTTCAATAAACTGATCATGCAGCCTCAACATCGATTGACCGGCATGCATAGAGATCATTAAATAAGAGTAAGAACAAAGAAACATATACAGAAATAGAGAAGTAAGAGCTCAGAACCGAAGGCTTACCTGCACAATCAAGGAGGAGCAATGGTAAAGATTGTCTTCCAATCTACTCGGAACCATTGCCATATCATTCTTCAAAGCTAGAGCATTGAGGAGTTCGAGACCAAGCCTAGGATCGGCATGAGTGCTGTCGGTAGTCATGATGCTCCTTCCCTCTGCATTGATCAGGGCATGAGACCATGGCCTTGTTAGCACCTCAATTTCCAGCCGCTTTTTGCTCGGTCGGCCCCCCCCGGGAGCAGGGTATCATCCCTCGGTTTTTTAGTCGGTCTCTCGTCCTAAAAAATTGAGACCCGATTTTGCCCGGCGGTTGGATCCTTTCCGAGAACAGACCTCGAGCTTGGCTTCTCCTTCCACTTCGAAGGGGTTTTCTTACTTTTTGTCGTCATTTCCGCCAGTCTCGCCGCAAGATCAATTTTTGGTGGCATATCTTCTCCTTCAAATGCTAAGGGGTCCGGAGATGTGTAGTCTATGGGGATCCTTTCCTTCCCTCGGAGATCACCAACTAGTTGAGCCTCGATATTCTCTCTCTCTTCGACGGATATCAAGGTTTCGGCAGGAGCCTTTCCTTTTCTTGGTCTTCGAGCCCTTGCTGGTTTCTTCTTTAATTAGCACCTATATGTTGGTAGATAATTGAGGAGTTCGGGAGCAAGGCGACCGGTGCACTGATATAACTGGTGAGCTCTCTTGGAGCTAGCACTCGTCTTCAGGCACCGAGTAATTGGAGAGGGACCTTCAAAACATAGAAGTTAGCAAATAACGGCGAAATATTATCTACAAAATCAAAGAGAAGATATATTGAAAAAATACTAACTATGATCACCCCGGAGGGTGGGTACGGGAAATGGGTCCTCGGCTATTGGCAGGCAATAACTTCCCGAAACCATGACACAGATGTCTTGAAAGTGGTTGCATTCCAAGGCATGGCATATAATTCAAACAAGTCCCATATCCGGAGCTTGAGGCTATCCCTCATCTTTAACTCATATGTGGAGTTAATAACCCGATAACTATTGATGGTTAGTTGGTCGGGGGAAAGAGCGTAGGTGTTCAGTACTGCTTGGATAAAGTTGTTCATTGGGAATTGGACACCACCTTCTGTGATCGCCATCAGTGGAACAATTAAGTGGTTGGGACCGTAGCTCGGGAGCATCCCCTTCAGGATGAGTGTCACCGTCATTCCCTCTGGGATATCATACTTCTCAACAAATATACTGTAGCTTCACCATTTGTGAAGTAATGGAGGTAAGGACACGAAGGGTCCTTCGTCTTCCCACTACTTGAGGCCCTATCTGACGATTTACTCTCACCAGACCAAACAATACCGCATCGGCATCTTGTTCGTAGCCAACGTTAGTTACATGCTCGGTACTCGTGGTCGTTGCTATAGTAGAAGGTCCCCACTCCGAGTGATCCTCCGACTCGGTGGCATCACTATCGTCTAAGAAGCCATCCGAGATATCCCCTTCATCATCTAATTCAGTGGGCTCTTCGACCACAAGGTCAGGGTTCGGAGGTATGGATTGAAGGGCCTCTCATCTACGGGTTCGTTGAAATCCTAGTCCATCAGTACTATTTCTCGACAAGGGTTCAGCCGAGCTCTATACTTGTGGAGAAGGAAGGCAATATGGGAAGCGGCGGTGCTGGAGGTCTTGGATTCTGAGGAGATCTCAACGACTGGTGCCGCCAGACCTAACAAAACTAACCCATGGTGAAAGACCGTTAGCTATGTGTAGTGGGTCCTAAAACCAATGCTGAACAACCTATTTCTCGGCGGCCCACTAGACATCTAAGATCTCAATCTAACGCAAAGTGAACAGGTTAGGCGAAACCCCTTGGCGCCCATGGCCGAGGGAAAGAAAAGATCTACACCCTAAATCTTTTAGCGCCATCTTTAACCTCAAGAATAGGTTGAAGATGACTGGCAAAAAACTTGATCGCAACAACTTCGATCCAATAGAAAACTCAGAGATTTCTAGAGAGAGAGACTCTGGAATTTGAGCGACAGGAGAGAGAAAAATCCCATTCCTTATCCGGCTGCCTGATAGGCACGTAAATATTTACATTATCGCCCCTAATTTATCATTGTTATGCCCGTTTATATTGTTACCTGGAGCTTAAGTACTTTTATTGCGTGTTGTAGGTACTTGAAGGCTTTGATATAAAAAGAACGTAAAATTTGATTTTACTTGGTGTTAAGGTCAAACCCATGATCAAATTAAGTGATGTGATGGTTCCGACTAACAATTGCAGTGGACTCGACCCTATCAAATCTGAATTGGGTCATCACGAAAGTACAGCTAATTAGAAACTCAATGCTGATTGTGTTATATTGGAATTCTAATTACCTAAAAGTGAGAGTTTGCCTTGGCTTATATTAGTAGTGGGCCAGACCATGTGCTAATGGAGAGTTGGGAAATCTTGTGGGTATGAGTGACTTCCTTGAAGAAGCAATATGGATGCTACCACAAGAAATAAAAACCGAAGGCAGTAGGGTAAATAGGAGGTTGGCTCACGCTTAACAAGATATAAAGAGAAGGCAATAGCCTTGGAGGGACATACAGATCACAGAATTACAAAGAGAAAACGGCAGAGAGATCATTGAGAAACGATAGGGGCTGCGGTTCTGATTTGGCTACAGCTATGTTCGGCTAATAATCTCTTCTTAGGGTGTAGATGAAACCCTAACCAAGTAACTTTGTTTTTATATTAATTTTGGGTTTTAATTATTGATACGACCGTTGTATAACTTTGAGATTTATTTTTATGATTCGATCTTATTCTTCCTATCTAGAGTTATGTGTTCGTTTTCTGTGATTGCAAATACATAGTTATGCAACAATTATCTTGGCGCATAGAATTGTAAATTAGGATAATCTATGCCTAGGGAAGACGAGTCGTGCCTAGATTAATTAGTTTTAGAATCGAAGACGATTCGTGCCAACCGAAGATAGGTTATGCCCGGTTTTCAATTACATGCTATTTTTCTTGTCGATATTGCTAGGGGTTGTTACTTTTAGCGAGTAATTGTCGTTTCGGTAATTGATTTTCCTAAATTAATATAATTACTTGGTTACGAAGTTAGGGTGGATTCGAAACCCTAAGACCTTTTTCCAAGTTATTTAATTCACCACCTTTCTTACTTTTAATTGTTTAGATAATTTTAGAAACCAATCTCAAATCACTCTTTTTCTCGAATTAATTTAGAAATCGATTGAAATACTCACAACTTAGCCTTTAATCCCTGAGGACGATATTCGGAATATTTGCCACTATTCGGAAGAATAGTAGTAATTGTTCAGTTTAATTAATTATTTTTAGTGTGAAAAACGACCTACCAAATTTTGGCGCCGTTGCCGGGGATTTAAAGCACGGTTGCATTGTTTCAGTTGATTTTTATTTTAATTCCTAGTTTAGGTATTTTATTTTGTTTATTTATTTATTTATTTTTTATTTTTTTCTTCACACTTGTTTAATTGCTCTATCTCTTTGTTAGCATTTTTTTTAGCAGACAGAGGAAGTGAGAAGTTGCAGCGCACAGAAGGAGAAGCAAGCCGTCCATTTGCAGCCACAAACGCAATCATTCTAATTTTTACTTTTCTCTAGGCACTGTGAGTTTTCTTATTTCCTTTGTTTGAAATTTTATTTATTTATTTATTTTATTTATTTCTTTTTATTTTAGTTAGGGCAATTTGCAATATATGCTTGGGCGCCGTTCTTGTCATCCAGACTTAATTCCTTTAGACCCAGAGATAGAACGGACTTTTAGAGCCAATCGAACAGCCACACGTCAAAACCCAACCACAACACTTATCACAATGGGTGATGAATGAAGAGTGGCTATTGAGGACCCACCAGCAATCCGAGAGCACTTTCTCCCATCCACTTACACTTCACCCTCGTGTATAACGTTGCCCACCACTGCGGCAACCCAATATGAAATCAAGCCCAGTTTACTTCAAACTCTCCCATCATTTTATGGACTTGACCACGAGGACCCATATAAGCATTTGGACGAGTTTGAAGAGATTTGCTCCACTGTCAAAATCTTGAACTTCACTGATGATGCCCTTAAGTTGAAGCTATTCCCCTTCTCACTTAAAGATAAAGCCAAATCTTGATTTAGAACTCTAGCACCGAATAGCATCACCTCTTGGGATCAAATGTATAATGAGTTTTTGAAAAGGTTTTTTTCCATAGGCAAAACGAAAGAGATTCGCCAAAAACTCACTAGTTTTTGTCAACACGTGGGCGAACAATTTCATGAGAGTTGGGAGAGATTAAAAGAGCTTGATAGGAGCTGTCCACACCATGCGGTCGCTAAATGGCAGTTAGTCCAATGTTTCTATGATGGATTATCTGAATCAAACCGACAGATGGTGGATGCCTCATGTGGAGGCACATTTATGCTAAAGAATGAGAATGAAAATTGGTCATTGTTTGAGCAATTAGCGGAAAATTCATGACACCACGCCTCATCCTCTCGCACAGATAGGACCGCATCTACATCTTCCAAACAAAGAGGCCTTTATGAGGTGGGCCAATATAATGATCTATCCATGAAAGTGGATGCCTTGAGTCGTAAGCTTGACACTTTCCTATCTTTAGGCCAAGGTCCATCGTACTCTTCCCCTCCGCCTACTGTGGCGGTAGTTTGCCAATTATGCTCTAGCCCGGGCCATTATGTGAGTGAGTGCCACATGGCATCTCAATTTCCTGAGTTTGTTCAGGAGCAAGTGAACGCGGCGCAAGGGTTTGGTAGGCCATTGAATGATCCATTTTCAAACACCTTCAACCCTGGCTGGAGGGACAATCCTAGACTCTCATGGCGAGAGCAAGGGCAAGAGCAACATTCTGCTCAACCATCAAGGCCATCGTATCCAAATACATCCAATCATCAGGCCTACCATGCACCTCCCACACCACAACAATACCAACAACCTCTCGCTCTTCCTTCATCCTCCCAAAGAACACCATCTTTTGAAGAGCAAATGTTGAAAGCCCTGACTGATCTAAAAGCTGATAACCAACAATTGAGAGCTGATTTCCAACTGGTGCACTCCCACTCTCAATCCATTGCCAAGATAGAGACCCAATTAGGCCAACTAGCTAATGCTCTCAACCGTCGAGAGGAGGGTAAATTACCAAGCCAGCCAGTGGTTAACCCACGAGGGATGCACCACATTGACAATTCGCAAGTTCACGAACAAGGGAAAATAGTTGTCGCCCTCAGAAATGGGAAGGAACTAGGACTCGACCTGAGGAGGTCAAAGCAAAGGAGAAAGAGTCAAAATCTGTCACTAAGGGGTCAAAAGTTCATCAACAGTTCAATGGGAAGGAGCCAACTCCAATGCCCACATTTGATGAAGGGCCATCTGAGGCTCCATCTTATATTCCCAAGGCACCATTCCCAACATGTCTTAACTCTCCATCTCCTTTTAGTAAAAAGTGCAATACCATGAAAAATATGATGGAGGTGTTTCAGCAGGTGAAAATCAACATTCCTCTTCTTGATGCCATTCAACAAATCCCTTCCTATGCCAAATTTCTCAAGGACCTATGCACCCAAAAACGCAAACTGAGGACTCATGTGTCCAAAAAGGTCTTTCTTAGTGAGCAAGTGAGCTCTATCATTCAGCATAATACTGTCCCTAAGCTCAAGGACCCAGGTGCTCCAATTATCTCCTGTTTTATTGGTAACCATTCTATCGAGCGAGCACTCTTGGACTTGGGAGCAAGTGTCAATTTACTCCCTTATTCGTTATATGAGCAGTTTGGGCTTGGTGAGTTGAAGCCCACGCCAGTCACCCTTCAATTAACTGATAGGTCGATCAAAGTGCCACGCGGTATTATTGAGGATGTCCTCGTCAAGGTTGAAAATTTCTATTTTCCAGCAGACTTCATAGTCCTTGACATGGAACCGGTGCATAACCTTAGGAAGCAGACACCTATTATTCTCAGTCGCCCCTTCTTAGCTACAGCTAATGCTAGCATCCATTGTAGGACAGGGGCGATGGATGTCTCCTTTGGTAACCAAACCTTGCGCTTAAATGTTTTCAACGCCGCTGAACAACCTCATCAAGCGGTTAACATGGTTGATAACTTGGTAGATGGGGCACATAATAACATTAGAGTTAAGGATCCCTTGGAGACGCATTTGGTGCGTGAGGGGTTAGATGGGGTTGATATTGACGCAGAGCATGATTCTCTTGAGTCGACAGACCACATAGATGAATTTCAGCAGAGTGACCCATTCATTGAGCTGTGGCCTATACTTCATAATCTTTCTCCCTCCCCTCTAATAGAGGTGGCACCAAGAGTTGAGCAGAAACCACTTCTATATCCTTGCTTGAAACCGAATAACATCTTTTCTGGTGATTGATATATTGCAACATTCGGTTTGTATGCATTTGAAGACATGAAACTTAGCGCTTCTTGGGAGGCAACACAAGTGTCATTTCATTGTTTAGTCGTCTTTGAGTCCTTCCTAGTTTGGTTTGTTTTTCTTTTTGTAGTTATTTTTATTATTTCGTTGTCTTCGAGACTAACAATTGCAGGTACTACACTTCAAGTTGGGGGGTCTCCCTCTCGCCATCTTTTGCCCTGCTATTTGTTCTCCTCTATCAAGGTGACACCTTTCCTCTCTTTCACTTTCTCATCCTATCTTTTAGTTCATGACTTCAATGAGGACATTGAATGGTTTAAGTTGGGGGGAGGGATCCCTTTATGCTTAGAGTCTGGAAAAATCAAAAATAAAAAAAAAATCAAAAATCCAAAAAAAAAAGGGTGAACCAAGGAATTTGGATGCTTGAGTGTACTTGGTCTTGATTGATGACTACTGATGAGTGCTGCGATGGTTTGTCATGTGAGTTGACGTCTTGATACGAGTTTATGAATTGATTTAAGCTTGTGAATGAGATATTGATAGAAAGCACTTGGTTGCCTTGTACCACCTATAGTTGGATAGCGCTTTGATCACTTGAATTCATGCTTTTACACAAACACTGTCCCACTTGAGCATTCACTGGCCTTGAATTTGGTTCACATGTTATTGATATTTCGGTGTTAGTTGATTGTGCCCACGGGCTAATTGGAACCCCTTCCCTATATTGTGTGCTAAATTGATATTGCTTATCCGGGCGTTCATTGAGTAGGGCAATGTCGGGTTTGCTCCCACCGTGTTGTTCGCGTCAAAAGATGGATAGACCTTGTGAAAGCATTGGTTAAATGTGGTTAGTTTGGGTCTCTCCCTAAAGCCTTTTTGACTCGAGCAAATAAGTCCGAGGGGTCTCTTTAAACCTGGTACCCTAAGGCCATCTGGCTTGGGGATGACCGACCCAAAGCTCGTTACATGGGTCAACTAGAAAGCCCGACAGACCCAGGCATTGCACGACCACAAGAAAAAAAAGAGAAAAGTGATAAGAAACAACAAAAAGAAAAAGGACAGAAGAAAAAAAAAAGAAAAAGAAAAAAAAAGTGAAAAAAATGAGATTAATCGTTAGGGGAAGGGGCGAGTTTCTAGAGACACACCGGGCTATTGATATTGTGTGAACTGTTTTCGAGGTTGGTGAATTTTTATGTGCGGTTCTCACTTTACACGCATGCAATGTGATAACTTTCCATCCGATGGTAGGTGAGAAGGCTAATTTTTGTGCTAGGTTGGATACGAGAATTCACTTGTTTAAATCTTTGCATGAATAAAGCATCTTGTCTTTGACTTGCATAGCAGTCGCTGCAGTACTTTGAGAGGTTGTCGGTTGGGTTTGCGTTGCATTTGAGTGTCCAATTCCTTGTGTGTTTTGTGGGTGATCACTGCTAAAAACCCTCACGAGATGTCACTCGTCCTACCGGGGCTGCCTGGGGGTTTAAGGACTCTATCTTTTTGCATTTCAGTTGTTTAGATTAGTTTAGTTAATGCTTTGCTAGGGACTAGCAAAATGTAAGTTGGGGGGTGTGATAGGCGCGTAAATATTTACATTATCGCCCCTAATTTATCATTGTTATGCCCGTTTATATTGTTACCTGGAGCTTAAGTACTTTTATTGCGTGTTGTAGGTACTTGAAGGCTTTGATATAAAAAGAGCGTAAAATTTGATTTTACTTGGTGTTGAGGTCAAGCCCATGATTAAATTAAGTGACGTGATGGTTCCGACTAACAATTGCAGTGGACTCGACCCTATCAAATCTGAATTGGGTCATCACGAAAGTACGGCTAATTAGAAACTCAATGCTGATTGTGTTATATTGGAATTCTAATTACCTAAAAGCGAGAGTTTGCCTTGGCTTATAGTAGTAGTGGGCCAGACCATGTGCTAATGGAGAGTTGGGAAATCTTGTGGGTATGAGTGACTTCCTTGAAGAAGCAATATGGATGCTACCACAGGAGATAAAAACCGAAGGCAGTAGGGTAAATAGGAGGTCGGCTCACACTTAACAAGATATAAAGAGAAGGCAGTAGCCTTGGAGGGACATACAGATCACGGAATTACAAAGAGAAAACGGCAGAGAGATCATTGAGAAACGACAGGGGCTGCGGTTCTGATTTGGCTACAGCTATGTTCGGCTAATAATCTCTTCTTAGGTGTAGATGAAACCCTAACCAAGTAACTTTGTTTTTATATTAATTTTGGGTTTTAATTATTGATACGACCGTTGTATAACTTTGAGATTTATTTTTATGATTCGATCTTATTCTTCCTATCTAGAGTTATGTGTTTGTTTTCTGTGATTGCAAATACATAGTTATGCAACAATTATCTTGGCGCATAGAATTGTGAATTAGGATAATCTATGCCTAGGGAAGACGAGTCGTGCCTAGATTAATTAGTTTTAGAATCGAAGACGATTTGTGCCAACCGAAGATAGGTTATGCCCGGTTTTCAATTACATGCTATTTTTCTTGTCGATATTGCTAGGGGTTGTTACTTTTAGCGAGTAATTGTTGTTACGGTAATTGATTTTCCTAAATTAATATAATTACTTGGTTACGAAGTTAGGGTGGATTCGAAACCCTAAGACCTTTTTCCAAGTTATTTAATTCACCACCTTTCTTACTTTTAATTGTTTAGATAATTTTAGAAACCAATCTCAAATCACTCTTTCTCGAATTAATTTAGAAATCGATTGAAATACTCACAACTTAGCCTTTAATCCCTGAGGACGATACTCGGAATATTTGCCACTATTCGGAAGAATAGTAGTAATTGTTCAGTTTAATTAATTATTTTTGGTGTGAAAAACGACCTACCACTGCCCTATTTATAGATGGGAACGAATTTTGAAAGAACTAATGGATTTGGGCGGGAAATGCACGCGATAGCAGCCAACTCGGATTGGCGTGTGCTCAACCGTTAGAGATGCACGACACGTGTCCAAGAGGACGGCGCAACATAGCATCTCTCACCCAATGCGTTAGCATTACGGTGCAACGTGACTACAGCTGTCACATCACCACTGAAACCCTACTCTTAGGGGACACGTGGCAAGCCCTAAGTGGGCGAGAACTCAGAACCCGAGTACTCAACCCCTTCCATGGAAAGTAAACCGCGCGGAGGGATTGAGGGGCTATTGTAGGGGTCCGGATATACCGAGATCCTGGTTCTCATAATGAGACACCTCAATGATTGTCTCCGAGAGACTGTCTCTGAGGGACTCTTCGGTATTTGCCGAGACCTCTCCTACGTTTAATGCATTTGTAACCTTTCATGGTTAATATCAGAAGACCTCGGGGCATACCCGAGGAACTACCTAAAAAACTGACTCTATGACATTGGAGTATTCCGAAAGGTTGAATGGTGAGTCAGCAAAGCAGTTAATGCGGCATGTGCCCGTAATAGACTGTGATCATGACTAGTGACGTCATTCGAATAGTTATGACACACGTCAAGGTTTCACTGGGGGCATGCGTTCGCAGTGCATTCTCCCGGACTTGTCATCGTGACGTCAGCTGAGCTGTTAAGTCACATGACAAGCATAGTTGTGCTTGGAGGCCAAGCTGAGGCTCACCTATAAAAGGTAAACTTCACCGCCTTGAAAAGGTACGCATTCCACTTCTCTAAAACCCTAGATCTACTGCACTTCATCTTCTTCCGCTACTTACTTGACCGTCAGAGTATTGCTCTGGACTCAAATGGTCCAGTCCGGTGCTAACGGTGTGCTATATGTGCAGGCCTAGATACAGCGTGAGAGTGAAGCTACCATCTCCATCGTCAATCAACGTCAGGGAGGACTACCAAAGAAAGAGGGCTCCACATGACTCTATTAGATCGACATAGTAAAAATAAAAGTGAAATGCAATTTTTTAATTTATTTGATTAATATGCTTAGAGAGTATCTCCATCCCTTATTTACTGTTCAATCAACCTAAAAGTTTAATTAAAAATCCCTTAAAACTTGCTCCAAACCTAGATTCGATCCAAAGCTAAAACAGAGTTTGATGAAATTTTTAACTAGTATGAACTTAGATTCATATTTGCACACACGTTTAGAGGACTATTTTGAGGGATTCGAATTCTCAATTTTTCTATTAAGGAAGCTTTTATTTAACTTTTTACTTAGATTTGTGTTTGTTGTTTGGAGTATGGGTTAAAGTCTTGGAGATGGCCTTGCAAGACCCCTGAGGCATGTTCATGCGAAGGATACACCAATAATATGGCTGGATGGACTTAAATATACTCAAATTGCAAAAGAAAAAACAACAGACAGACTAATTAATGGGTCAAATTATACTCAAATTGCACAGGAAAAACAACAGACAGACTAATTAATGGGTCAAACTAGACATGACACGACATAAATTGGTTAAGAAACTAGCATTTTCCTAACGGGAGGCACTAGAGGATACAAGGGGGTGTTGCGGCATCAAACAAGACATCCTAATTCTGATATAATCTCATCTTTTTACGTATTTTTTAAGATCTTAAATTCTTTATTTTGGACCTTCAAAATAATTCTCTTTTTACAATATACAGTTATGCCACTCAATAAACACTTTATGAAATTTCTATTCTATATCGGTTATGGCATGCTGAGTAAAACTTTCGAAAACCACTATGAACAAGCTGTGTAGTGCATGGGCCATGAGAAATGGTACATATGCATTTGAAACCCATCACGGTTAAGGGTCCACGTTGGAGAAATTGGGCCGAAAGAGTCACGGATATTGTTGACTAATTTAATGGCTGACTAAAGCCTTCTTTTGTGAGGTTCCTACTGGACGACCTTATTTTATCAAGATTTTTCTTTCCAAACTCACTTCATGTCTAACACATTTCGTTTAAACCCATTTTTACGTGTGGAAGTTAATAATTACAGCTTTTTGGGGTGTACGCATGTAGGCGTCAAGCTTTAGGCTTTTCGGGGTGTATGCGTGTAGGCATCAGGCATTAAGATCATGCGTGTAGTCACATTACGAGGTGCTCTCTCTCTCAAACTTTTCAGCTGTAAAAGGGTAGGTGAGGTGATGTCACTCTTTCTCTCTCTCTCTCTCTCTCTCTTTCATAATATATTTTAAAGTAAAATAACTTTTATAAAAATTATATATTTGGAATCAACTTGATGAGATCTTTCAAATAAGATCACATTTGAAAATGAAATTTTGTACATGCAAAAAAAAGTTCTTCAAAACCCATTAGTTAATACTAATTCACACTCATTCTAAACAATTCACACCATCCGAAATGAAAGAATTCACAGATTTTAAATGCAAAATTCATACACATCACAACTCAGTCTCCAAAATACACAATTCACACCTCCCAAAAAAAGAATTCATACCCTTTAATGTAGAATCCACACCACTTCTAAATAATTCACAACCCACAAATGCACACAATTCACACCCATGCATATGTAACAATTCACACGATCAAAATAGCTCATAATTCACACCCCAATAACACACAATTAACACCTGTGCAACAATTCACACCATTAATAGCACACTTTTCTTTTTGGGCATGAATTTTGTCTATTAGAGAGTGACGTAAGATGTATGAATTCTGCAATTCAGGTATGTGATTTTATTTTTTTTGTAGTTGTGAATCATGTTTTTTTGCAGAGTGTGTTATGATATGTGAATTCTGCATTTGAAAGATGTGAATTCTTTTATTTTAGAGGATTTGAATTATTTAGAAGGGGTATGAATCCTTAAAGAAAAGGTATGAAAAAACTTTTTTTGCACGTATAAAATTTCATATTCACAATGGATTTGGTTAGAAAGATTTCATCGAGTAGATTTTAAATATATAATTTTTATAAGAAATAAATGTGTATAATAAAAGTTATTTTATTTTAAATCTAAAAAAAAAGGAGAGGGATGGGGGGAGAGAGAGAGAGAGATGAGAAGGACGGCAAGAGAGAGGGAGAAAGAATGGAGAGAGGAGAGAGAGTGAGACATGAAGTCCATGCGTGTCATGCATCATCAGACATGCTGCAGGTAAAACGAGAGAAAGAGAGAGAGTAGAGATAATGATAGTGATAGAAGCATGATGCGCATCATGTATTGAATGAAAAAAAAAAAAAATCTCACACATGCACATGACTTATTTTGGAGTGAAAAACAAAATGAAATTTGGATGGAAGGGCGGCCTGGAGTTTCTGTTCTTTTATTGTTGAACCCCATCACTTCTTTTCTTCCGTGGTACAAAAGCCTTCTTTTTGTTGTTGATGGTTGGCTTTCATCTTTCAACAAAACTACAAAAGCGTACTGTTAGTCTGTTAGCACGACAAAGAAAAGGTGAATAGGTGATGGTACCCCACCCCATTGGTTAACTTTAATTGCATTATTGCATTCCCCCACATCAATAGATTAATTGAAGCTTTTATCCGGTTGTTTTAAAAAAAAGGATTAATTGAAGCTGTTGGAAGATTAAACAATCAATGAGTTTCAATTAAAATAATTATTCTTATTTCATAACTACTTGTCAGGGGCAATTTACACGTGCTTAACTAATTAAAACCAGGATAAAGTCTTGTATGAATTGATCCTTTTAAATTTATTGTCCTAACAAAAATATATAATTTTACTGTTAGTGGTACAATTTTCAAGAAGATATGGTCCAAACATTTGACCTTTTTAGATTGATCATAACGACGAATGAAAGATGGAAAGTACATACACATAGGCTGTACTTGTTAGGCATCTATATGGTCTGAGGTTATACATATTTCGAGTAAAGTGATGATATTACTAGCTTGTTACAACCTTGAAGGTTCATTTGTTATGCATTTACATGGTTTGTAATTATTTTTTCCCAAAGGCAAATTGTTTGAATTTTTTTTTTTTGGTTCAGTTGTATGTTTTGATTGGTTATGTAGTTTTGTGGTTCAGTTGTTAGATTTTTGTTGTATTAGTTACCACATACTCTAAGCTACTTACATGGACAGGGAGTTCAAAATTAACCAGTAAAATTAGCAGAAAGTCTCTATATTATTATGTACTGCGATCTAAAAACATGAAAGATGTAGTACAATTTTACAAATGTGTATGCACGCTACGCGCATATTTGCATCACAGATCGTTATGGTTATCACAAAAATATTAGTGATGAATTATTCTGGGTAGTTCGGTAATATTGATCAACTGGTGTGGTGAACAATTCTGATAAAGATAAAATTCAGATTTCAATTTAATTCTATAGAATAGAGTAACAAGGAAGGAATGTTTTTTTCTTCAACAGGACAAATGATATCAGTAGTGAAGAGAGAGAGAGAGAGAGAGAGAGAGAGAGAGAGCTTACAGGATAAAGATTAAAATTCAGATTTCACTTTAATTCTATAGAATTGAGTAACAAAGAAGGAATGTTTTTCTCTTCAACAGGATAAATCATATCATTGTCGAACAGGAGAACCAAGAACATCAAAGGAGTGGATGGCCAAACAAGTGGACTGTAGGCGTGTTGACGTGTTCATGAAATCAACCATCCTTGGACCGTGTTAATTCTAAATAAAGCTTGCACACACACACACACACACAGAGCGAGAGAGAGAGAGAGTTAGCTTACAGTTTCTGGCTTTCCAATGATAGAAGCAACAGCTTTTGTGACTTCAGAGAAGATTAAATCAGTGTCAACTCCGTCCAAGCTCACGTTTGTAGAGATATCAAGGCAAGGCATCTTAATTTCTCTGAATCGATCTCTTCTCACACCAACCCTTCTCTCTCTCTCTCTCTCTCTCTCTCTCAATTAAGTAGACCACTTGCTGGCTGGCTGCTTGTTTTGGAATTAAAATCTCATCAATTAATAAAAAAATTAGGGAAAAGGCAACAATACACACCTCTTATTTGGGTGTATGCTACACACTCCTATAAACGTTATGAACTTTTTGTAAAAGTTACTCTTTTTTTTAATAAAAGTTACGAGATACACCAAAATGTTACGAATCATAAAAAATGTTATAAATCATATTACTGAAAAGTTACGAAAAATTAAAAAATGTTATGATTGCCGATAAGGTGGCGCAATCTGAATCATATAATAAGTGCATATGGTACACCCAAATAAGGGGTGTGTTTTGTAGCCATTTCCAAAATTTAGGCCTAATTTGGCCTAAAAGTAAAAACCGGATTATTGGTTTTTTTGTTGTCTTTATTCAAAAAAAATTTTCATTTGTTAGTTTCTCGTCAAGATTTTGTGGTTTATTGATTTCTCTCGACGAGACGAATCTAACGAGTATAAAATTGTGGTCAAAACTCAAATTTTTTTGAATAAAGCCAAAATAGGGCGAATAATCCACCTATTTTGGCTTTATTTAAAAAAAATTGAGTTTTGACCACAATTTTATACTCGTTAGATTTGTCTCATCGAGAGGAATCCATAAACCACAAAATCTTGACGAAAAACTAACAAATGAAATTTTTTTTTGAATAAAGACAAAACAAAAAAACTAATTGTAACGCCCCCATTATTTGGGCACGTTAATTATTATTACAATCCAAATTAAAGTTTAAACCAAAACTTTAATACAAACGATACAGTTCTCATAAACTAAATAAATAGCAACCGGAGTGATTCTAGGGTCTCGTCTATCCCTGCGCCGGGTCATTCCCCATTCCGGCAGCGCCTCCCGTTCCTTGGGTCTGGTTCCCGTAGTACGGTTCCTGTCCATTTAGACAGTCTAGCATAATACGTCCGAGTTGCACAGGCAACATCATGGTATTATGCCAGGGTTACACGAAGGTAACACCGTGAGCCAGGCTCAATAGTTTACTACGCTAAGCTTCTAAGTAGCAATTCTAGAACAATATATTCATGAACAGCATATATATCTTATGAACAGTAAATCATATCATGCATCATGCGTGTCCATGCGGATCAGAGTAAATATGCGCAGTAAGATGGTGTCTCGTTTCAGTGTTTCAAAACTATGCTATGTGTCACTTTCTCGAAAATTCTCATTTCGTTTCTCAAAAACACATTTCATTTATCAATCGTTTTTCCCAAAAACTCAGTTTTCTCAATACGGTGCCATTCCCGGCATTCTTCTTCAAATTTCATTATCTCCCACCGCTCTGAAAGTTATTGGTCCGTTTACACCTCCTCTTAGTTGACGGTACCAACCTTTCCGCTCGAGGTCTCGGCCGTCGTGCATCACCGAACTTAACGGCTTTTTTGCGGGTCCGTTCACCCGCGACTCACCGCGACCGCGGTCCCGGCCGTCTTGCATCACCCGAACTTAATGGCTGTTTTGCAAGGTCCGTTCACGTGTGTTGTGTGCGCGCAGCCCAACATCCTAGTTCTCTCCGCGAACTGGAAGTGGCGCTCTCACTGCACTACCGCAATCGGTACCATTCCTCCAAATTCTCTCCGCGAATTTGAGGTGGCAACAAATCATCTCATCACATTTCATCTCATTTCATTTTTCCAAAATCTCATTTCATTTCTCAAAAATTTCATTTCTCATTCCAAACTCATTTTCAATCTCATCTCTATTTTCTCATCAATAAATATTAAATTTCGAGTCCGGTGACATAACGTATCGCGTACGTGCTCGGTGTCACATGCTCAATCATGCTCATGCAATATCTCACAATTCTCTCTAAATTCACATTCTTTCAAAATCACATTTCTCTCATAAAATCATGCACAGAAATATACCAACTCTCTAAATAATTTTGTTTCCTAGAAACTCTCCCACATAAAATCATACATTTTAATACACCAATTTCCCTCAAAATAATATTCCTTCTAGCAATTTTCTCCACATAGAATCATACACTTTAATATTCTCCAAAAATAATATTTCCATTTCTCTCAATTTAATTCTCATCAAAAATCTCCAATCTATTTTATTTCTCCTCCAAAGAAATAAAATAAATCAATTTGCTCTTTTCTAAAATAGTTTAAACCACCCATTTTCTAGAAATCCCTTGTCAAAATCCACCATAACTACTTATAGACTTCCAAAATAATATTTACAGCTCTCCAAAAATATTCTTTCTATTTTTTTTTCTAGAAACTTTCTTCTCACATATTCTCTATAATTTATCTTTTTCATATCTAGTAACAATCACAATTTTTCTTCTAGAAAAATCACCAAATAAACCCACTACATACTTTATAGAAATCTTTCTAGAAATCTATATGATTAATTCTCTCTTTTATAAAATCAACTCCATACTTTCTTGTCAAAAACAACCACTAGACTTTTCTTTCCAACAAATCTCTTAATAAAGCAATTTCATCATTTATCTAAGAAATAATATCTCAAATAACAACCAATAAGTAAGACAATCAAGATTAATTATTTCTTTCTAGAAATAATAACTTAATCATACTAGAATCTTGTCTAGTGAAACACATCTACTAATTAACTTCTAATCACTTTTAATCACCTTTTAATCGCTTCTAATTTCACTAATCCACTTCTAATTTCACTAATTAACTTCTAATTCCATGAAGAACTATTTTAATTTGAACCTCATAACATGTTTGTTAAACTTTCTAAATGAAAGTACTCTTTCTAAATTGCTTATGAAATATACTTAGTCACTTAACATATGCATAAATTAACTTAATCAAACTCCATAATCATGCCTAGAAACTTAACTAGAACAACATATTTAAACTAGAAATAACTATTTAGAAGAGTAGTTTAGTAAACTACCTTAGTTTTCCGGGTGTAAACCGGAAGCCGATTAGCAATCCTTTGGAGAAAGTAACCCTTAAACTACCTAGCTAACTTACTAATCAACCTAGTAAGTAGCTAATTAGGGTTAAAATATGGTGGTTAAAAGGTGGTAGGAATATTTGGTTTGTTGGGAAAGTAGAGAGATAAATAGTCAAGTGTGGGGTATGTGGTGTCCAAATGACCAAAGGGGTTGCTATTTATAGACAAAGAGTGACCTCTCCTCCCCCTCCTAAAACTTTCGGCCCTCTCCCCTCTCCCTCTACCGAAAATTTGGGTGTGGTGCATGTATGGGAATTATGGTGATGCTTAGGTGGCTTATGGAAGTACAAAGGTGGCAAGTCTAGGTCTAGGTAGGAATCTAGGTAGGTATCTAGGTATCTAGGGCTAGATTCTTGGCTAGAATGAACCATTTAGGGTAGATACAATGGTGGGGGGTAAAACGCGTTCCGTTGTGTAGGTTTTTGCACAGTCGCCTTAGTTACGGGGTGTTTTTAGGAGCTATTATGAACCAATGGTGTGTGAAACCATTAAATGGCTAAGAGGGTAGCCATAACTAGCTATGGCTAGGTGGATTATTCCTTCCTAAATTTAAGGGAGCTTGTCCCTAGCTTACTTGGAAGCCAAGGCCTACAAAACATAGGCTAGGATGGGTGTATTGTGTACAAATGCATGTATTGTGTGGGTATGTGTAGTGTACTCCAAAAATAGTAAGGCTTACTCTAACTAATGTTGGTTACAAAACCTTAGGTTTAGTTGGCCACCTCATCAAATCATTGCTTGTACAATTGTACAAAGCAATAACTCATGCATGTGTATGTGTACTAAGGTGCATGCACACACACACACACTCTCTCTCTCTCTACCGAACCCTCTCTCTCTCTCTCTCTCGGCATTCTCTCTCTCTCTCTCTCTCTCTCTCTCCCCGTGGCTCTCTCTCTCTCTCTAACTCTCTCTCTAACTTGGTCAAATTCCAAGTTCCAAGGGAGAGGAATCTCTTACATGACGTACTATGGTGATAAGATGGATGAGAGCTAGTAGGATTCAGACACTAGTCGGGGTCTCCGGATGCTACAATAGTGTAACGGATGCTCTACTCGGTCTCGTATACGTGTACGCATGGCTGGAAATTGAATTAAGGAAATAAATAATAATTTAATAGGAAATTATTTCAATAAACCGAAAATTAAATTAATTAATTAATTTATTTAACAAAATTTTCATTTACGAAAATTAGGGTCGTTACACTAATAATCCGGTTTTTACTTTTAGGCCAAATTAGGCTTTAGTATCAATTAAAGAGTATATATGGAAGTTTTCTTTTGGCTGCCATTTACTTATCCGAAACCTGTTTTAAACGTTGCTATTTGCAAGGAAGAATCAGGTTCAGGGTCCACGTTTGCGCATATAATAATTAGGCGGGAAGAAGGTACCAACTACCAAGTCTGTAAATTAAAGAAAAACTTCGGTGCGTGTACAGTGTATGGCCATGTTTTGTCCGACCAAGCATCTCAGTCTTCTAAAGTGTCTTGGACGACCTAGATTGCAAAGAAAAAAAATAGAGAGAAACGGAAGAATAAATCACGGTCGTCCAAAACACTTTTGGAAGGCCGAGATACGTGGTCAGGCACCACGTGGCCATATCCTACACACACTCTAGTTTTACTCCTACAATTATTATAGCACATTTGCAATACTCCCATGTCCCTATTTTAGTGTCGACATTTTCATTTTTGGTTGTCCCTTACAGTGGCAACTCCAGGAGTTCGGAAGTGTGGGGTTATCGCAGTAATGACAACTAAAATTTTTGTTCAAACAAAAATCACATTCAAAGATCAACCTAATAAACAAAAGATATCATTAAAAGGCATAAAACAGTTTCCTTTGTTTTCAGTTTTCACCACACAAAAAAAAAAAAATCTACACAAGCTTCTACAATTGTATTCGACGTGGTTTCGAGTTCTGAAATCGTTGCATGATAGTCTCTAGGTCGATAGTATCAAATAATCCCTCTGTCCCAAATTGTTGCATCTGCTTCATTTTTTGAACCATTCAAACAATTATCTATATTTTATAATCTATAATTTTCTATGATTTTAAAATATGTGTTTGATAAATTAATTGAGATCTCTCAAACAAAATCCATATTAGATATATAAATCATTAAAAATCTGAACAATCTTTTTAGAGATCCCAATTTTGAAATAGTAACTAGAATCAATAATCTGGGATAGAGGGAGTACTTCTTTAGCAAGACAGGTCAACCTCTCCGTATCATCAAAAATCAAAAGAACAAAACAAGTGATTAGGATTCAAATAAGTCACACACGTAGAGGGGGATGAAAGTTGGGGAATTATCCAGTGGTGTCAGCCCTAAATTTATAGGGGTTCATTTATGAATTTCCTAAAAATAAATAACATAGAAGTAGTATTTTTATTTATTTTTTTTGGCGTTGCCCTTGGTCCCTTAATAAGTGAGTGTTTTGAAACGTTAATGGGTACAAGTTTGTACATTATCATTTTGCTCTTTTGAAAAGTTTGTGAGTAAAGAGTTAATGTGTAAAAGTGGTGAATGATTTTAGAAAGTTGATGTAAAAAGTGTAGAGTGGGGTTAAAAGTTGATGTGATAGGTATAATGATGATGTTTTGTTTAGTAAGTTGAATTTATAAAATAACATATTTAAAAGGGGACGGAGGGAGTATGATATATTATTTGTGCATCGTCATGCAATGGTCCCGTATAAATTTATTTGTGCATGTTTAGATGATGGAGGAATACGTAGCTAGGAGCGGCGGCTCCATGCATGTGTAGAAGACTGTGGTGGTTGTGTCTGGATGACAATCATCATGAGGGGAATGAGAATGTGATACATTCTTTCTATGATTCTAATGTTTGGAAGCGATAGAAACAAGACTAAAACCCCTAAGTTTGGATGACAGTAATCTCATGGGGGAATGAGAACTTGATGCTTTTTACCCATGATTCCAACGTTTGGAAGAGAGCAGCCTATTATAGACCGATGTGAACATCATGAATTGTCCCGTAACAAAACCAGCCATTGCTGGTACCCGTCTTTGGTTGTCTTCTTAACAACAGAAATGTAGTGATGCTAAACTTTTCTTATTCTGACGTTTGGCAGGGACATGAATATGAATGTAATTCTTAATGACATATTCAACTAAGAATCACATTCTTAGACTGAGTGGGAATCTGATCACTCCCTTACTCCATGAGAATCTCAGATTCTTGGCTCATTCATTAAGAAAAAGAAATGTTAACTTTAATAAATTTGCAAAATAATTTTTACCACGTAGCATTACTCAATTAATCCAAATACTGAAATGCAATCCCTACAGATATTAAATTCCTAAGAATTTGATTCCCAGTAATTATATAATCTTACCCAAGAAATTTTTTAGGAATTTGATTCCCGGTAATTATATTCTTATTCCTACTCAAGATTCTAGTCATCCAAACACAACCCAAGAATAGAAATATGATTACTGGGAATCAAATTCCTAAGAATTTTCTTGGGTAGGAATTAGAATATGATTGCTGGAAATCGAATTCTTAGAAATTTGATACGTGGAGTAATTTCATTTCAGTGTATGGAATTATTCAGTAATCTTATGGAAGAAACATTGAAAATTTATTAGGGCCAATATTTTCATTTCTTAATGAATGAGCTAGAAATTTGAGATTCTCATAGGGTAAGGGATGAATCAATCAAATTTTCATTCAGTTTTGGAATGTGATTTCTGGTTGAATGTGTAATCAAGAATCATATTCATATTCTTGTCGCTTCCAAATATCAAAATTATAAAAGAATGGCATCATTGGCCCCCTTCTGTTATGGGATTTTTTAATTTTTTATTTTACTTATTGTGTTTTTCGAGATAGGTCATTCTCTTATAATACAAATACATTAACTAAAAATGGCCTAAAAAAAATTAAAAAATGCCAAAAAGTTCCTTAACGTAATTGGGCCAAAGACAACAATTTTTACTCCATTAAATATTTAAAGTGGTTTGCAACTGCTTTTTGACACTTCTGCACCCACCTCAAACTTTCCCCACGAGTCCACTAGAGCACTCTCCCTTCCAGCTTCTTCCTCCTCCTCGTCCTTTCCTCCTCTCCTCTCCTTTATTGCTTCATCTTTGGTTTTCGGTGACTCCCCATGGGTTTCGTGCTTATCTCTTCCACCTATAGGCAGCCGAAATTGATTTTTGGGCAAGGGAGGAGCTGGATCTGGGATTTCCAGATCCAAACTCTTGATGACAATGATAGCGTGGTGACAACTCTGGTGATGGCTGCATTTTTTTTTTCTATACTTGTTTTTTGTTATTTTTTGTTTGTGGTTTTTTTTTTGCTAACAGTTTTGGGCCAGTTGTTTTGTGTTGCTTGTATTGGTTGCCAGTTTTGGGTTGATGGTTTTGATTTAATATATATTTTCTATTTCTTTACCCAAAAAAAAAAAGACCAAAGCCGTGCCGTGCTATGTTTTTTTCTTTTTTTTTCTTTAACCATCTAAAAAAAAAGGTACTAATAATATGAGTAATCTTTTATTTATGACTATTTTCATATATAGATAGTGCTGACATGACGACTGCCAAAAGGTATGGCAAGTGGTGGAAAAAAAAAGACAAAGAAAAAGATAAGGTCTAATAAGTGAGTTTTTTTTTTTGGGAGATATGTTAGTGGGGGTTAGCGGAGTGTTAGTATGTCTAACCACAAACTGTTAGTGGGGGTTAGTGGAGTGTTAGTGTTTTTGACCACAAACAAGTACAATGGCTATCCATAGCCCTGAAACTCCAACGCCTCCAATGGGGCTCGATCCCTGGTCTCCCACGTGGGGAGAGCCAGGAGATACCAACTAAGCTACAGCTCATTGGTAATAAGTGAGTTGGAAGAACGTTGAAAATGTAATATGAATACTCCATTCTTTTTGAAATGTTTTCTTTTGGAAATTCTACTAACTTTTTTAAGGAAATAAACACTAACGGCATGTCAACACAATTGTATAAAAAGAATCACCGTTGTGGTCGCTTGCCACATGGGTGTAGAGACTAATATACCCTTTTCCTTCCCTGAGAAGTAATGAGGTGCATTTAGGTACTATCCTCTTCTTCTAATCATGTACACACCCGAAGGTCCACCTTTGCTTCTGCTCGATCGAGGGTTTTGTTTCTTACGCTCGAAGCAATCCCTCATTTCCTCATCAATCTTAGCTCTTACTTTATCCGATTCAAATCTTCGCCATCTTAGAGGTTCGATTTCCTCCCTTTGCAGTCCTTTGACTGTCCTTCAGGTACTATAGCAATGACGATGATCTGTCATTGGAATACTGTTGCTATGGCGCTGTAGTCCTTCATCTACCCAACGTGTACCCGATTGCTTTCTCAACAAGGAAGGAGGACCCTTTTTAGACGGAAATTAGGGATAAAAGGTTTTGGGGAAGGACATAGAGAACCACTCATGCGATTTCACTGCCTCTATTTGAGGGTTCTGGGATAGGTCAGTTTGTGTTCTTGTATCTCGTATTTTTTACTCTCAAATTTGTTTCTTTTTCAGGATATTGCTTTCAAGTGGATTTAGTTTCTGTCTTTTGATTTTGAATTTTGCTTTTTAATTTGATCAGGTAACCGATCTGTTTTACTTCCTTAATTACTACTCCAGATCGTCCTTCGACTGTCACCGTATGGTGTGCAATAAGGTCTTCACTCCAGATTTTGCACGTAAAGTTGTCGGTGTGGTACTTAAACTATCCTTCAGTTAGTATTTCATGGTGATCATCTGTCCTTCAATTACTATTGATGCGGCGCGATATTGAAGGGTTGTTGAAGGCACCTAAATCCGACTGGAAGCAAGCTCAACAATCTCTCCAAGTCTCAAAAATCTCTACAGTTTTAGCTTTGATTTCTCAGCAATCTCAGCATTTTACTCTATTTTGTCTCTCCTTTGAGGTACAATGAAGCAATCTCAGCAATTCTAGGGTTTGGTTTTGTATTTTGGATGCTGAAAATTTGTTAATTCCATAGTAGTGTTGTGTAATTCCTGCTATTTGTGGTTATATATATTTTGATTTTTACAAATGCCAGGAAATTCTGAATTCCGTAGAACCTTCTTCATTAGACTGGGGTATGTGTTAATTCTGGAACAAAAATACTACGCGTACGCCAAATGGATGGACGGTTTATCTTAACCGTCCATGCACATTTTTGACGGTCCGAATTTGAAATAAATTGTTCACGCGAACAATTTGTTTGTTTGCGCGAACAAATTATTTAAAATCCGAACCATTGATTTTTTAGATGGACGATTGAGATGAGTTGCGTGCATATGGCGTACGTGAGTGTGTGTACCCATAGCTACGTTCATTCTGGAATTAAGAACTTCTTCATTCCCACCCAACACATACTGCTATTGTTGGTGTAGTACTTAAAGTGCATTTGGGAGCATATTAAAGTAGTAGCTAGGATTTGGATTACTCTGATGTATGTACATTTAGCTATACACTACATAATGGGAAAACCACTATTCTGTATACTGTCTTGGCCCTTTTTAAATCTTTGTAATGAGTTTTCGAAGATTATTAAAATCTTTTTTGCTGTTAAAAAAAAACGTTGGCATGGATATTCTTCTCGACGTGTTCTACAACATGAACAATCTCGATCATTTGTTTTGGGTATCAGCACTGGTCTAAACATTGAATATCCATGCTAACCAAATGTCTCACCATTTAGCAAATCTGAGTTCCTTGTGTTGACATATTTGATATCTTCCTCACCTCATTTGTCAAACTCTACTGCATTCGCCTAAATTAATTATTGGTGTGTATGGTCTTTTAGTCAACGCAAGTGAGCTTGAAAAATTTCTTGAGTTTGAGATGCTCTAATTTGTTAGTAATTTTTGGACATAGCTCTGGAACTTCTATGATCAGAAGGATCTCTGTTCATCTATTCACATTTTTATATAACCTCTCCCATATATGATTAATGGCTGGCTCCTCCTTTGAACTTGATTTTAAATCCCATTCGTAAGATTTGAAGGGAACACATCTATTTACGTGAGTTGGCTTAAATTTGTTAATTGATGCAAGGCATTTGATGGGGGTGCAATTGCGGGGTTCAGCCTNCATAATTTGCCAAATAAAGAACCCATCCTTTTCTTCTACTCTATTGTTTGTAGGATATATGGAGGATCTTGATTGTTTAGAGAAGGAAAAGAAAATATGTCCAAGTCCTGAAATTGATGCTTTTATAAAGGTTGCAATCTCAAACTTTTGTAGTTCTCGAATTTGCCATGGTTACACTTTAAATACAAATGAAGTGTGCCATTTGTAATATTTCTGTCCAAAATCTGATTGTTCAGGCATCATTTGTTGGTGGTAGAAAGCATAGTGTTAAGACAGATTATGTCTTGAAATTGCTCAGTCTTGATGTGTGTTCAGATACAATTGTCGGTAATGACATGTTTAGAGGTGTTTCAGGTGGGTAGAGAAAGAGAGTTACTACAAGTCTCTCTCTCTCTCACTCATATAATGTGCTTATTAGTGAACCCTTTGATTCATATTTTACTTTCATACTTCTACGTGTTGTTAAATATGCATGATTTGCTCCCATACCTTTTGGACTTGAGGGGTGTATTCAGGACTTTCTGTGTTGTTGAGGAGCTTGAAGAAATGGAAATTTAACATTTTGAATGTGAAGAATATATGGTCATAGTGATAGCGTTGTGGTTGTTCAGGGTGCTGATATTTAAGAAGACTGTGTGCAACTTTGGTCATGCAAAAATCCATGTAGTATTTCCAGTGTGTTGTCATTAGGAAACTGTCTTTAGTATCTGAATAAATTCACAATTTAAGATGCATATGAAACACAAAATGTAATCTTAATTGCACTGAATATTATGTTTGGTTTGTCCAGTGTCATCATTAAGTTTACTTTTTCTTCTAGCATCTAAAGAACCTGAAACCATCATATTAGTCATGTGACATAGTCATCTAAGTTTGAAGCTAATGAGAGTCGTTGGATGAAGTCAAATGTGGTGGATTGGATTATGAGCAATAAAAAGGAATCAAGAAATCAATGGTAAAAATACCTTGCATGGCCTGAATAAATTTTGAGTTGTAATTTATCTTCTTTTAAAGTAGAAGGAACATTCCTTGTTGAAAAAGAAGTAGATGGTTGATTTGAAAGAAATCGAATTGTAATCTTAGTTTATCATTTTAATGTTGATCGTACAGTAGATGATGAGATACCGTTTCAGACTTTCAGCTTTTTGGAATGAGAATGAATGCCTCTGCGCCGGATATAACTTAGCCAGTTTGTATTTGTGTTGCTTTCTTTGTGTGGTGGACTGAGGTTCAGATCCCAATACATTTGAACACCTGGTGATCACGGTATATATTAACTGGGGGGTCACATCCAAATTAGAGAAGTTTTTATGCTCGTATACTTAAACTCCAAAAGAAGTATTGTAACGATGTCTTTGTCAAATGACTACATCGATAATAATAGCTGACTATTTCATATTGATGTAGGAGAGATGATTGTTGGGCCAAGAAAAACCCTTTTTATGGATGAAATTTCAACTGGACTTGATAGCTCTACCACATTCCAAATTGTCAAATGCATATGAAACGTCGTTCACTAAATGGAGGCCACAATTTTAATGGCTCTTCTTTAGCCAGCACCTGAGACATTTGATCTGTTTGATGATATGGTATTGCTATCTGAAGGATACTGGGTTTATCATGGTCCTTGGGAAGAAGTCTTAGATTTCTTTGAATTATTAGCTAGGTTTTCGTTTACCACCTCGTAAAGGAGTTGTAGATTTCCTTCAAGAGGTAATCTTTTTTCCTTTTTCCTCGACAACACTTCATTCCGATGGTTTCTTACCTTCTTACCTGACCTATTTCATGTGTAGGTTACCTCAAGAAAGGATCAAGCACAGTACTGGGCTGATTCTTCTAAACCATACAAATTCTTTCCTGTCTCAGAAATTGCAGAAGCATTTAAAAATTCCAAATATGGAATGCCTTTGAAGTGCACTCTATCTATTCCATATGATAAATCCAAGAATCAGCTGGTAGCTCTGTCAAAGACAAAGTACGGTGTATCAAAGATGAAGCTCTACAAGACATGCTTTTCATGAGAATTGCTTCTGATTAGGAGACACAACTTCCTTTACATTTTTAGAACATGCCAGGCAACCTTAAACTTCTATGTTTATGATCTCATTTGCAAAGTGGTGTTAGAGTAAACATTGTTTTTGTGCGTCAAACTACTCGCTGACAGTTAAGCACATGGAAGTTCTTGGCTCGCCAATCATATTCGATAAGTCATATCCTTCAAGATCATCTTGCATTATTTTATCTAGGATCACAAGTTTTTATATTCTAGAGGTAAAACATATAGTTCCATAAAACTTTTTCACACTATATACTAAAGCTTTTTGCTTTTGTTTCCTAATCTACTTGCATGTTGTTTATTGTACAGTCTATTTTGAGACCTTGGACTATTGGACAATGAGAGTTGTGCATAAAATTGGCTAAGATATTTCTATGGCAGACAAGTGCCCTACGTGGCTCTGAATAATACACCTGGGCAAGTTGTATAATTGATTCGAATCTCAAAGTTGATAATCATTTTGGTGTTCACAGGAGCTTGGCTCCCTGGATATGTTTTCTCAACTTGTCATTTTGGATTCTTTGAAGAAAATTTGAATATATGCTTTTCTCTATCTTGTCAACTAATAAGTGCACTAAGTATGAACATATTATATATTTACTAATGAAAAGGATGCTACATGTTTCGCTGCATACACATAATTCATTAGGCACTTACTGATGTCCGAGCTAGGATTTTTTGGAACATGTGTTTCCTTTTAATTTCTTCACTTGTGAGTCTTCTGAGGTATTTGCCTGATTGTGAAATCAGTAGATAGGTTAAAATGGTCAAGTGTAAAAGAGTAGGACTCAACATTAATTTTCCATCTTTGGCTAACAGCTCTATATGAACAACTTTACTAAGAGTACTTTTGTATCTGGCCAACTAATTTCATGCACATAAATGAAGTGAAGTTGAGCACTGCATCCTTGTAAAGGGTTAATCTAACAACATTGATGAATTACCTTTTTCCTAGGTTGTGTGAAGGTGGGAAGATTTTGGATAGACTACTAGCAAGGTATCTTTTTGGTCTTCGTATGCTGAAATCTTGTATTTTCGCATCTTAGTTTTGGACACTTAATTTGAGGGATGAAACTGGGCAGTAGTTAACGAATACATAGTGTTTGCTTTATTCTGAAGGGTTGGGAAATGCACAGAAGATGAAGCAAAGGCTGTCTTGATCCAAGTGTAGAATGTTGTTTCCTTTTGCCATTTCTAGGGTTTTGTTCACCGTGAAACCTGAGGTAGGTACAATGTCAAGTTCAGATTGCACATTTGGCCTTATTGAAAATTGGAAACTACATATATGGTATTGCATTTGGAACTTTTTGATTAGGAACTGGGGTCATTTTGCTTTGGTTTTTGTCTATGGCAAAAGAATGGATTTGTCTATTTGAGAAGTTTACTGGGCAAGCAAATGAAAGTGCGTAGTTCGCTGATTTGCTTTCCTTTTTTTTTTCCCTCCCCCTAATTATGGAATGAATTGAGATTTTGACAACGGCATTATTGATTGCTTATTGAGAATGAAGCATGGAAATTTCTGAGAAGGTGTCAAACACCAACACACAAGTCAAACTTCTCCCAACATGTCTTTATCAACATCTAGGAATGACAGGTGTCCATTTCTTAGATACATAAAATTCATAGCCCTTTGAAGAGATAGCGTGGGATCCTATGTCAAATGTAAACAATGTGGATTTATATCTAGCATAGTAACGCAGTGAATTTTATTGAAGTACAAAAGTAACAAAAAATCTAGATTTTTAAATAGTTGAAACGAATTTTAAGGCCAAAAATGTGGATTCAATTAGTGGACTTGGCTTACTTCAGGTAAAAACAAATGCATGTATATAATCATAGACCTACCGTTACCCTGTGATGTTGAGCTGTAGCTCTCCAACTATAGGTTCCAATAAGGACATTTTCTTTTTTATTGCTGATCTATTTTATTTTAAAGATGCATAAGGCATATGTTTGATTTCAAGAGGAGGATATAGATTGGGCACCTGATTCCAATTTAATTACCTATTCATAAAATGCAAATTCATGTTTTTGGGTGCTGAATTGGAAGTAAAAGTCAATTCATAAAATGGAAATTCATATTTTTGGGTGCTGAATTGGAATTATATGACTCTTCATGGTTGAATAATACATGCTATTTTGCAGGTTCAAGATTTTGTAACAGCATCCTTGTATGTCCTTGGTGTATTCAAAGGAATGATAATAGTAGCTGTACTAATGTCATAGAATCTAAAATCACCTATTTATGTTAGACTCCACCCACTGGATTATCAGCTCTACAAGCCTCAAATACATATCCACAGAACTATTTTTTCAGTAACCATTTTATGGAGATGGATGTTGTTTCAAAATCTTGTTTATTTTCTTCTCTATCATGCATTCGTGTATGTATTGGGGGCGATTTAATTGGGCTCCGATGCTAATTCTCTTATGATTTTTTTTGCTATTCTTTTAAGTGCTTTCGGCAATAATTCATTGAAGCACATAATTGGCAATATCAATCTTTTTGTGAAAAAAATGGAATTTTGGTTTTGCTTAAGTCAAATATTTTCATATGGACCTTGCTCATGGTGTTCAAGTTAATGCTTGTTATATCAATTCTTCATATGACATGTTTGGAAGTCCATTCAGTATGCATCCTTCACAGACATATTGAGGGTTGTGCAATTCAATAGGTACTTTGTTTCTCTATCTTCCTCCATGTCTGTGCACGCTTTTAAAACTTTAAAATGTGTGTAAACCTCTTTCTCCCTATTATCCATTTGAGTTTTCCTTCTTTATCTCTCTCTTTTAGATTAATCTAGGGATTTATATCGACGTCGAAAGCAGTGAACAATCAGTGTTGGTGGATCGTTTAGTGGGTGGATCCAGTTTGGCAGATGGTCAAATAGAGCTGATGCTCCATAGGTTTGCTCATTTTTTTAATTAAGTAATTTATCATATGTCACAATTGCGATTCCATTTTGAGATTTTGCAATATCAGGACATTCTGCTTAGTTTCTCTATGGTTTGTTTTACATTTTGATGTATGCACTTAATCAGGAAATCCCTTTTTCAAGGTATTTTATGCCTCAAATGCAAATGGATTTCTTGTGTTGTGTGTTACGTGTTAAAGCATTGATGATATGTAGTACATAATCATACCACCACTGCCTACGATCACATTGCAATTTCTTAATTTTGTCTCTCTTTTACCATTCCTTATTTTATAATCAGACTTATCTAGCTTCTTCCATCATGCTTTTTACAGTTTTGAGCCTCACCCTTATGACAAAATAACCAATGAGCACGCGGTTATGTGCAAAGCACGTAGCCCGATACTAGTTCCTTTAAAAAGGACCATTGATTTTTACTACTTCTCCTCAAGCCCCACTTATAAAGTTCTTTTTTAAAAAATTATTTAAAGCAATGGTAAATGTTGAAAATTTACTTGACTTTTCAGAGAGAACTAATAATGTTTGATATCCCATAATAAAATAGAGGACAAACATTATGGGACAGTGAAGTATACATGTAAAAGTGCATTGAGATGGGTTAAAAGAGTACATAAAGTTTTAAATTTGAGCCTAAATGTATCTTATCCTCTGCTCAATCCATTGTTAGAATAACCTTTTTCTTAATAGATTTTTTTTTTTTTTTGTTTTTGGTTCAAGGGTTAGAGGTGTCCAATCTGGTCAAAGGCAAACCATCCACTCCTAGAGTAGGGAATTCACAAGATTTCTTTCTTGAGGTCTAACCTCAAGAATCGCATTACTATATTGTAATCTCCTTTTGACTATCTTAGTAAAACTTTTTAGAGCTGCCACTACACATACCACTTCACTAAGAGTACATACCCAGTAGTTTTTCAGCTGTTAGGGACAAGAGTCCATATTTATGGCACATAAGCGCATATACACAGTTCGAGACGAGCAAATAAGAATCGCAAACAAATCAATTTGAGCCAAGCTTTGAGATGTTCTAGCATGGTTCGTTCAAACTTAAATGGTCTTGAGCTTAAGTGTCACGCCCTCGATTTTCGACATAGTTCAATAAAGATTTCTCATTAAAGTAATCTCATATTTCCTTACATAATTATCCAAAAGATCTCCTCACAACGTCTATATTCATAATAAACAACAGTCTAAATTGGGTACTCGTACCCCCTATGAACAAAAACATTAGTAAAGTAATTAAAGTTATTACATTTGTCCCTAATGTCAAAAGGAATGAATGGATAGAGTTACAAGATTCTCTCATAAAAATAAGTTCTGAGATAAGAAAACAACTCTTCAAAGTATACTTTTCATTCAACCATGTACTCCAAGCAGTCAAATCATGCACTATGAGTTGTACCTGAAAATGATAGAGTGAGTTACACTAGCCCAATGGAGAAACTTCTACTGAAACTAAATACAAATGAGATGAATGTGCATGACAGAATATATGGAAGGAAAACAATGGGGAATTTATAGAGCTTTCAAATGTCAATTGCTTAACGAACTATATGCTTCCAACTCACAAGATCCCCTTTTACATCAAACTCGGTGTACCCGATACATGCCCACTTTCCTTTTCGTGAGTCAAACATATCCAAAATGTTTTGTATTCAATTCACTTTCATAGTACATTTGAGAAATTCCTACGATTCACCTAAAGGTGGACCTAGTGTCGTTCCGGGCGTTTGGGACCCTGTTTATGGTCCCCCTTAGCCAAGGTAATTTCCTAGCGACATATCCAAAGAATGGACCTAGTGTCATTTTGGGCGTTCAAGATCCCGTGTATTTCTCTTTTGAGTTTTAGAGTTCTTAAGACAATCATACGTTTTGTCGCCCTTGTGTTTCATCATATCAAACGCGTCCTTTGTTTCTCTTTCAAATGGACCCACGTGTCCATCATACAACATTACAAACACGTCAAAAGCATGTATTATTTTTCATGCTACAAGACACTAACCATCGTCATGAAGTTGGAGACCAATTCACAATATGAATTAAGCTTTAGGAGTTTCCAAGAAGATTATCACATTTTAGTAATTGTGCAATCGGGGGACCGAACAAGGACCGAGGGAAGGCCACAAGTGAAGATCAAACCTTAGTGCCTTCTTTGTAAAAACTTTTCAGTCGGTCGGGATTACCCGTCCGGACGGAAATCACAGCAAGACCAAGCAGCAACAGCAACTAAACAGATATCGAAGGGCTTATTTACTTTTTTGGTCCCCAATATATTAGTGAGTAGCCAATTTGGTGTCAATGCATACATTTGTCCAATTTAATCCCCAATGTTTGAAATGTGTGTCGATTTAATCCTCACCCCTAACTTTGTCCGCTTTCTCAATCAAAATGGAGAGCACAATGGTATTTCACCTCATGAACTAAAAATATATATATATATATATATATAAAAAAGAGAACCAAAAACAAAAAGATGTATAACCCAGTTTTGGTTTTTCACAATTTTTTATGTGATGTGTTGTAAGAGAATGAATTGTCTCGGTATTTGAAAAAAACATTTTTTTGTTAGTGAACACCCCCTTATTTCATCCCACTGAATCACCGGAAATGGCGTCCAAGGTTATGGTACATAACCCCATCCTCAACTCTCTGCCGCCGTCCAAACATCGCCCATCGCCTCTCATTTTCCTCCAAAACTCCAACTCAACTCGATGCAAACATATACTTTTTTTTGGGTAAATTCAAACACATACTTACAATTATACAAATCACAAAAAGAAAAAGAAAAATTCAAACCCAGTTGACGATCTCACAAACCAGTACATTGTTCTCAGAAAAAAAATTAAAAAACCCAAATATAGTTGATTGTTCCCAGAAAACAATCTCCGACTTCAAGGTGGCCCAACAAGCCAATCGATTGTTCTCACCAAGTTCTTGATTCTGAATCACTCTAAAGCAAATCACTTTATCCAAATTGAAAAATTCAAAACCCAAATTTGCCCACAAACTTCCCAAATTCAGCGACAAATACTTCCCCTCCAACTTTTCCCTTGAAATCTTATTTTGAAACAGCAAAGCGGATTCGTGCAAACCTTACCGTCAAAGTGGAAGTCGCCGTCGAAATGAAGTCTCTATGAACCTTGCCGTCAAGGTCGAAGAGGCTGTGAAGGCGTGGAGGAAGAGAGTCAAGCCAGAGAGAGAGACCCAGCGAGTCACTGTATCAACGGGGGAAGTGGCGAGGTTGATCGCAATTTGCGAGTCGCTGCGTTCACTTTTCCGGCCGTTGCCTGGGCAAAACCTCCGAACGGTGGGAGTAGCATTGTCGTTGAGGATGTTCTAAGCCGTCAAAATTTTCTCAAGGAAACAACAAACCCTATATTGCTTGTAAGAAAGGATAGAAGAAAGCAGAGAAATTGGACGAATTCAGGGTATCCTTGTTGCTTGTAATAAACCCTAGCTGCTGCTCTGTTTATTTGTTGGCCTTATTTGTTCAGAGAGAGAGAGAGAGAGAGAGAGAGAGAGAGAGAGAGAGAGGACTAGCTGGTGGGTGGGGTGAAATACCAAAGACACCCCCATTTTGATTGATAAGAGATCAGACGGCGTTAGAGATTAGGACTAAATCGAAAGACATTTTAAACATTTGGGATGAAGTTGAACAAATGTATACATTGGGGATCAAATTGACCACTCGTTAATACAATGGGAACCAAAAATGTAAATACGCCGATATCAAAGGGATGTTCATATTAAGGATGACAATTTCACCCAAAACCAATGGATACCCAAACCAGACTGACCCTATCGCAGAGGTTTTTTTTTTATATTTTTTCCTATCCATGGGGCACCGGGTTTGGTTTTCAAACCATATTACCAGCGGGTTTGGATTTAGATTTGGTCTTAGCAAGTATTCGGCCGAACCCAAATCCAAACTAATTCATATAATATTACTTATAGGATATGTATAAACATATTTGTATTTTTATATTTGTGTAATTTTTATTTTTCATTTCATAACTATCAGTGGCTTTTCAGTTCATCTCCCTCCCTATTCCTCTCAGATCCCTTAAAAATCTCAAGAGTCCCTATAAGAACCTCTTAAGAAAAGTTTATTATTTAGTTATTTCCTTTGATTACGTTGGAATTTAGATGTTTAATGGTAAAATCATATGGTATGTTACTTATTTATTTTAATATATAATCTTTTTCCTTCAAATGTTCATTAATGGAATGAATATTAATGCAGGTTTGGTGCGGTTTGAATAAAATCCAAATCCATATGGTTTGGTTATGGTGCACCAAAATTGTAAGGACCCGTACTTTTATATAATTTTCTAGAAATAATGTTGGGGAGGTGTGAGGAAATGAAAATAAAGTAATATAGGGTCAATGTGAAGTTAGTGTTGCATTTGGGGTCTTTGTGAGATGCATTATGAACATGAGGGGTGTAAGTGCATAAGAGGGGTGTATATATATGTAATGTATGGCTGATTTTGGTCAAAAAAATACACTTCTCCCTCTCTCAAAAATCAGACGTCTCTCCTCCTCTTCTCCTCCTCTCAAACTTTCTTCAAAACTCTTCACCAAATCCACCCTCCACACTCAAATACTTCAACACCCAACCAAATATTCATCATCTACGCGCAATTTGGAGTCTGGGTTTCTTTGAAATTGCTTGGTGAGGTCTCACTTTGTTTGGAGTTGCAAGAACAAGAGCTAGGGCTTTCACTCTCTCATCCTTGGAGCTACACCATTGAGGTAGGAAACAATATTCTACCCCCTTTAAGTGTAAATTGGCTGAATAATGGCATTGTTGGTAATATTGTTCCCAAAATTCTTGTTTAAACTTGTTTTCACCATGGAAGTGAGCTTGGTTTTTGATTGAGTGTGGGTTTTGTATGTTTAGTTGATCAACCCATGAATTGATTGTTGATATGTCCTTCTCCCTTAATTAGTTGTGTTTTGGAACCCTAAATTGGATTTGGAATGAAGCCCCCATCCATTTGAGCAAGGTTGTTAATTTTCCACCCGTAACCCTAGGTGGATCGATCCACTCTCAACAGTGGATCGATCCAAAACCCTCTATTCCGCTTTTGGTACGTAGTGGATTGATCCACTCTCAATAGTGGATCGATCCGAAATGGCTTGTTCTTGGATTTCACTAGAGGGGATCGATCCACTCAAGTGGATCGATCCACTCCTTGCATGGATCGATCTGGATTCCTTTATTCAGACAGATTTTTTTTCCAACTTCGCGAGCACGCCCTAGCTTCGTCCGAACTCCGATTGAGGTGATTCTTGAACCGTTGGAAAGCTCTACGAGTCTACTTTCAAACCCAATTGGTTTCATATTCATATCCTTTGTATTTTGAGAGAAATGTCCTTTTAGCTATCAGCGTGTTGTATTTTCTCGAAGTTTATAACTCCGTTTTCATGTTTCATTACTCCAGGCCCTCATTGGTCCTTTCAAAGCTTCTCTAATTGACCTTTAAGCTTCGGTAAACTATCTTGGTACATTTTATACTTTGTCTTGGTTGTCTTGGTTTCTCACGCGCTTGGACACGTGCCAATTTGACTATCACCGACACGTTTTGAGTTTTTGAACTAAGTGAATTTCATGGATGTTTTGGACACTTGTGAAAGGGTATTGTGATACATTAATTGACTTGGGACACTAAGTTAACTTATTAATTGATAAGTGAAAATGTAAATGTGAAATACATGACACGGGGCCCGAAAGGGTATGCCCGGAGTGACACGGGGCCTATATGGCATGCCCGGAGAATAAATGAATGATTCAAAAGAATAAGATACATATGATAAATGTAAATGATACTTGGGTTATTTTTTGACATTTTGGGTATTTGTGAAGTATTGTGAATGAAATGTTCGTGTAAATGACTGTGTTTTGAGGGGAATGAATCCACGACACGAAATGTAATGGTTATGAGGAATCTTATGGATATTTTGGTTCCACTAGATCTTTGTGGTATCTCCTAGACACCTCGTCATCGAATTCATTTATCTCGGTCCATCTTAGCTTATTCATTCACGTGCATCTTTCAATCTCTATACCCTTAGTGTTGGTAGAAATGTTTCCTACGAGCTAGTGAGCTCACCCTATCTTTCCCAGGTACCCAGCATGGAGCATGAGATCGGATGCTTGGAGTGTGATTGCATGCCATGAAGATTTTAAAATTTCGAAGTTATTTTCTCATCTTCATACTAAGTACATTTTTGGAAGATGATATTGTAACTCTAATTCCTTCAAACTTTTTGACTATTTCAACTTGTGTAATAACTTTAAAACTTTTGTTATTTTTGCATTGGTAGGGATACCCTTGAGCAGAAGCTCATTGTACTTCGACTTTGACTTCCTATGGGAAATTGTTTGACTTTTATTGATCCTACGTGGATTTTAATTGTATTTGGCTTATTGAAATTGAGGGCGTGACAAAAATTCATACCCATCGTATATCGGTTGAGATTTGGGTATAGATAAATGCTTTGGGTTTGGGTATGGTAATCATACAATCCAGACCAAATCGATTCATTACCATCCCTAGTTCATATAGACATCACATTAATTAGAACCAATGCTAAAAATCAACTCATTAACTAACAATGAAGTGGTACATCAACTAACTCAAGAAGGAAATAAACTAAGAGCATAGATCAAAGCAATATTCAACTCAAAGTGACTAGAAAAAGGATTTCAAGTGAGGTTCAACAAAACTCAAGACAAGGGAGATAAATACACAAACCATTCACAAATAGTTAGGGAGCGTTTGTTAACGTTTTTGTTTTTTGTTTCCAAAAAACTAAAAAACTAAAAGTAGAATCATGTTTATTATTTATAAAAAAAAAAAACCAAAAAAACATGTTTGGAAATAATTTTTTTGTAAATAGTAAAAAATGAAAAAAAAAACACAAAAAAATGTTTGGCAGCATCATTTTGTTTTTGTTTTTTTTTTGGTTATTCTTCAAATAGAGAGAGAGGGAGAGAGAGAGAGAGAGAGAGAGAGCCGTTCGGGTTGAAGACAATTGGGCTTCAAAACATTGTGGGCTTTTTTAAACGACTCTGTTTTAAAAACAAGACAAATCACCTTTTTCGTATTTTGAAAATTTATAGAAAAAAACATAAATTACCAAATGCCCCGTTAGTGTTTGGTTCTTTTTACTTCTTTGCAATGGAAAATAATTGTGTGCGAGCGTGCCAGAGAGAGTTTCAATCCCCTCCCTCAGATTAACTTTGGAAAAACCAAACCTAATCAGGCGATTGTGTTTTGTTGGCTCAATTACCTCAATTAAGAGGATTTTCTTAATAAGTGAAAAAATGCAAACCAATAAACTTAGGAAATTAAAGAACAATAAAGAAACAAGACACTTCGATTAATGAATCAAAGATAAACTTACTTTGAAATTGTCTCCAACTTCAAATACAGAACTTCGAACAGGTGATTGTTGCAAGAACAACCAAGATAGGGGTGATTGTTACAAGAACAATCGAGATAAATCCTAATCTAATTCCTAATCTACTTCCTAATCTACTTCGAACTGAGTTCGAGATCCTAAACTACTTCGAACTGAGTTCGAAATCCTAAAACTACTTTGCCAATGAACAAACTAAGCATCAGTTTTTTGATAGCTGTTTGTTGAAGATTTGTCCGGGGCTTCTCACTCTTCAATTTCTTCTATTTATGGATGTTGCTTGTGGTTTGAACTTCCCGCTCCATGAATTTGAATCTAGCTTGCTTCAAACTCTAACTTCCACTCTGAGAGTTGGCAGTTATTCTTCCTCCACGTCTGAATTTGAATTCTTTCTTCTTCCAGAAGTTTTAATTCTGCACGTTTGTTCAACAAACTAAAATGATAACACGTTAAGGAAATAACTGCCTTCCAAAAGTATTCCACGTGTTCTAACTGTCAATCGCCTTGTTTCACGAATTTACACGTGGAGCTTGCATGTTTGGTAGTTGATATTATGGCTTCGAAGCCAATCTTTATCTTAGCAATGGCTCGTAACTGCCAATAACTGTCTTTCTAAATTGAGAAGTGATACGACATCGTATTTGACTAACTTTATCTTATTAATCCAGTGTATCTTTATTGACGAGTAATTACCAACGTTTGACACTTTCGATTACGTGTCAATTAATTATTGGATTGGTTAAATTTATATGTAAACATACCCCCCACATTAACATCTTTGTTCAAGGGATTTGAACAAGTGTTAATGTGCCCTTTTGCCGCTTCGAATTCTTGTAAACTCCCAAAGCAGAAGTTATTGGCAATTCTAGTCACTTCCCAAGAGGCAGTTACCATTGAACCTCTTTGTTCTCGTGAGAGATTCATGGATAGTGGGCAGTTAACACCCACGTTCTCCATTTCGCCAGAATTTGAATCGTTTTACACTAAAAGTTCTACTTATAAAAAGACTTAATCGCTGGTAAAATCAATCACCAATTTTTCTTTGCAAACCGAACTTCATCTTAATTCAACCATGGCAGATATTTCTAGCACTCAAAATGCCTTCGAAAACTTAGTTCTTAATGACCCAATCTCTGCTGATACTAGAAACATTGTCACACCAATTGTTGGTGAGATTCGAAGGGATCGATCTTATACTGTGGCTCAAGTAGAAACTTCTGAGCCTATATCCTCCAACTTGCCCTACTCATAAGCCTTTTCTATGGGGTTTACCATCTGAAATAGTGGTGGTAAAAATGGATGATCCTACTGGCTACAAAGGTTGGAGCCACTATCGTTCATTAGCTATGAGTAGATATTTGTCTCCTTTCATCAGACAAGATCCTAATATAATGTTGCTTGATAGCCTCGTTGCTACTTGTCTTAGTCAATGAAGATGAAAGGTCAGGTTTTGCTGGGTATGGAGAACTTAAGCAACGGGCCAGTACTCAATTCATATACTGGTTACATGAGGTTCGAAGGCCTCATTTCGAAGGAGACTTCATTGATCCTGCCAATCTTTCTCTTCGAGACCTTTCCGAGAATACGGATTGGTTTGAAGAGTTAAAGAATATCAAGTTTGACCCTACTTCTTTTCATGCTAGCCTTTCTTATTCTCTTTATCCACATTCTGATTCCATTAAAGCCAAAGAACTATTGGCTGCTTTCGCTTTTCTGGATATAGGTATTCTTGAAGAGGATATACCTTATAAGAACTTTCTCTGGGCTTGCGAGACTCTCCAATGCAACATCCAAGCTAGCCCTTTTCTTTATTCTTTTCTAAATCAGCTTCCTCTACTTCGAATATGGATGAAGAACAATACTGCTTAATTTGGGTTTAATCAAGATCTTCATGATTACGAAGTACTTCATGATCAAATCTCCAAACTTCATAAAAAGGTGAAAAACCTAAAAAGGTATTCCTTCGACATGCCAGCTGGTGCTTCTAAGAGACTTCGAAGAAGGTTTAGAAGTTGTATGAAAAGAAATGCTCTCAAATTGGCCAAGTTCGAAGTCAAAGCCAAAACTCTGGTTCTAAAAATCAGGCCATTGATTGAGAAGAAACTTAGAATTGATGAAGAAAACAGGATAAGAATGATGGAAAAGGAATTTTTCAGTTTCACTTGAGCAAGATTCCATGCCTTAGTGACTTGGAGCTTCCCTCATTATTTCCAAATCATTCCTACTCCAACAATTGCTTCATCACCAGTAGATGCTTAGTTTCTCCTCTATGTAATAGGATTTCATAGCATGTACTTTCCTTGTATTTTAAATCTTAATGAAGTACTAGTTCTTTCTATGGCTTGTTATGCACTTTTAAATGCTTTTCGAAGCACTTAATTACGTTTTAAACCAGTTCGAACTCTTAAGAATAAACTGATAAAGTACATTTCATGGGAACAAACCAAAAGTGGTTCGAAGCATGAAATAATTCACAATTTGGAAGTAACCGTCAAAAAAAGTTGAAACTAGATTTAGGCCAAAATGATTATAGGCCCAATAACTTTCAGAAAACTGATATTTGGCCCAAAAAGCTGCACCGTTTCCTCGTAACGTATAAATCTAGGGCTTGGAACGTTTTCATTACACGTTCAAACTTTCAAACACTTCGTTCTCCCTCCTTTGCTCTCAAACACTTACATCCATGGCTTCTGAAAGTGAGTTGTTGATCGGTACTCCCTCCTTTGTGCTTAGAAGTTTGGTTACTAGAGAGGTTCTGAAATCTAGGTCGGGTTCTGGTCAGTTGCAAAATCGCACTTATGTCGAACATCCAGCTGCGAGTAACATCCAAATTCTTGGACCAGCATTTCTTGATCTTCCTTTGGCATTTACAGCGTGCTATCCTTTTCTCGAAGGGAGTGACCTTGTGAAAGACAGACCTTTGGATTTCTCCAACTGGGCCAAGAAGAATTTTATCTGCTGGCCGAACTATGATAAAGAATGGGAAGACTGGTCCATTCGAATGGTTAAAGCTAAATGGAGAGAGTTAGAGAATGCTGGGTTGTCGCATGTAATATCTTTGCTTCGAAATGGTATCTTGCAAAACCCTTCACTTATACATGCTGCCTTGGCTTTCTGGGACCCATCATTCAACTGTTTCAGATTTAATAGTGGCATGATGACTCCCACAGTTTTAGATGTATCTTTCCTCATTGGACTTCTTCCGTACGGTACTTACTTTGACATACACGGAGGTTCCATTTTTGAGTGAAGTTGAGTACGCTGGAAAAAATGCTTCTTATAGCAAATTCCTAGGTACTGAAAGGAAATACTCAGATGAGGTTTCTAACAAAGAGTTATTTGCATATATTTGGTATACCTTATGCAAGATGGTCTTCTGTCATGGTGGTAAGAAAATGGTACTTGAGTTCGCACCTCTGGCCTATGCTCTCTCACAAGGGGAAACCATTGATTTGGCTTCTTACTTTTTAGGCTATGTTTACAAAATAGGGTCTGATAATCATGCCAAACCGCTTTATCAAAACCTAGGAGGTCCCCTCTGGTTCCTGCAAATATGGCTGTTAGCTTACTTTCCAAACCACAAGGTTGCAGAAAGGTATCCTCTTAGTGTTCATGGGGATAAGTTCATCATACTAGCTTCAACTCCCCTTACCCTGGTAGGGTACCTCCAATATTTTTATCAACTAAGGAAAGACAAAGACGAAGGTGATTTCTTGCCTTTCCACAACTGGGATGTTGGACCAGAGTGGATAAACAGGCTGATGAGACAACACGGTAGTTCTGCTTATCATGAAGGATGGGCAAGTATTCTTCTACCAAGGGAAATTATCATAGGGGCTTTTGTGGGTGATTGCAGACAAGCCCATGCTGAGATCTATTGCCTTGCTCAATTTGCTAGGCAATTTGGATTGGTACAAGCCATTCCTTGCCCTTACCCTGGTGAACTCAATATTGCCCTTTCTGCAAGAAGCAAGATTGATAAAAATCACATTGCACGTTTCAATGTTGAATTTAAGGAGTTACGGATGCGGTTTCAGCCGTACTGTTTTTCAGTGGCTTATGAGCCCCCTCATCCAAAATTCTATAGGTGGTGGCACAATGCTACAGAGTTATATCTCAGGACTGCACCTGTCAAAGCTTTTGCCAGAGAAATTGGTATTGAAATTGAAGAAGTAACCCATTCTGATTCGATATCAGATGATGGCTTTGGGATAGACTCAAGAGATACATCTCAATCGAACCTACAAGAAGAAGAAACACCAGAAGTGTAGTCTTTTGCTTCAGTGCCTATTGCTCTGGATGTTAAACCTCTCAGGTCCGTGCCATATATGGTAACTAGATCACAACAACAAAGTACTGCTCACATTCCTTCTTCTCCATCAGGTAATATCTTTTATTGTTAAATACTAATGCTGATATTCAAACTTCTTCTTGCCAAGCGTTTTACCACCTTTTGTTCTTTTGAATAGGTAGAAAGAGAAAAAACTACTCAAAGCAAGCAGCTAATCTTGAAAGGGACAAACTTGTTGAAGCTCATGAAGTTTCGAAGAAAAGAAAATATATCTTAGCTGAAGAAGCAGAAGAAAAAGAAATAGAGGATGTCACGATAAGCCAAATTATAAAAGGTAAATTTTATAATTTTAGCTTCATTATGCCCCTTTATCTTCAAGTTCATGTTTTCTCATCTTTGAATACACACACACACACACACACACACACACACATATATATATATATATATATTTTTTTTTCTTTCTTTTTAGAGAAAACAGCAACAACAAAGCATGCTAGGACTTCGAAGGCTTCTTCAGATCCCATTCGATCTACTCCTGTCAAAATTCAAAGACCAATGGACCCTTCTAATACTGAAGCCACTGAAGCTTCCAAGTCTAATACAATTGCCATAAGGAAAACTGCTTCTGATGTCATTGAGAAATCTACTGAGATGGCACAAACTATTCAACCTCAACCACAGACCATAATGGAAGGCATTATTCCACTTGTCATCAGTATTGTGGCAAGAGCTTTAACTCTAGAAGGCATTCGAAGTGGTCCTACTGAAATACCAATAATGGCAAGCTCTATTGCAGGGGACACTACTGAGCAAGCTGAGGCAATAGTTGAAAAGACTGTTCCTGATCAACTTCTAGAAACCAATATGCCTACTGAACAAATTCCACCAGAACCATCTCATCCACTTGAGGTAATTTGGTCCCTTATGTTTGAATTTGTGTTTATTACATCTTACTTCAAGGATTTAAGCCTAAATATGATTTTGTATTCTTCTGGCAGGAAATTGGTGCTTCTACTAATACCATTGGTGGTGATCCCCTTCTAATGGAGCAGTTTAAACAAAAGGTGAGTGATTTTTGCAATAGAATCACCAATCCTAAAGCTCCAACCCCTTCTCCAGAATCTCCTATCATAGAACTCAAGGCTCGACAAAGTTCGTCTACATCTGAGTTGGTCAAGCCTACTTTTTCACCAGAAGAGATTCAGGAGTTGAGGGAGATTCTCCAGCACTTCTCAAGATTGAATTTCGAAACAATAGCTGAAGAGGACCTAAAGGTGCACTTAGACATTTGCTGTCAAGCTACCTGGCTGTTAAAACCTGCTTCTTAAGAGCTATATGCACAACTTTTGGCTAAGGTTTCTGGATTCCAAGTGAAGGCTACCCAACTCTGTGAGGTTCAAGAAAGACATCTTCAAAGACAGAGTTGGATAGCAGCTTTAGCCAATGCAAAGGATGAAGCACAGACTGTAATCTCTTCCTATGATCAAGATGCTGCCAAGTTGAACCAACTAAAAGAAGAAGAGGCTTAACTTGAAGAGGCTTTGTTTGCAGTCAGAGGAGAGATTGCTCAGACCACCTCTCACATGCAGACTTACATGAGCAAAGCTTCTTCAACAGTTGGGACTATAAGAGAACTTGAGCATTAGCTACAAAGAACAACTGATCAAGGAGAGTTTTATGAATTTGTTTGTAATAAGGATGCTTCTATACTAGTTAGCTTAACAGACACAATTGTACAGTTTATGAGTTAATCAATGAAATACTTTTGTTATCCCAATCTCATAACTGCTCCTTTTTGCTTGGAATGTTGATCTCATCATGCGAATTATGAGTTCCAATCAACATAAATCTGTTTGTTATTAGTACTTACCTTGACCAACACAAGCAATGAGAGATGGACTACTTTATAGTTTTACCTTCTGTTAAAGGACTCCCATATAGTTGGGACATAGGCCTTTAGATATCTCCCATTAATCTTTCTTCTATGAACATAACCATTTAAATCCTTTAAATGATATGCCCCTCTTTTAAGGACTCTATGAATTTGGAAAGGTCCCTCCCAATTTGGAGCCCATTTCCCAAGCCCTTGCTTTCTCTCTTTGATAGGCAACACCACTTTCCATACTAGGTCCCCTATATCAAAGTTTCGAACAGCCACTCTCTTATTATAACTTTTGGCTACTCTTAATTTTTGCAACAGAATCTGATTTAGAGCTTTGATTCTTTCTTCATCTATCTCTTCGAGCTCCATATACATTGCTTGATGGTATGCTCCAATATCTAATTCATTCTGAGAAGCAACTCTTTGTGACTTCACCACAATCTCCATTGGTAAAATAGCATCATGCCCATAAGTTAGAGCGAAAGGAGTAGTTCCAGTGCTAGTTCTTTTGGTGGTTTGATATGCCCATAACACATTTAACAGCAAATTTGGCCATTCTTCTGGGTTCTTATCAACCATTCATTGGATACCTCTTTTGATAATCTTGTTGGTTGATTCAGCTTGACCATTCGATTGAGCATAATATAGTGTAGAGTTAATCAAAGACACTCCATGAGAGGCTGCAAAAGCTTTCACTGCTCTACCTTCGAAAATGGATCCATTATCTACTGTTATAGTTTTTGGAGATCCAAACCTGTAGATGATATTCTTAATGAATTCAATCACTTGCTCTTGAGAGACACTCTCAAAGGCTTGAGCCTCCACCCATTTAGTGAAGTAATCAGTAGCAACTAGTATGAATTTATTCCCACCCCTAGATGGAGGGTAGATCATACCAATCATATCCATTGCCCAACCTCTAAATGGCTAAGGTTTGATTACATGCTGTAATTCAGTAACTGGTAATCTTTTGAGGGGTCCTATCTTTTGACAAGCCTGACACCCTTTTGCATAATCAATACAATCCTTGATGATAGTAGGCCAATAATATTCATACCTTCGAATCAACCACCTCATCTTGATTCCTGCTTGATGAGCTCCACAGATACCTTCATGAACTTCTGCCATAACCTTAAAAGCATCAACTTTGTTTAAGCATTTAAACAGCTCTCCATTATACATGCTATAATTGACAGATCTTAGTCTTGTTACTCTATCTGTTTTGGCATCAGGTCTTGTTAAATAATCAATTAATGGCTGTCTCCAGTCATTCAAACTAGGTGAAGTAGTAATTTCACACACTTCGAAATCCATGTTCCTATCTTTAAGTATTGGCAAATATTTTCTTAGAGTTAATTGACAAAACTCTCGTCTGTTATCAGGAACAAACTTGAATCCTGATGCTCTTTGAGCCATTGCATCAGCTTCTTCATTGAAGAACCTTGGAACATATGTGAAAGAAATCATGTAAAATTGCTTAATCAATGACCTCACATGTTCATAATAAAGTTTTAAACCAACATTATGACAACCAAATTCTCCATTTACTTGGTTTATAATCAACTGAGAATCTCCAAACACTTCTGCTATATCAACCTTCAAGATAAGCAAGAGTTCTAAACCAGTGATTAGAGCTTCATATTCTGCTTGATTATTAGTACATTCCCCTTCATTTATTCGAAATCCAAACTTGGTTTTCGAACCTTGAGGAGATTCCAGAACAACTCCAATTCCAGCCATTTGAGATGTTTTCGAACCATCGAACCACATTTTCCATGGTTTAACTGTTACTGTGTTAACATCTGCTATTTCAGGAGTTTCAACTCCATTTGGATAATTAGCCAAAAAATTAGCCAAAGCTTGCCCTTTGACTGATTTCTGAGGAATGTACTCTAAACTGAATTCCATTAAAGATACAATCCATTTCCCAATTCTACCACTGAGTACAGGTTGGGACAACATATACTTCATAACATCAGTCTGAGAAATTACATAGGTTACTCTAGGCATCATATAGTACCTGAGTTTGTTCGAAGCAAAGAACAAGGTTAAACATAGTTTTTCTACTGCAGAATACCTACTTTCACAATCATTAAGAAACCTACTTAGATAATAGATGGCTTGTTCATTCCCTTCTTCATTGTCTTGAGCCAATAAAACTCCTATTGAGTCATGGTTTGCTGCCAAATACAGTTTGACAGGCTCTCCCTTTCTGGGTGGAACAAGAACTGGTGGATTAATTAAGTACTTCTTAATGGCCTTGAAAGCATCATCATGCTCCTTTGTCCATTCGAAATCCTCTCCATCCTTCAATTTCAATAAAGAAGAAAAAACTTTAGTTTTCCCTGCAGTATTAGATATAAATCTTCGAAGAAAATTCAATTGACCAGGAAATTTTTGTAGTTATTTCTTGTTTAAGGGAGGTTTTGCTTCAATAATAGCTTTAGCTTTATTTTTATCAACTTGAATACCTTTGCTATGGACTAGATATCCCAAGAAATTCCCTGCCATTACTCCAAAGGCGCATTTGGCAGGATTTAACTTCAGTTGATAATGCTTCATCTTTGAAAAAGCCATTTTCAAGTGATCCACATGATCATCAATAGATCCTGATTTGACAATTATGTCATCTATGTAGCATTCTAGAAAACCCCCTATTATTTCATGAAAGATTGCATTCATAGCTCTTTGGTAAGTAGCACCAGCATTCTTAAGCCCAAAAGGCATCTTGACCCACTCAAAAGTCCCAAGATTGCCAGGGGCTCTAAATGCAGTTTTATGAACATCTTCCTCAACTATACAAATTTGATTGTATCCTAAATGTCCATCCATAATAGACATGATTTTGTGGCCTGCAGAACTATCCACAAGCATATCTACCACAGGCATTGGATACTCATCTTTAGGGGTTGCAGTGTTTAAGTTTCTAAAATCAATACACATCCTAATTTTCCCATTTTTCTTGACAACAAGGACAATATTTGATAGCCACTCTACATATCTTGCTGTTCTAATAAAACCAGCATTTAAAAGATTTTGAATTTCCTTTTTAACCAATAAAATGGTGTTAGGAGACATTTTTCTTGGAAGTTGTATGAAAGGTTTGCAATTAGGTTTGATAGGTAATCTGTGCTCAACCAAATTTCTACTCAAACCTGTTAACTCTTTGTAACTCCAAGCAAAGCATTCTTTGTTCTCTTTAAGTACTATGATCAACTTGGCCTTCGAAGCAGCATCAAGCCTCTTGTTGACGTGCACAGTGTTTGGAACAACTCCTTCTCCCAACTCCACCTCTTCTACAGGATCTTGGGATTCGACATGACCTATAAAGGCCTCTTCGAATTCAACTGGCTTCAACCCCCAGGCAGATTTTTCAGCCAACAATTCCTCCCAATCACTTGTTTCTTGTAATTTCTGCTCTATTTCTAGAGCCATAAATTTAACTAAAGCCAAAGAGTTGGCCTCTTCGAACTCTATCTTGGACTCACATCCAAGCAGCCTCGTCTGGTGGATTGTCTGATTCATAATCAACTGCTTGTTTAAGTTTACATTTCAGCTCTGCCAATTCTCCCATTTCCAATATATTGGATGGAGGGGTGGCAGTTTGTGCAATTTCACTCAGAGGGATGATTTCAGGCTTATACATCTCTGCCTCTGCACAATTTGCTGAAGTGCTAAAGGGATGTGGATCTGCTTTCACTTCTTCGACCCCCACTTCCTTCCTATTTTCATATTTCACAATCATCAAGGCTTGATGCATTGAGGATGGAATGAAGCCATTGACATGGATCCAATCCCTACCAAGTAAAGCATTATACTTACTTGTAAAAGTATCCACCACAAAGAAGGCTGTATCAGTTTCTACTTGACCAACTTTCAGGCGTATAGAAACAATTCCTTTGGGGTTTTTACTCTCACTAGTGAACCCAGCAATGGATGTGCTTGTTGGGATCAATCGAACCTTTTCTTTTCCCAACTTCTTCAAAGTCCTAGAAGGCAAAATATTCACTGCTGCACCATTATCAACCAAAATCCTGTTTAACAAAATTCCATCAAACAATGCAGTTATATATAATGGTTTCAAATGATGCCTCATATCATTCGAAGGTGATTTGAAAGGATAAGAAAGATCAGCACAATCCAAATCAACAATCAAAGGATACTTAGAATCATTTTCTGATTCTGTGATGAAAATTGCTTTCTTTTTGGAGGTTACTTCTGGTTCTTCTGTTGTATTTACCATAACCATGAAATCCTCTTCCTCTTCCTCCTTTTGAATCTTGGAAATTAAAGCTCCCCAACTATCATTCCAACCATTATCATATGTGAGATTATATTCCTCATCACTTGATACATCAATAACCTCCATAGGAGTAACTGTTGGTTGTAATGCTATTCGAACTGGTGAATAATCTGGTCCAAAAGGTCCAAAGTTAATAAATGAAGGAGTTACCATGTTAATCTGGACTTCAGGCAGAGTCCCAAATTGAATGGTACTTTTTTCCTGCATTGGTAGTCCTGATCCAACTTCTGATGTGTTCATTTTCTCTGAGAACTCTGCTACAGAAGTCTCCATAGGGGAGAATGTTCCAATAGGAGATGAATTTGTTTCCCCACCTCCTTCCTGTTCCACTATCATGGCTTCTAACAAGCCAGATTGATAGCTTGCCAAGGAATTTGGAGAAGTTGGATTATCTCGAGGTATTTCGTTGTCCATCCTCGTAGCCAAATCTTCCAGAGTTTCTCTTTCTGATTGAGAAAACCCCCTTCGAAGAGATTCTTCAGAATCTTCTCTTCGAAGCCTATTAAACCTTGGGTTGAATTTATCACCTCCAATAGGATTTTCCTTGGAAGCAAATTCCTCCATTTGGAAACTGGTATACCTCATTTGCAATTTCCTTTTCTGTGTTCTTGTCAACATAGGAATCATATGAGGTGCCTTGGTCTTTGGATCTCTGACCACTACCCATTGACCAGTGGGAGCACTTGGAGGTTTAACCATCTTGTTCCCACTTTTAGAAGAAGTTTTATATTCTTGGAAGAGTTCTTGTTTGATCTTTTTTAGAAACCAATCAGGACCTCCTTTCACCAAGGTAAATTGCTCCTCTTCCCTTCCATTTCTTTGGCCCATTGGGGCCTTCCCAGTGTTAACCTTCTTCGAAGGAGGATAATCCCTCTTCGAAGCTGGTGGGACTGGACTAGAAGACACATTTCTCTTTGAAACAGACCAAGGCCTCTCATTTCTTCCATGATTTGGATTGATCCAAGGCTTTCTTTCATTATTTTGGTCCAGAGCTTTTCTTTCCATCCTTTTAGGAAAGAAATCAACCCCCTGTCTGTCCAAATCCTTGAAGATCAAATAGTTAGCCCTGCATTCCATGCACAAACATTCCAAAAAGGATGCCTCAAGCATGGGCAGATGAGACTGCCTAAAACCTCTGCTAGAAGACCCTCCTGGTGCAGTGTTTTGATGGTAGGTCTTCTCATCATCATTTCGAAGTTGGCTAACTTTTGGCTTTCCTTTACTAAACTGCACTGAATTCATTTTCCACTTGCACCGGCTTGTTTTGCCACATTTCCTTGACAGTTTTAGCCAAAGAAGTTGGTACATTAGTTTTAGCAGTCACCTCTTCAATTTTTGGGAAGGGATCAGTATCAATTCCCATAGCCTTTTTTGGAAACATGATTCTTCCTTTCTTGATCTGCTCTTGAATCCTATCACGGAAAACATTACAATTTTTAGTGGAATGAGTCCATGAAGCATGCCATTTGCAATAACTTTTCCCTTTTGTCTCTTCCAAAGTTGGAAATTTAACATTTTAGGGAGTTTGATGAACTTTTACTTTAAAAGATAATCAAAAATTTCATCTGCCTTTGAAACATCGAATGAATATACTTTACTAACTGCTTTCTTGTTGCTCCTTGGTGCTATAGAGGAATCCTTTCAAACTAGACATTCACACACACAAGGCTCATGTTCAACAATTTCAGCAGCATCAATCTCGTAAATGGGTTCTTTATAATAGGTTGAGTAAGAAGAATTATTTCTATCAACATCTTCTTCTAACAAAGACTCATATCTTGATGCTTTGTATGTTAAATCAACCAAATCCCTAAATTCAGTAGAATCGAACTTCTTCCTAAGTTCTCTACTTAAGCCATCTTGTGCTATCCTTACAAATTCAACCTCTGGTAATTGAAGTTTACACTTATTTCTGGCTCTTTTAAATCTAGCAATAAATTGAGCAGCCTTTTCATCTGGCTTCTGCTTTAATCTTGCTAAGTCAGCCATAGTGACTTCAGGTTCAGTTTGATAAAATTGGGCATGGAATAACTCTTCCATTCTTTGCCAATTTGGAATTGACTCTGGTGTCAAGTTTGAATACCATTCAAAGGCCGTCCCTGTTAAGGAATTAGAAAATAATTTCAACTTAATGAACCCATTATTACCCAGTTCCCTACACTGAGCAGTGAATCTAGCAATGTGCTCAGTTGTGGATTGTTTTCCATCTCCATGGAATAAAGTGAAATCTGGGATTTTATACCCCCTAGGGACTTCGAATTGTTTATCTATCCATTCTGGATAAGGTTTTCTATAAATTTGAGTTTGTACCCCTGGTTCAAGGGTCCATAAACTTCTTGCATAAGTCCTAATATCTCATCTCGAAGGGTTGGGTGTTCCCCTAAAGGTACCTTTGGATTAACAGGTGGTTCCCAAGTGACATTTCTAGGCATATGATCTTCTGGAATCCTCTGATAAGGATCATCAAAAGGCCTAGGTTGACTGAAACCTCCTTCCTGTTTTACAAAAGGTTCATAAAGATAGTTCGAATGTATCCTTCCCATCTCTGGTATCCCTGAATACTTGGGAATTCCAATCTCTGGATTAGGCCTTTTCACACTAGTCCTATCCTTTTCATTAAAATGATTTCTAGGAGTATACATATACTCAACAAATCCGTAATCATAATTCCTGAAGCCTTTTTCCTCATGTACACCATCAAAGTTTGGTTCGAATGGGATATTAGTGTTTTGCTTGAACACTTTCTTAGGTTTAGGCATTTGATAATCATGATTTTTTGCAGGCTCATACTAGGATTCTGGTATATCTTCTACATTTATAGGCTCTTTTCCAGGTCTTGACCTGAATTTGCTTGTGCTGGCCTCTCCTTTATCCTTCTCAAGTGAAGGCAAAGAATCACCTTTAAGCCTTGATTGCTCTTCCAATTTTTGCAATATAAGCCTTTGGGTCTGAGCCAATTCTTTAAATGTAGCAATCATTTCAATAAACTGGCTAGATGGCATATTCATTCCAACTTCTGGATTCTTTGGGTCATCAATTTGCACAGTTTTATTATTCCTAGTATTCATTCGAGAAGTCTGGCCATTTCCTGTATTTAAGTCCTAACCAGCACGAGTCTCTGGTCCTATTTGAAGGCCTTCGACTTGTTCATTCTTTTTAGAATTAAGATTGTTCTCATCTTCTGGCATTTGGCCAACCTGAGAATCATCCACTTGCTTCCTAAGCTTTGGAGCCATTTAACACTTTATGGGGTCCCACTGGGCGTGCCAAAAAAGATATGTTTGGTTCTTTTTACTTCTTTGCAATGGAAAATAATTGTGTGCGAGCGTGCCAGAGAGAGTTTCAATCCCCTCCCTCAGATTAACTTTGGAAAAACCAAACCTAAACAGGCGATTGTGTTTTGTTGGTTCAATTACCTCAATTAAGAGGATTTTCTTAGTAAGTGAAGAAATGCAAACCAATAAACTTAGGAAATCAAAGAACAATAAAGAAACAAGACACTTCGATTAATGAATCAAAGATAAACTTACTTTGAAATTGTCTCCAACTTCAAATACAGAACTTCGAACAGGTGATTGTTGCAAGAACAACCAAGATAGGGGTGATTGTTACAAGAACAATCGAGATAAATCCTAATCTAATTCCTAATCTACTTCCTAATCTACTTCGAACTGAGTTCGAGATCCTAAACTACTTCGAACTGAGTACGAAATCCTAAAACTACTTTGCCAATGAACAAACCAAGCATCAGTTTTTTGATAGTTGTTTGTTGAAGATTTGTCCGGGGCTTCTCACTCTTCAATTTCTTCTATTTATAGACGTTGCTTGTGGTTTGAACTTCCTGCTCCATGAATTTGAATCTTGCTTGCTTCGAACTCTAACTTCCACTCTGAGAGTTGGCAGTTATTCGTCCTCCACGTCTGAATTTGAATTCTTTTTTCTTCCAAAAGTTTTAATTCTGCACGTTTGTTCAACAAACTAAAATGATAACACGTTAAGGAAATAACTGCCTTCCAAAAGTATTCCACGTGTTCTAACTGCCAATCGCCTTGTTTCACAAATTTACACGTGGAGCTTGCATGTTTGGTAGTTGATATTATGGCTTCGAAGCCAATCTTCATCTTAGCAATGGCTCGTATTTGCCAATAACTGTCTTTCTAAATTGAGAAGTGATACGACATCGTATTTGACTAACTTTATCTTATTAATCCAGTGTATCTTTATTGACGAGTAATTACCAACATTTGGCACTTTCGATTACGTGTCAATTAATTATTGGATTGGTTAAATTTATATGTAAACAGTTAGTAAAAGTAGAAAACATAAATAAATTACCAAACACATTTTTGTTTTAGTTTTGAGAACAAAAATAAAAAATAGGAAACAAAAACATTACCAAATGCCCCGTTAGTAAAAGTAGAAAATCCCGTACCTCAAATGAGTTGAGCTCTAAATCAAGAATTGAACAAAACCTTAGCCTTTCCAAGTGAACTCTATCGAAATTGTGACCTGCCTGGACTTGAGAACACGAAACCCAACTCCAAATGTAGTGAGGATAGTGGATCCAAGGTGGGGTTGGGTGGGATTTAAGTGGGAGTTTGTGGTTTTGAGAGAGGATTGAAGAATTTTTTTTTTTATAAAATTTATTGTATTATTATTATTATTATTTTTTTTTTTTGGGGGGTGGAGGGGGGAAGAGAGAGGGTCGGCTGGTGAGGGTGGGAGAGAAATTAAATTTTTTTCTCTCTCAAGCCCTATAACATTGACACCCCTCTAACTTCTATTGTGTTACAACTTAACCCAACATCAAATCATTTTGCAAATCAACACGCATTCCATTCCTCAAATGCATTTATACAAAATTCCCAATTTAAATTTGAAGTATTTTTCATGAAATTTTGGCTCTCTACTTCAAGTCAAGCTACAATAATTGCTCTACTTAGCATTTCTAAAGAGAAGCTAGTCTCTGACTAGCGAGCCAAGCCTGTGCACAACCCGAGATCTCTAAATTTTTTTTTAGTAAGATAGTACTCCCTCCTTCCCTTTTTAAGTGTGTTGGTTATAAATCCAACTTATTAGAAAACCATTATCATTACAATTTTCACATCAACTAACTTTACACTTTTCACATTAACTTTTACCTCCACTTATACTCATCAACTCTTTACACACTCGCTTTTCAAAAAGGCAAAAAGACAATAGTACAAACTTCTACCTATTAAATTTTCAAAATACACACTTATTAAAGTATGGCCCAAAATGGAAATGTCTACACTAAAAAAGGGACAAAGGAAGTATATATTTATATTAATAGATTATTTTAATTTGTATTCACGAGCTTGAGTTCGCAGAACTCAATCTCTTGTTTTGAAAATGAGTATATTAAACCTTAACTCAAACTTGTTTATTATCTTTACGAACTGAGCTATAACAAACCCTTACCAAGTTGAACTTCATCTTGTTGAGGAGCCAGGAGCAGTTCCATGCATTCGCTTATACTAGTTTGCTGGCTAATGGTTTTGTTTACATATAAAATTAACTAATCCAATAATTAATTGACACGTAATCAAAAGCGCCAAACGTTGGCAATTACTTGTCAATAAAGATACATTGGATTAATAAGACAAAGTTGAGTAAATACGGTGTCGTATTATTTCTCAAATTAGAAAGCAGTTATTGGCAGTTACAAGCCATTGCTAAGATTAAAATTGGCTTCAAAACCATGATGTTAACTACTAAACACACAAACTCCACATGTAAACTTGTGAAACAAGGCAATTGGCAGTTAGAACACGTGGAATACTTCTGGAAGACATTTATTTCCTTAACATGTTACTATTTGAGTTTGTTAAACAAACGTGCAGATTTAAAGCTTTTGGAGGGAGAAAGAATTCAAATTCAGACGTGGAGAGAAGAAGAAACTGCCAACTCCAAGAATAGAAGTTAGAGTTCGAAGCAAGCTAGATTCAAACTCATTGAGCGGGAAGTTCAAACTACAAGCAACATCTATAAATAGAAGAAATTGAAGAGTGAAAACCCCCAGACAAATCTTCAACAAACAGCTATAAAAAAACTGATGCTTGGTTTGTTCATTGGCAAAGTAGTTTAGGATTTCGAACCTAGTTCGAAGTAGATTAGGAAGTAGGTTAGGATTTATCTCGATTGTTCTTGTAACAATCACCTTTATCTCGGTTGTTCTTGTAACAATCACCTGTTCGAAGTTCTGTTATTCTGTATTTGAAGTTGGAGACGATTTCGAAGTAAGTTTATCTTTGATTCATAAATCGAGGTATCTTGTTTCTTTTTTGTTCTTTGATTTCCTAAGTTTCTTGGTTTGCATTTCTTCACTTATCAAGAAAAATCCTCTTAATTGAGGTAATTGAACCAATAAAACACAATCGCCTGATTAGATTTGGTTTTTTCCAAAGTTAATCTGAGGGAGGAGATTTAAACTCTCTCTGGCACGCTCGCATACAATCATTTTCCATTGCAAAGAAGTAAAAGAACCAAACAGGTTTATGGCTCTATGAAACTCACCCCTACTAAAAGTTACAGTATACGTTGCGTTGAGTTCTTCTCAATGTACCCAAGGTCCCAAACTCCAAAGACCCAATTCTTTTTTTATTTTTTATTTATGCTTTGCGTAAATATCTATCAAACATCTCCCAAAGGTGAGACAAGTCTGTTCTACTTTATGTTGAATATTTAAGTTTTAAAACTCCTTTAATAAAGGTATATTATTCTTATTTAATTTAATTCCAAGGGTCACCATTTGTAGGATTGGTCTAGGAGTAAGTCCAATAGCGCATTAGTCTCTTTTAATTTAAAATTACTTTTGTTTAGCGCTTTACTTTTTTGCTCATTGCACGTAGCGTCTCAATATCTTTATCCACCACACACATTTGAGGCACCACTTACTAGTGTTCCAAGACCATGGAATAACTGAACCTATTTATCCTACCTAGCTGCTGGTGTCTCACTTCTCTCATAACAGATGGTGAAATTTTGGGCTCAAACGACTAGCAACTTAAAACTGTCAGCCTATTACAGTTGTTGGGCCTTGGGTTAGTTAATGTGCATTAAGTGTTCAAATTATAACGGGCCCATTACACTTTTGGGGTCTTTTTTTTTTCAAGCAGTAGTATGATACTCTGTAGTAGGTTAATACATCCTCCATCCCAATTTAAGTGTCCTCTTGAGGAAACGTGTATTTTTTTGGACATAAAAAAGTGTATTTTTATACAATTTTTTCATAATATTTTTTTTCACCAAATTCAAGTGCTCGAAATATAAAAAAATTATAAAGAGAAACATATTTTTGGAGGTTTGAAAATGCACAAATTCCCATAGTGGATACTGAAAATCGGACATAGGAAGTATAAGTTAGTACTCTTTCATTCCTAATTGATTTGACAATTTTTGATATTTCTATCATTCTTAAATTGACAATATCTTTCAACATATAATATTTTTCATGATTTTGAAAATTTTTTATAATAGAATGAATTGAAATCTATCAAACGAGATCCATATTACATATTAAATGAGATCCATATTAAAGGATATAAATAATTTAAATACATTTAATTGACTTCACAATTCTTAAGGTTATTTTTGGAAATTTAGAGCACAAATTTTACCTTTTTAAAAAGCTCAATTTCCCATAGAGGACATTTAAATTGGGAAGGAGAGAGTATATATTTATATTGCTAGATTATTTTAATTTGTATTCACGAGAGGTCAGTGAATTCAAGCTCTAACTTGTTTTGAAAATGAGTATATCAAACCTTAACTCAAACTCGTTTATTATGTTCACGAATTGAGCTTACAAACCCTTTCCAAGACGAACTCAACTTGTTGAGGAGCCGGGAGCCATTCGCTTATACTAGCTTGCTAACTAATGGTTTATGGCCCTATTTGAAACTTACACACACTAAAAATTATTGTAATGCCCCCATTATTTGGGCACGTTAATTATTATTACAATCCGAAATAAAGTTTAAACCCAAACTTTAATACAAACTGTACAGTTTTCAAACACTAAATAAATAGCAACCGGGGTAATCCTAGGGCCTCGTCTATCCCTGCGCCGGGTCATTCCCCATTCCGGCAGCGCCTCCCGTTCCTCGGGTCTGGATCCCATAGTACGGTTCCTGTCCATTTAGATAGTCTAGCATAATACGTTCGAGTCGCACAGGCAACATCATGGTATTATGCCAGGGTTACACGAAGGCAACACCGTGAGCCAGGCTCAATAGTTTACTACGCTAAGCTTCTAAGTAGCAATTCTAGAACAATATATTCATGAACAGCATATATATCTTATGAACAGTAATTCATATCATGCATCATGCGTGTCCATGCGGATCAGAGTAAACATGCGCAGGAAAATAGTATCTCATTCCAGTATCTCAAAACTGTGCTACGTGTCACTTTCTCAACAAATCTCATTTCGTTTCTCAAAAACACATTTCATTTATCAATCGTTTTCCCCAAAAACTCAGTTTCCTCAATACGGTGCCTTCCCCGGCATTCTTCTTCAAATTTCATTATCTCCCACCGCTCTGAAAGTTATTGATCCGTTTACGCCTCCTCTCAGCTAACGGTACCAACCTTTCCGCTCGAGGTCCCGGTTATCGTGCATCACCGAACTTAACAGCCTGTTTGCACGGTCCGTTCTCCCCGCGACTCACGACCGCGATCCGGCCGTCTTGCATCACCGAACTTAACAGCCTGTTTGCAAGGTCCGTTCACCGTGTGTTGTGCACGCTTAGCCCATCATCCTAGTTCTCTCCATGGCCGGAAGTGGCACTCTCATTTGCACTACCGCAATCAATACCATTCCTCCAAATTCTCTCCGCGAATTTGAGGTGGCAACAAATCATCTCATCGCATTTCATCTCATTTCATTCTCCGAAAGAAAATCTCCATTTCATTTCTCAAAAGTTTCATTTCTCATTTCAAACTCATTTTCAATCTCATCTCTATTTTCTCATCAATAAATATTAAATTTCGCGTCCGGTGACATTACGTATCGCGTACGTGCTCGATGTCACATGCTCAAATCATACTCATGTAATATTTCATAATTCTCTTTAAATTCAAATTCTTTCAAAACCACATTTCTCACATACAATTATGCACAAAAATATACCAACTCTCTAAATAATTTTGTTTCCTCTAGAAACTTTTTCCACATAAAATCATACATTTTATTTCACCAATTTTCCTCAAAATAATATTCCTTCTAGCAATTTCTCCACATAAAATCATACACTTTAAAATTCTCCAAAAATAATATTTCCATTTCTCTCAATTTAATCCTCATCAAAGATCTCCAAACTATTTTATTTCTCCTCCAAAGAAATAAAATAAATCAATTTGCTCTTTTCAAAAATAGTTTAAACCAAACTATTTTCTAGAAATCCCTTGTCAAAAATCCACCATAACTACTTGTAGACTTTCTAAAATATTTAAAACTCTCCCAAAAATATTCTTTCTATTTTTCTAGAAACTTTCTCTCAAATAGTTTCCAACAAAATATCTTTTTCATATCTAATAAAAATCACAATTTTTCTTCTAGAAAAATTTCCAAATAAACTTACAACACACTTATAGAAATCTTTCTAGAAATCTATATGCATAATTCCTCCCTTTATAAAATCAATTCCATATTTTCTTGCCAAAAATAACCAATAGACTTTTCTTTCTAACAAATCTCTTATAAAAGAAATTTCTTTACTTTAATATCTCAAATAACAACCAATAAGCAAGACAATCAAGATTAATTATTTCTTTCTAGAAATAATAACCTAATCATACTAGAATCTTGTCTAGTGAAACACAACTTACTAATTAACTTCAAATCATTTCTAAACACTTCTAGTCATCTTCTAATCACTTCTAATTTCACTAATCCACTTCTAATTTCACTAATCAACTTCTAATTTCATGAAGAACTATTCTATTTAGAACTTTATAATCATACTTGTTAAACTTTCTAGGTAAAAATACTCTTTCTAAATTACAAAGAAACATACTTAGTCACTTAACACATGCATAAATTAACTTATTCAAACTCCATAATCATGCCTAGAAACTTAATTAGAACAACATAATTAAACTAGAATAGCTAATTAGAAGAGTAGTTTAGTAAACTACCTTAGTTTTCCGGGTGTAAACCGGAAGCCGATTAGCAATCCTTTGGAGAAAGCAACCCTTAAACTACCTAGCTAACTTACTAATCAACTTAGTAAGTAGCTAATTAGGGCTAAAATATGGTGGCTAAAGGGTGGTAGGAATATTTGGTTTGTTGGGAAAGTAGAGAGATAATTAACAAGTGTGGGGTATGGGGTGTCCAAATGAACCAAGAGGGTGGTATTTATAGCCAAAGGGTGACCTCTCCTCCCCCTCCTAAAACTTTCGGCCTCCCCTCTCTCTCTCTACCGAAAATTCTTGTTGTGGTGCATGTATGAGAGTTATTGTGTAGCTTAGGTGGCTTATGGAAGTACAAAGGTGGCAAGTCTAGGTCTAGGTAGGAATCTAGGTAGGTATCTAGGTATCTAGGGCTAGATTCTTGGCTAGAATGAACCATTTAGGGTAGATACAATGTAGAAACAATGGTGGGGAAAATATACCTCTCGTTGTGTAGGTTTTTGCATGGTCACCTTAGTTACGGGGTGTTTTTAGGAGCTAATATGAACCAATGGTGTGTGAAACCATTAAATGGCTAGGAGGGTAGCTATAACTAGCTATGGCTAGGTGGATTATTCCTTCCTTAAATTAGCGGAGCTTGTCCCTAGCTTACTTGGAAGCCAAGGCCTACAAAACATAGGCTAGGATAGGTGTATTGTGCACAAATGCATGTATTGTGTGGGTATGTGTAGTGTACTCCAAAAATAGCAAGGCTTAATCTAACTAATGTTGGTTACAAAACCTTAGGTTTAGTTGGCCACCTCATCAAACCATTGTTTGCACATTTATTCCAAGCATTAACTCATGCATGTGCATGTTACTCGGTCTCGAATACGTATACCCATGGCTAAAATTAATTTATTAAAGAAAATAATATAATTATAGGAAAAATATTCCGATAAACCGAAAATTAAAAGTAATTAATTAAATTATTAACGAAATTTTTATTTACGAAAATTAGGGTCGTTACAATTATAGTATACGGTGCGTAGCGACTAATGAGTTCTTCTCAATATACCCGAGGTCCCAAATCCAAAGACCCAACTTTTTTCCTTTTTATTTATGCTTTACGCAAATATCTATCAAACATCTCCCAAAGGTGAGACAAGTCTATTCTACTTTATGCTGACTATTTAAGTTTTAAAACTTCTGTAATAAAAGTATATTATTCTCATTTAATTTAAATCCAAGAGTCACCATTTGTAGGGCCGGGTTCAGGAGTAAGTCCAATAGTTCATTAGTCTCTTTTCATTTAAACTTACTTTTGTTCAATGCTTTAATTTTTGTTCATTGCTACGTAGCGTCCCAATATCTTTATCCACCACCGCAAGGAATCGCCAAAAAAAATATCCGAAAAGACTTCATCTGAACAGTTTTTCGATAAACTGTCACACATTTAAGGCACCACTTACCAGTGATCCAAGACCATTGAACCTTTTATCCCGCCTAACTGCTGGGCATCTCACTTCTGGTGTAACAGATGGTGAAATTTTGGGCTCAAACGAATAGCAACTTAAGACTGTCGACCTATTACACTTGTTGGGCCTTGGGGTAGTTAATGTGCATTGGGCCAGTGACAGGCTGGTCCAACTTTTGTCTGGAGCATTCCATCCAAGTCCACCCCAATATCAAACACATTCCACCCCAGTCCTCCCCACACGCGGGGATGATAATTTTCCTGTGCATTGACCGCATCATTACTTCGGCTGACAAATGATAGGTCTTTACTCGCCGTATTAACTCTCGCACACAGATGTTAATGTTTTTGTGCATTGATTGCATCATTACTTTGGCTGACAAATGACAGGTCTTTACTCGCCGTATATACTCTCTCTCTCTCTCTCTCTCTCTCCCTCTTTTTTTTTATTTTAGATTTAAAATAAAATAATTTTTGTTATACACATTTATTTTTATAAAAATTATATATTTGAAATATACTTGATAAGATCTTTCAAATAAGATTTCATTTGAATATGAAATTGTGTACATTTAAAAAAAAAGGTTATTTTATATACATTAATTAATACTAATTTACACCACTTCTAAATAATTCACACCCTGTAAAAAAAAAGAATTCACAGACATGAAATGCAGAATTCACACATCACAATTCACTCTGCAAAATACACAATTCATACCCCTCAAATGCAAAATTCACACCCATTTTAAACAATTCACAACCCGCAAATGCACACAATTCACACTCATGCAACAATTTTCACCTCCTAAAACCAGACAATTCACACCCCCAACAGCACACAATTAACACCCTTGAAATAATTCACACCCTTAATAACACTTTCTTTTTGGGAGTGAATTTTGTATTTTGGAGAGTGAGTTATGATGTGTGAATTCTGTTTTTTGGGTCTGTGAATCCTTTCTTTTGAGGTGTGAATTGTATATTATTGAGAGTGAGTTGTGACATGTGAATTTTACATTTGAAGGATGTGAGTTTTTTATTTTTATTTTTGGGGATGTGAATTAAGGGTATGAAACAATTCACAACAGATCTTGTTTGAAAGATCTCATTGAGTAGATTTCAAATATGTAATCTTTATAAAAAATAAATGTGTATAATAAAAGTTATTTTATTTTAAATATAAAATAAAAAAGAGGAGAGAGAGAGAGAGAGAGAGAGAGAGAGAGAGAGAGAGAGAGTGAAAAGGATGAAGTGAGAGAGAGGACGGAGAGAGTGGGAATTTAATGTGTCAGGAAGGAAGGAAGGAGGGAGGGAGGGAGGGAGAGAGAGAGAGAGAGAGAGAGTGAGTGACTAGGGTCGCGCGCGTGGTGGGACACAAGAGAGGGGTGAGTGGGTCTAGGGTTCTCGCACGCGTAGGGTGGGTTTTTTTGGAAGTACAATACATTAAAGTGCTTAGATGAGACAAAACACTAAAAGGGGACCGCTTGGAATTTTCTTGACGTGCATTCAGTGTTCAAATTTGAATGGGCCTATTATACTCCGTAGTAGTTTAATACATCCTCTGTCCCAATTTAAGTATCTCGAGGAAAAATGTATTTTTTTGGATGTAAAAAAATGTATTTCCATACAATTTTTCAGAAATTTTTTGCACCAAATCAAAGTGCTCGAAATATAAAAAAATTACAAAGAGAAACTATTTTTGTGGGTTTCAAGACACACAAATTCCCGTTGTGGATACTTAAAATAGGATAGAGGATGTATATGTTAGATTACTATGAGGGCCAACCTCCTATTCATAAAAGTCAAATTTTAAATCTCACGCTCCAAAGAAGCGCTACAGAACCATTGGGCCAAATCTCATAGTCAAATCATTATATCGTTTGCTAAGGGTTCGTGGAATTCGTTCCCCTTATTCACTGCTTGTACTGTTGATCTCATTTCCTATTCCTAGCTCATTGACTCATTTAAGTTAAATTGCATTTAATTTGACTGCTTTTGTACAGTTACATATGTGGTTTGATTTGTTATGTTAAGTGGACCTTTTTTTTGGGGGGTTTGATTGGCAATGTCAAGTGGGACTTGTGAAGCCCTCTGTCTCAATGGGTTTTTCCCGACGGTGATTGTTGATGAAGATGATTCTCTCTCACTCAGGTACTCCTCAACCTGCAAACTCAATGCACCATTAGCGCCAGACTAGACCGCAGAGTTCAAAATGGCACTCCAACAGTCAAGTTAGTAGAGGAAGAAGAAGTGTGGATCTAGGGTTTGAGAGGAGAGTTGTGCATACCTTGACCATCTGATGAAGGTTACCTTTTATAGGTGAGCCTTGGCTTGCTCTCCAAGTACGATCGTGCCCGTCACGTGACTTAATCGATCGGTTGACGTCACGATGACGAGCCCGAGATAATATACTTCGAGCACATGCCTCTTGTATAGTCATGACACGTGTCATAATTGTTTGGGTGATGTTACTTGTCATGATCACAGTTTGTTACGCGCACATGTAGCATTAAAGCCTTTACTAAGTTAGCGCCTATCATCTTTCGGCACTTCCCCGACAACCCGAGTAGGTTGGGCTATCCGATAGATCCATTAGCGCTATGCTGAGCTCCTTTGTTATCAACCATATAGGATTTGTTGAAAAATCTGACGTAACAAATGTCTCGGCGCATCCCCGAGATGTAGAATCCGAAGCCCCACTCGTGCCTTTATTAAGTGCATCTCTTCGTGTTGCGCTATTCATCCTAAGAGTCCATCCTAGGTGGCTTTTCGGCTGTTACCTAAGAGGTGTCTCCTTCGATGGAAGGGTGCTCGGACTATCCGAACCCCTATAATAGCCCATCAATCCCTTCACTTGGTCAATATTGCAATGGAGGGGTTGAGTACTCGGGAGTCAAGCAGGGTTTGGTCCGAGCCTGATGATTTGAGATAAGCTTCATCATGATAGTGCTTTATCTTTGTTGTACTTTCATCCATCGGGGTTTCGCGATGTGTCCCCTACGAGTAGGGTTTCTGAATCAGTGTGACAACTATTGTCACGTCGCACTTATTTCTTGCCGTAATTCTGATGAGTGGAGAAATGAGAGCTAGCCTAAAAAAAAATTATGGGATTTTAAATGTAGTTTTTAAAGTGATTTTCTTACAATGCACGTGCATCGATGTATGGATATACCCTTTTCGGCATTATTCGATATACTGGGCGGGCAACCGTACTTGGGCTATGTCGAAGAAGCCAACAAGCCTTCAGCTGTATTAAGTCATAAGTACTGCTTGACCATTGCCTTGCACAATACTTGGCAATGGGAGGTACGCCTTTGACTTTGAGCCGGGGTACCCTTTGATACTACCATCCTTTTTGCATGTAGTACTCCCTAGAACTATCCAAAATTAGGATAGGAACCTTGTTAGGATTATGTGTCACTACATACCCCATCAACTGTATAGGTTGTCGTTTGATTATCAGAGGGGATTATGCCAAAATGATGGGAAAAGAGGAGGAGATTGCCGTTTCTTAATGAGGAGTATCTTCTTTTCAAAAAAAAATGTGTGTTTTCAAAAGTTGTCAAAAAAAAAAAAAAAAGAAGAAGACATTTTTCATTTCTTTTTAGTCTCTTTTGAGTCACTTTATAATTCCCCAATATAGTAAAAGAATTTTCGGAAAATTAATGCAATCCTAATTTTTAATCCCACAACAAAAAAAAAAAGAAAGAAAAAAAGTCACTTTATAATTCACCTCTTTTTACGTTTTCCTTTTTACCTTCCTTTTTTTTTTTTTGTTTAGTAAGAATAACACTTTAAAAAAAATACCAAATAAAAAAGATAAAAATTAGGATTTCTTAAAATTTCTGAATTTTTTTAAAAATATATTGGGGATTTATCAAGTACTAAATAGTCATTTTCCTGTTAACCCGTTAAACTTTTTCATCCAGTTTAATCTTTTTTAGGGATGTTCATTTTTCAATAAAAATCGGTCATCGAAGGTGTTTTTAGTATTAAAAAAATGGTCTTATTCTTTATTTTTTGACACTTGGCACATTTTCTTGTTAGTTTTCTTGTCACTTTACGCTGGAAAGAAGGAATACACTCATTTGGGATTGAATCATTGGTCCAATACCTGATCTAGTTGACACCCCTTTTCCAGATTTTATTCCAGTCACTATTCCAGTTTTTGAACTAGTAATGGTTGAGCGAAATGAGATGGAAGAGATGAGGATAAACATGGGTGCGTTGCAAAAGTCCATCGAGGATATGGAAAACGTGATCAAGACCTTGGTAATGCTCATACTGGAAAATTCGTCGCCAAGGAGAGCACCATTGAACAATGAAAGGACAAACCAACTCAATGAAGAAGATTGGAATGAAGAAAAACCGTAGCCAGTCCGACATAACGTAAAAATTACCACTAACGTACCATGGCTGCCGCTGAAGGTTGAGTAACTAGCCACTGATAAGTATAAGACTCTTCAAGATCAAATTAAAGAGTTAAATCGCACTTTCATCCGTTTGAAAGAAGCGGATACCCAGATGGTGGATATGGATAGGCTGCGTCTTTTCCCTACTATCAAGTTGCCAGAAAAGTTCAAAATGCTCGATGTTGGGAAATTTGACGGCATTGGTGATCCGAAAACAAACTTAATGAACTATGCCGGAACTTTGATGCCAATGGGGATTGGGCTGCAACAATTAGCATAGTTATTCCATCGAACGTTGACTAACATGGCGTTTCAATGGTTCTTGAATTTGGATCCTTTAAAGAAGAACACTTGGGACGACATTGGGCATGCTTTCATCAACCAGTATGCCTATAATGTCCAACTTAATGTGACCACGAGCGAATTGGATGCTATGAAGATGAACCCCAAAGAAACTTGCACCGACTTATAACCCAATGGAGAGCCAAGGCAGCAAAAATGGTTGATCGGCCTAATGAGAAGGAACAAATTAGAATGGTCATCGAGAACTTGATTCCAGAATTTTCCAAGTACTTGGTAACACAACCCTTCTCAAGCTTTGAAATTCTATTCGAAGCAAGAATCTCAATTGAGGATGGTTTGAACTCGGGTTTGTTGGACAAAGGAGACTCAAATCAGAGGGGAAAACGGGTCTATAATGGCAATAGTAACTCTTTGTATGGAAGTGGTAAAGGGAACTTTACTGCTAATAGTTGCAATCATGTTGGTAATAGCTGTTGCACACCTGAAGTCAACAACATTAACAATCAACCCCCTCCCCCTTGCAAAAGAATCTTTAGCCAATTAAGAGTTCTCCTATCAATTGTGTAAGGACCCATATTTTTACACAAATCTTCTGGAATAATGTTGGGTAAATGTGAGGAATTAAATTTTGACTTTAGGGGTCGAAGAGAGAGCATTTAAATGCATTTGGGTCTTTTTAAAGTACATTTGGAAGTTTTGGGGTGAAAGTGTAATGGGGTGAAACTATACAACACATTATGCTTTCATTTTTTTTCAAAAAATCAGCCTCTCTCTCTCTCTTCTCTGCCGACACTCTCTCTCTCTCTTCTCCTCCACTCTTTGTTGCTCCAAGCTCAAATCTCCCAAAAAACCCTCAAGTTTCCTTCATAAACCCCACCTAAAAACACCTCCTCTACGCATTTTGAAGCTTGGGTTGCTCTCATTTCGCACCAAGAGACCCCATTTCGGGTTGGAGCACATTGAGAGCTAGGGTTTTCATTTACCCACTTGTTCAAGCTCAAACCTTGAGGTAGGAAGACAAATTCTACTCCCTCTAGTTGTATTTATGTGATATGAAGCATATAACTTGCCTTTGTTTCTAAATTCCTTTAAATTCTTGTTTTGCTCCCATGGTTGTCTTGTTTGAGCATAATTTTGCGATCTATGAATTAAGCTTGTGTTTGTTGCAATTGATGGTTGTTTGACACTCCCTTGAGGTCCTTTAGTCACTCTACATTTCCAAATTTTTGGCCTTGAACCTTACATTTAAGTTTGGGTTGAAATTCCACACCAATAGGGTGAAAATCTGTGCACTGCCCCCGTTTTAGGGGTGCTACCCCTGTTTTCCAGAGAACATCCCCTGTTTTGGGGTGATTTTAGGCCACCCTTTGATGCCCGTTTGGTCCCCGATCGTCCATTTCATCGTATCTTTGAACAATACTATCATTTTGAACACCGAATCCACATCAAACTCATAAAATTGACCCTTTGACACATGAATTAGCAAAATTTATGTTTGACGTACCGGACACGCGCCGTTGATACATTTTGGTGAAAATGGTGAACCTTTGAAAGAGATGGGATTTTTGGGACTTTATGAAAGACAAAGATTTTTAATATTAAATTTTTGGATAAAATGAACTCTAGGGATCACCCGTTTGGTGTCCCTGGCCATGGGTGCACGGAGCCCGCGAAATCCGGCAAGGGTGCATGGAGCCCACAAAATCCGGCAGGGGTGTACGGAGCCCATGAAATCCGGCAGAGAGATATTTTCCCTATTAAAGTTGAAGATTGTTTTTCTTATGAAATACCGGTTGTGGTGAATTTGGACAAAATTGACTATCGGTTTGTGAAATGAGAATTTTGGGAAATTACTTGGATTTGGTTAGATATTTGCAAGGTTTTGGGACACTTGGATACGTTTGGACACTTGGACACCCTTTGATTACCTTGCAGTTGAATCATAACCTTCCATCTATTCTAACTTGTACATTGGTCATGCTCACTCCATATTCATCTATTATGTATGTATCATGTTCATACACCTAGCGTTAGTAGAATAGTTTTCCTACTGGGCTAGTGAGCTCAACATATAAATTTTCAGGTACACGGCATGGAGCATGAAGTTGGATGCGTGTGGTGTGACACTTATATGGAGCGTGTTCGTGCATGAAGTTATTTTTCCATCTTTGTATTTTGTTTTGGGAAAGATGGTTTTGTAACTTCCATATGGTTATCCTTTTGACTATTTGATCAATGTAATAATTTTTTTAAACCTTGTACTTATGCATTCGGGTTACGGACGATAGTAGATAGACCTTGTTATTCGAAATGGTGAGATTGTATCGTGTTGATTTGGACTATCTTAAGAAAATTGTGAGACTTTGACTTATTCCATGTGAATCTTATTTATCTTTGAGTTATTAAATTTGAGGGCGTGACAACTTGGTATCAGAGCATAGGTTCGAATACTTAGGAACCGTGGGGTGACTTCGTGTCTTGGGGCTTAAACCTTGCATAAGTTTTCTCATGAAAATCATATTTTTCTCATTCATTCTGTGCTTGTGATACATTCATGATCATAACATAGGCATATTGTGACACATTTGAGTTAATGAGCATAGTGTTGAGTTGTTGCCCATGTTGGGTTGGCGTAGAGGCTTTGACCTCATTGGAGATAATGTGGACTTACGATCCTTCTTTCTTATATTCTTATTAGAACTATGCCGCCAAGAAGAGGTGCTAGACGGGGTGTGACCGCTAGGGGTGGTCGGAACGCTAGGCGTGGTAGGAGTGAACGAGCTAATGATAAGGCTAGTCAACATGGGATTCATCATGAGAGGCGTGAGGAAGAGGTGCAACAACTGGGAGAGCAAAACCCACCTAATACCCTTTTAACCGACCTTGTTGCGGCGTTTGTGGTGCATGTGGCTCAAACACCTCGGGCCAATACCTCAAACCGTTCTATGGAGGTAGTGAGGGAGTTTCGTAAGTTGAACCCGCCGATGTTTAATGGGGAGAGTAGTGACCCATTGGTGGCCGACCATTGGTTATCGGAGATTCGCAAATTGTTCGACGTGCTTGATGTTACTGAGGATGCGATGAGGGTCAAGTTAGTAGCATGCCAACTTAGCGGAGAGGCTAATGAGTGGTGGAAGTCGGTGCTTGCCACTAGGAAAGCGTCAAGGGATATGGCTAGGATGGCGGGAAATGTGAGTGAGCCGGACATAGAAAACATGACTTGGGCCGAGTTTTAGTCTATTTTTGAAGACCAATATTTTCCGGAATCGTTCAAGGACATGCTTCGGGAGCAATTTGAGCGGTTAGAGCAAGGGACCATGACCGTGTCGGAGTATGCGATAAAATTTCAAGCCTTATCTCGCT